>CARXXK010000002.1:8838558-9350789 GCA_949089665.1 Macrosiphum euphorbiae | reverse complement strand
ACACTATTTTTTTGTTTCTTTTAAAAAATATCGAACACAACTTGGCATGTATCAAATGGTTTAATAATTTAAAATGTATTGAACTTATAATGCTGTATAATTAATATTTATCTATATATAAACTTATAGATAACTGATTTTAATCGAATAATTACATAATACTTTATATACAATTATTTATTGAATACTATTTAATATTATAGAATTAACTAAATAAAAATTGACAATAAATGAATACAACTTTATTAATTAATTGTCAATTTCTAATATTTTCACAGTAATTATAAACGTAAATAGATTGAACAACAATTAATAATAAATTTGATTAAAAATTAAAAATTATTATTTAATATTAAAATACCTATGTTTATTGTCGTAGGTACACGAGTTGTGTGTGGTGAGGTAGGACATAACTCGATATAATCATAGTAGTACCTCTATAATATTACTTAGAAGTTAAAAATCAAAAATCAAATCATATAATAATATAAAAAACTACCATTAACTATTCCTATTCGTTATTTTAAATGTATATAAGCATAATTTTAGATTTCAGATATTATTAGTTAAGATGGATCTGTATAATGTAGGTACCTGGTACCTACTTAGAACAATGTATATATTAGGTAGGTACCAACCTATTTGGTATGAAACAATAATTATTTTTATTTACAATTTAATCATATATATACGTTGGGAAAATGATTAAGTTATAATATTGTTCTGCTACTTATTACCGTGATAAATAGGTATACAATATTCTGTATTTGTACTTAAAATAATACAAAAAAAAATATAGAACAGTGAACAGTGTTAAATCACTTAAATGTAATATGTACGTAAATAGTTATTTACTTAATATTCAGAAGAAAATAACTACTTATATACGTTACCTATATAATATAATCGAAATTCTACAGACGATTATTATCGTCTTAAGTCGAATTACTATTACGGACATGTAAATATGTAGTAATAATATAATCATATATATTTATAACGCTGCGTGTTGTCATAATTGCATAAAATAAACGCTACAAATAAATAAATTTCAATTGAGCTCCAAGTGCGTATTGTATGCATATACCTACTATGTATATTATAGTGTGTATCATACGCGTACATCTAATGGCTAATAATAATAATTATTATTATATTATTAAATTATAATAACATTCTATAGTGGCACAAGACCGTTTCTGGCTGTCGGATTTCTGGTCATGTATATGTCCATGTCGTGATCGGTCCAATTGTCCGACGTGTCTCCGCCGCAATAATTGTTGAGCGTGTGATGGGAACCGGTGTGGCTGTACCTGCTGGGCGGTCGGTTTTGAGTTCCCTCTCTGGTCCTGGAACGTTGTCTGGGCTTGTTGCGGGACGTGTTCGTGCGGCCACTGCCCGGATAACTGATGTGCGACATCCTCTCGGAGACGGCCAACGACTGTCGTGACTGCCTAAGTTCTGCCGAACAGATTAATTCGCATATTAATATAATTATTTATTTATTATTTTTTTAAAATTATTATCGTTATGAGGTTATCGGCTCGGCCGTCGACTCACCGGGTCTGGAGTTGACCAGATCGGACGCGTATGCGTTGTTTCCGCCCAAATACCTCATCGAGTTGTTCGAGAAACTGTTCTGCGACTGGCCGTCGGCGACCGAACGCATTTTCGGCGGTTTTGCACTGAAGTTTGAAATGTTCGAGTGTAGATCTTCGTTCAGTCCTAAAAGGAAAGTGAATACATTAGTTCGATATTACTATAAAATATGCACCTAGTGATTTTCAGTATACAATTTACGAAAAATAGTATACATTTTTCTGAAATATTGAAATCTATTGGGACATTGTGTAATAATAAGCAAAGGAAAATATTTATAACTTTAGTATAGTATCTATCGAAACATTTTATCGAAAATGTATGTGTTTAGATGAGATTTTTAAATTATTACATTTTCTCAAAAATTAAATTTAAAATGAATTTAAAAATAAATAGTCATAATATTAAATTGTTTATAAGTATTTATTATTTTTAAATATTGTTGAGAAATAAACTAGCTGGAAAAATAATGCTTCACATAATATTTTTTTGAAACTGGTGCCTAGAAATGTATAGTTTTCGAAATCTGATAAGTGATAACCCACATCAATACACCATCATCTTATATGCAAATATGGGAAGATAATTAATAACATATAAACATAATATTATGATAATTAAGTTGAGTCAACGTTAAAAATGTAAATATATAACTTATATAAGCATAGGCGTGTCTACGGTGGCAGCCTAGGGTGCCTGGGCTGCCCCTGCAATTTTTTACAGGTGCCGATCAACCGAGTTTTAAGTCAGAGGGTTATAACATTTCTTTTTCTTTTTTTTTAACTTGATTTTTTTGTGGGTATGGGGTATCGTTATAAATACCATTTACTTACAAAGATTGATTTCCTGACTTCCGAAATCGGAAAAACCCACTAGAGAGACCTGAGACAGACGACGACGATACAGTAAGCATCTAGGTATTATTGATATTATTGTTGTATTATTTTTGGTTTGTAGCTAGGTGGTGTAGGTAATCCAAGGATGATTAATATTTCTGGAGTTAAAGTAGATTATTATTGTAAATAGATAATTTAGACTTTTTTTGAAATTATGTAAATATTTCATTGTGGAGGGGAAGGCTTAAAAAAAATACGGCTTTGGGTGTACAGGGCTTTTTTTCGTTCACTATAATAAGCTACCGCCGGTTATTATCTAGGCTGCCCCTGCCAATGAAGTCTAGTCACGCCTATGTATATAAGTTAATACTTAGTAGGTAGTTACTTATATAGAATACTAGGTACTAAATTATAGGTAAGTACTCTAAGAGCTTAAAGTTAATATGGAATAGGTATTATATCACTTAACTCAATTAAAAAAGTGGTTTACCACCTGGGCCAACTACAGTGATTGTAAAACTATACATTTTTTTAAAATTTATAACCAAATATTTTGTTAAAAATGCTAAAAAAAAAACAATTCCTATTCTTATGGCACACTAGTGGACAACTTGAAGCATTTTTGAGGAAACTATACGTATTAACCATATTATTAAATCAATAAATATTTATTAAAGACATAACTGTAATTTAACGTATTTTATAAACCAGCCGGAAAAGGTGATGTTATTACAACAGATGCTTTAACTAGTCAAATTGTAGAGTCGGTTAAATTTGTTAATTAACTGGTTAAAAGTTGAAAAAAAATGTAGGCACTTTTCAACTAAAGGTAGTTGATGCCCGCCTTTGCATTAAACACTGTTATGACATTCTCACCTTGTCTGCTATCGGCCACTCGATACATGCGGGATGGGTTAAGACTCCGATTGCTGTACACCGAACCCTGATCCCAATCCTTGTGGCTGTTGAACGCATTTAGGGCGGCCAGCGAGGACATCTGGCCCGCGTTTGGTCCTGCATAGCAGCTGGCCGGCAAGGTGCCGACCGGGATGCCGGATTTGTTGGGATGGCAGGACGTCACCGAGTTGTGCAGCGTTTGCAGCTTTTTGGCACGACGTTTGCTCGCCGCAATGAACACGACGACGGCGATCAACACCGTACCGCATATGGCTGCGCTAGCCGCAATTGTAATCCTGTCCATGTTGCTCGTCATCGTGACCGCTGTCCGTATTTCCCGGCACTGGCTATACGGCACAGTGTCCGGTGTGATAGTTATTTCCTCCAGAGATATGACGCACACGATGATGCATTCCTGCGTTAATCGAAAAATAGTTATAAACCACAGTGGGTAACTCGTGGGTACTGCCTATATTCTATAGTAATATAACCCTAAAGTGAATAAAGTGATTCTCGTCCGTTGTACAAGGTTTCGGCCATTAAATAAGATACCAACTTCATTTTTATAGTGACCTATAAATAATATAATAGCCTCAAGGGTCTGTCACCGAAATAAATTATTTTGGTTTTTATAACGATTTTGATTTGAAAAAAATGTTATATGACGATTCGGAATAAAATTATATAGTTATAAATAGTAATCAGGTAGGTACTCATATTATTAAACAATATACTTCCAAATAAATTCATAATTTGTAGGGATTTTCTTATTTGTATTTTTAATTAATGGTTTTAATTTTTCTCATATAATTTTTAAATTGTTTCAAGCGTTGCCTAAAACTTTTAGAATATACATGCATACGTGTTATGTTTAAAAATAAGTGATTTATAGTTATTTAAACTATGCATGAGTGACCACTAGTTTGATAATCGCTAGTAAAATCAATATAATATAATGAATCCAATAAATCAATATGTCATAGTTATTTTAAATTAAAACCAAAAATATAATAAGTATTATTATGCCGGATATTATATATATGTATATTTATTGTTTAGATATCTTTACAATTTACTACAAACTATCAAGCATACATACTGTTTTATATTTATTACAATTTACCTGGTATGGTACGTTTTTAATTTTAAACTCTCGTTCACTGGTTTCGAGAGGTGGCCCCTGCTTGAAAGTGCGGTCGCCAAAAAGCCTATATACAACTCGGAATCCTAAGATATTTGCGGTTTCGGAATCCCATTGAATTATAACGGAATTATCTTGCCTGTGAACACTCCTTATGATGACTTCTTGAACTTGTTTTTTAGGGTAAGTACCTAATATTAGCGGTGGTTTCTGGGACGTCTGCACTGACTGTGGTCGTGTTATAACTAAATTGGGTTTACGACTTGTGCTCATTGGTTTAGACTGAAAAAAATTAATTTTTTAATGTTAACTATACCTACTCCATCCGTAATGTTACTGTTAATTAAATTTACTAACATTTGTAGTGTTTTGTACAAAATACTTTGTTGTTGTTTCAATTGCAACCGTCGTGCTCTCCGTAGTCGATGGAATAGTTCTTGTAGTTTCCATAATTCCAAGTAACTCAGATGTATTAGTGTTTTTCACGACTTCTACTTCTGCTATCGGAGGATTCTTTTTAAATTTATTTTTTGAAGTTGGAAATATCTCGGGTGAAACAATTGTAGGACTAGCATATCCAACACCAGTTCCAATCGGATGTTGGGAATCCACATCATCTTCCTCTATAATAGATTCTAACATCACCGATGCATCAGAAGAACTTTGGTCGTTATCACATACCATTTCTGTAATTCAAAATATTAATTGTAAAAAAAGAAAAATAATGACGTATAATAAAATTATAATTATATTACCTGAAGGATCAATTTTATAGAAATGTTTATTCTTAAGAAATGATGGGCTAGCACAAAACTGCGGATTTCTTTCTCTGCTGGTCACTTGTAAATCGCCGTTTTTGATCCATTCTATTACCCATCGGATCCGGCAATCGCATTGTAAGTATCGTCCTCCTAAGCTTAGCCCCCGCAATGTAGTGTTCAGATGGGTAAATGCTTTTTTAGGGATAGTTTCGATTGGATTTCCATCTAACGCTAGTAAGGTTAAAGATGGATTTGCTAGGAACGCGTCATTTGGTATTTCTTTAATGAGGTTAAAACCAAGATCTAATACTCTAAGTTCTGGTAGTTTACTTATAGCTATAGTCGGATAATCGGTGAGCAAATTATTGAGCAAACTTAGTGAACTTAGTGTATTTTTGACACCATCAAACGTAAATTCTCCCAAAGACTGAATTACGTTCCTTTCCAAGTTGAGAGCTGTCAAAGCTCCTAATCCTTGAAAAATATGTCCAGAAGTTCCAGGTAACTCGCTTAAAATATTTTGAGCTAGATCTAAAAATGCCAAATTTTTTAAATTTCTTATACACTCTGGTAAATATTTTTGATTTGTTCCTTTTAGATTTAAATTCTTCAAACTATTTTCGAGACCCCTAAATGCATTTTTAGACAACGTGAGGTTGTTATCTGCTAATTTTATTGTTTGTAAATTTTTTAATGAAGCAAACACATCATCTGGAACTCTTGAAATTCGATTTCTTGAAAGATCCAATAGTGTTAAGTTAATAAGTCCTTCTAAATTAGGTATTTCGTCTATTTTATTGTCTTGTAGACTTAAGTGTCTTAAATGTAGCTCCAGTCCTTTAAATGCTGTTGGTGATATAGTTTGTATTTGACAGCCCGATAACTGTAAGTTGTGAATTTTAAGATTGGCAAAACTAGAATCTTCAATAGTTTTAACTGAGCTATTATTTATATAAAGTAAGTCCAGTGTTCCCTGTGAATATTTATCGAGTGTTTGCATTAACACTTCATAATTCACAAGATCACACTGTACGGATAATTCTTGTGCCATATTTGTAGAACATATACATGACGACTGCAGTTCTGCGGATGATTGATCTGTTTGCCATGGACATTGAGCCTTTGATTCGCTTATGTAAAGACATACCATAAGGCATAGTAGCCCAAAATAATCTCTGTAAAAATAAAAATAAAATAATAAAAATTTGCTATTAATAAATATATAATAGGTACAATGAAACATTTGAATCCAGTATTTTTTATTGAATTTATTATCTGTTTTGGTGTCTACAAAAGCCAATGAGTAATAATTTTTAAAACCAATCCTTATAATATACATGATAGTGTCATCAATTATATATAAATAATAATTTTAATCATCCCTCAAAGAACCATCTACATTTCCACAGTGTTGAATAATATTTAAAATGTATAAACAAATATGATATGAAAAACCTTAAAAATATTGTTTTAAAATTGGTTTTGTGCACATTAGCATTTTAAACATCAGCATATCTGACAGAAAAATACATTTTATTAGGAACACCGAAAATTGCATTTTTTAAGTTTATCCAACTACCTACTTCCTACCGTGCCATTCCCAGTAATCGAGTAAATTATTGAGAGTTAATTTTTTAAATCATTTTTATTAATATAATAAAATATAATATGACCATGCAAAATTTTCGGAATCTTGAAATACAGAAAACGTTTTTTAGCTCGGAAATGAACATTTATTTTCTTGGCAGTAAGAAGAAAAATAGGTCGGAGGAAGAAAACTACAGTTGATAATTATTATTTATTACCATTGAAAAAATATAAACGCTTTACCACCAATATTTAATTTAACAAAATTTTAATATAATAATATTGGTACAAAAATTGAAAATGCAAACAAGTTAGGAAAAACATACTTTGAGAGTTTCAAATTTCTCTAAAAAAGCGTTATGATAAAAAAAAATATTGTAATATTAAGTACCTACATTATTTATTGAAAAAGTAATTATTAATTAAAATAACTAAATAAAGCATAAGTAATAATTAATTAGTAATAATACTAATAATAGTCACTTGGTAAAAAGTATAAAAATAAATATAGCTACTGATATTTCAATATTTAATTTGGACATGGAATACCTATTATACACGATAATTGGCAAATATAAGGATTATAAACTTTGTATAGAAACCTAACTTTAATAGAACTAATGTCCATACATAAAAACCGGTGTAGGTATTTTAGTATTTAATACTCTTTTGAATTTTTAACTTTTAAAAAAATTAATTTTTTACTAGACTACTATTGTCATTGTTTCAATAATAAATCGTTTTTTTTTCTAAACGTATATTATGCTTAAGAATTTATTTTATAAGTCTGATTTATTATTATGTGTAAGTACCTACTATATTATTATGTGTATTCTATATTTTGCATAGTGTTTAGCTCGATGTAGTTGCTTAAATAATTATATTGTCGTTCTGTGTGTCGTTGAGAAATATCATACATTATCTATTGTTAAACACTAAAATATAGGTATATGTTATGTAAACGAACGTAGTGCAAATTGTAACTTTTGTAAGTACCTGCTGAAAAATAAATTTACTTTTTCCACCGGAATGCCAGAAAGATTCGCTTTTGCACAAACGAAAATGAAGATTGCAATATTATATTTAACAATATTTCGGTCATTAAGCAATTATTTATTCGGTATCTTTCTACTGTGAAATCAAATCAAATTGGCAGTTATTTATTATCGTAGTAATTATGTATTATTATATTATTCTTGATCATTTATTACTTTCACGATAGGTACCTACAAAAAATTAATCGTATTTAAACAACTATGCGGTCGAATTTTTCAGTTTATGGTATAGTTTTACGGTGTCTTATAATTGAATATTCTGTATAAGTCATTTCCAATAATTTCAACACTAGGAAGATGTACCTAAAAGCAGTATAGGTACCTAATATCCTAATTTAATTATTATTTTAGCGTGAAGGAATATAATATTCAATAGTACCTACCAGGTAATGTCTTGGTATACATATTATATCCTAACCTAGATTATAAGTTATACCTACTATACCTATTACCTATGTTATCAAATATTTTCTGAAATATGGAACACGTGATGAGTGAAAAAGTATCCGATTATGTTACACAGGTAAGAAAGACCAACATGAAATATTTAGAGCTTAAATCAAACAGGTGCGATCTAAAAATAATTACAAAAACATATAAAACTATATTCAAAACCGTATACCGAATTCGTACATGTTCGATATAATGGTCGGAGACGAAATAATTTATCGACTGTATTTTGTTGATTATCAGGAGTTAATAATAATATATTCATTAAACGTATACTATAATATAGGTAATAGGTTACAGGTTACAATAGAGTCAGCGTTGTTTTCTGCTAATATTCTACTTTCATCTTTCGTTCTAATAGCCATCTGGTACGTTAATGATATTGTGTTGACTATAATAGTTTTTTTCGACCATACGCTTATTGTCGCTTACCAGCTGGTCATCGAAAACCCAATGCCCTATTGATTAATAGAAGTAAATCAACAAAGTCTATTGACTAATTTAATACCTAATAACAAATTTTAGTTTAGAAACTTTAGAACTATTGAATCTTATATCAGTATGTAGGTTAAGTTAATATATATACCAACTATTATGATTAATGAGAAATTAATATACGATTTGACAACTCTGGATAGCAACAACCTAACGCATTAAAAGCTAATAGATGTACATACGATTGGAGTAACCGATACACATTAAGCTTAAGCCTTTAACGCGTATAATACGAGTTAGTTATAGACTAAAAGTTGAATCATATAGGTTTAATCAAAATATACGTCAAGTTTATCGTAACACAGACTTGTAATGTACACCAGATAAATAATAAGCCAATTTATTTACATAGATAATATTACGTTTTTTAGTATTATTCCTATAATGTCCTATAAATCAAAAACCATATAAATAGGTAGGTACTGTAGATACTTAGGTTAGTAAGATGGTACGATGTACCATTTACCTGTTATAGTAATTTTATTAAACTATAAAATTGAAAAATATTTTACTCTTTAATTGTTTTATTTAAAATTATTTGAGTTATTTTTTTCTAATGACTTATCTACATATCGTTTTAAAAGTTTTCAGTTAGATTTAAAGAACAACAATTTTTAAAAAGTTGTAAAGATTATGTCTTCAAAAATGTGTTTCAAGAAAAGACGATAATAAATGTACTGTGGCCTGTTGAAGTACAACGCAAATAGATAAATACTAAATAATATTATAGGTACCTATTATCATCACGCAAGTTCAAAACAATCAATATAACATTACCTAGGTAATAGGCATATGATATTATAATACGCGGAATGCAAAATATAATTTTTCAATTAAAAACTATGTCGGTACCTACTATTAGTACTTACGGAAAAAAATATCCATAATATCTTTAGTCATCTAAATCACTTAAATGCACATTGTACAGCTATGATTATAAATTGTATAATAAACGTGAATGTATACGCCTATTCCGGCTATCCGTATATTATACACAACAATGTGTATACCTACCTATTATACCACTTTAGCATTACCTACTGTAAAATTGTATTAAGTGTATTACTATTATAATTAGGGAACGGATTTATTTAATGCACTACGCACATAAAATACAAAATTATGTTCCTAAAATCGTTTAAGATAAGTTAAGATAGACACTAAAGCCTGAAGGTACTAAAATATTATGAATTTATTTTGAAATATTATGCTTTAAATTGATTGAACTATATTATATTTATATAAAGCTGTTGAAAAAATAGAAGCAACATATATTGCATTAAAATGGTTCAATAATAGTTTAGATCTTTGCAAATGTAATGTTTGAATATTGGGTTTCTGCTGTTGCAGCTAGTTACAGAGGGTATCCGATACAGGTGACAGGCACATTAGAATTTACAGTAATATATTATTTTGTATTTCAAACTTTAATAATTAGTTATATTATGATAGGTACATTAAGGTGACTTTATAGACTTATAATAGTCGATAGATGAAGACGTAGTTGTATAATTGCCACAACAGCTATTATCTATAGCTATACACACAAACGTAGGTATACATTATGATAATATTACAACGAAGGTACATAATATTATAAGCGTGTGTGTGGTGTGTACATAGTTAGCGTGCAATTTATAACGGGGAAACGACGTTTTCATAATAATATTATACCTACCTATCTATATATGCGTTCCGGTCAAAGGATGAACGACGATATAGTACCGGTGAGCGTGTATTTTATATGGACGCCTCTTCTCACCACCACTAGTACAAGGTATAGGAGGTACGCGTTACATTATTATTATTATTATTGTTATTAACACACACACTGTTCGTCTTGCGATCGTTTTCGTTTTAATTACCCGTCTCGAGATCACGGTCGTCAAAACCAGTAAACCGGATGACCCGAAAACGGAGTGGTCAAACTATACGGTATATGTATTTAGGTATGACGTATTATATTGTACTCGTCACTCATGTGTATATTATGATAGCGCTGTGCACGCCGACCGTGCCGACGTACATTGTGCGAAGAAGAATAAGGAACGGGTGCATTGTATAGTTTTTTTGTTTTTCGTTCTGCGAGATTATAAAATTGTACACACATCGCACATCTTGGGCTTTTTGGGGTGGCCCGCCTGGATCCACCACAGCATAGAGTGTAATTTCTACACATTTTCAATTATTTTAAAGCTTACAAGCCACCTTGTAACCTCCACCAGGTTATGATGTGCCATATGCACATGAGCGCTTAAGTAGGTACATACTACCTACTATAATGATATTAAAAACTGCAGGTTTATTTTACCAGCATTATATTAGGTAGGTATTATAGATGGATACATAATAATTCATAATAAATATATTATTATAATCTGTACTGAGATAGCGAGATATTTAAATAATACATGTCAATAAGAAAAACCAATTTAAAATTTGTTGTAAATACACTTATTAATAACAGAGACCATCATAGCCTTATCACACATCCACGAAAATACTGATTGCGTCACTGCCTCTGATTTAAATAATATGGTGACAATTAAACAAATATATATATATATATATATATAATAATATTCATTATTAAAAATAATCTTGTGAGTGGGTGTTTCGCTATAGTTCTATACAGTAGGTACTAGGTTTACATTATATTAAATTATTATCTTCAGTGACCCGGAGCTAATAATATTAGCTACCATAGCTATTATACAGATAATACAATATTGATACCTAACTATTTACACCTTCCCACATTTACCTGCCTATTATACCTATTAAAGTTTTACCGCACTCACTTAAGAGCACATAATAATATAATATGTTGTAAGCTTGTAACCAACTCTCCGACGCATTATGAAATACAACTGTTGAACTGTGAATATGTCTGTTCAATATTTTGGAATAAAATTGAAGAACTTTGAACTTTGTATATGAAGAACATTGTATATCAGTATCACATATTCACATTCTTAAACCATATATACATTTAAATAGTATAAAAAGAGTTTAAATATTTTGAAAAATTAATATTAACAATTAATAATAAAATTAAGATACATATTATGAAGGTGGAAATTCAAGTCCCTAAGATTATTATTGAACATTGTATTACCATGTGTATAGTGTATGTATAGATATTTAAATTGTAGTGGTTCCCCCGAATAAATTCTATTCAATTGCCGCCTATGAATATAGTGCCTATATAACAACGGTCATAATTTAAAATATATAAATTAAAACTTATTAACAGTAGGTATCCGATGTTCAATAACAATAAACTGGTAGTGTTTACTTGGTCACTGTTTTTATAATCCCATTTATAAGATCAATTCACTCGCTGGCAACTTTGGACTAAAATACTTTAATACCTATATTCAATATTGTACTTTGTTTTGAGCTAATTTAATATTGAAATTATACTGTTAAAGTAGAGGTAAGGCCGTAAGTGCAAAGCTGGACTACAATGTTGTACGTACTGTTGTCACTTGCCACCTGTTACCAATAAATCAGAAACCCTTGTACATTTTAACTGACCATAATTATTTATTCCTCTCAGTGGCTCATGGAAACTGCAGTTATCATATATAAGTTAAAAGAGGAGTATTTAAACCTTATAATCTCCTGACAAGATTATTGGGCTCTAATTACATAAATTATTTCATTTTTAAAACAGCAGATGCATTAAATGTTTAAAACGAAGTGATTTTCGGTATTTTTTTGTTTTTCAACTGGACTAAAAATGTGTGAGTAAAAATGGTATTGTATATTTTTTATGTTATTCTGAGTGGCATCAAAAAAAAGTGCCTGCAAATACGAATGATCCATAAACCATTGATAAACCATTCATTTATACGGGCTATACAATTTTCCGATTATACTCACATACTACATTGTAATGTTAATTTACTTCATACTTGTCACACACTAACAAGTCACCAAAATACCATCATATCAATATTAGCCTATATATTGTTCTCCTAACACGATCTACTGCAACCTTCTTAACGCGTTAAATCGATAAATGCGTGTAGCTTAGTACTGCAGAAATCGTGTTTTGACAAGTCATTTTTGGACACTGGCTATATCGTTGCATAGGTACTGTTAATACTTTTTTTTTATATATAGATTTCCTTGCATACAGACAATAGTCATATGACAGTTCAAATATAAAAACATTAACAGGTTATTAAAATGACCTATTTTGATGACACTTATTTCGGACGACACCCCCCCCCCCAACATAAATAACATAATATATCAAATATTAAACACGCAACTCCCATGCATACTATTATAATTTAAGTTATAATTATAATTTAATATTTAGTTCACTGTATACACCAAAGCTAATATTAACTATATTAACAACTGTATGTCTATCTGTATTATCAAATGAGTGCGATATTAATTTGTTATTTACACCGTAATGTGTATATTATAATAATACACATTCATAGTGAGTAATGCGATATTTAATTTATTTCTATAATATATGTACTGACGGGAAGTACAAAATAGAAGTACTTCTTCCTGCAACGGTATAATATTATCGTACCTACTATTGTAATAATTGTTGTTAAAATTTAATAATATTCACATTAATAAGTGGGTTAATCGTGGCAGTGCAGTAAACGTTATCGTGTAGGTACTGCATGCGTGTGTGCAGGCGGAAATATAATATATAATACCTGCAGTGTCTACCGGCATTTTAAAGGTCAGAACTGTAAATAATAAATCCAGACACAAATACACAATTGAATGGATAAATTGGGCAACGGTAAACGAGTATGACTCCCACAATCCGATGCCACTGTGCAAATGTGTGCAATGTGCATACACATACCTACCTATAATATTATATTATTATTATTATCCCTCAACTGTCGGATAACTGCACGAGCGTACAGACTTACAATACACGCCTCACAAATAAATAATACAAAATATGATAGGTAGATAGGTACTCGTCGTGAATATAATATTATATTATAGTTTTACTCCATCAACGGGTTCGGACCATCCACTTCGCCCGTCGGTCAGCTCCGCACAATAATAATATTATATCGTTCACTGTTCTGCATCACTAGTCATAGGGATTACATTATATCATTGTGATCTTACGAACAATGTTAAACAGTGAGAGACTTATAAGTCTTAATATTGTCGTTTAATATTATATGCGCACATCTGCGCTGTTAAATATAACTCAACGTTTGTGACGTTTTTCAAAGGATCAATACAGACATATTTTTGAGGGTGAAAAAGTTATAGCAATATTTTCAAATATAGTTTATCATTATTATTATTTTTCAACATTTATTATATTTAAAAAAAAATATCGTATGTATTTTTGACTTCCATACATGTTGTAAACCATGCATTACAACTAATACCTCAATAAATATGTAGATATTTTGTAACAGTGTCTTTAGTTTTTACTGTTGCTTTAATTACTTTAAATTATATAGTATATTATGACTCAGGTTGGAAAATTTTCCAAAAATAAAATCTCAAAATTTTATATATCGTCAAAAAACGTTAAATAATCTATTTTGAACAACCATCACTTGTATATATATATTTTAAAATTGGTTCACCCCTTAGGGCCTAGAACTTTGAACTCGTATATTAGCTAAAGCAGTAGACAACATATTATTTTCTATTTGTGCAATGTTCACGAATAAGGATTATCTAATTTCGTATTTATTGTTGTTATTTTTAATAGATAATGAGCAAGTTTATAGAATATAATATCTAAAATCAAAGAGTCGTCATCGGGGTAAAAAAAAAATCGATGGTATTTTATTATTAGAAGGTAAATAGCTCATACTTAATTATTTTTAATACATAATATTTTTTCTATTCAAATTCATCGAGACTTTTATTTTTTTGTTAATAATATAGTATTCGTTTTCGTCTCGAAAATGACAGTTAATGACCCACTCTCACCTGCATTCGTCCGATGTTATGGTTCAATCAACATCACTTACAGACCATAATACAATATCCTGTTGATCACCACTTCCCGCCTTATATTATGTCTTACGGACTGGCCAATGGCGTAATTACCCCAATACAATATTATATTTCCGGGGCTGCTAAACGATGTTAGTTTTCCCTCATTTGCGAGAAAAAAAAATACCACACAAAGTCAACTACGGAGAGTATTCGTATGACTCTTAACACACCTTTACACATTACCGTTCCACTGCAGGTGCTACTCTTGGATGCAATTCGGTGGAGATGTGCAAGAAGAACATATTTTTCGTTGTTGATTTTGGTCTTAATTAATGACAGGTGTGTGCAATAAATCTAGCTGTTCTATAAACATTATTAATTTATTGAAAGTAAACTGCACTTGTCGGGTTTTTGACAAACAAAATAGATAGAAATAGTACCTATTATAGTACATACTCGTATGTACAATGACGGTAATAAGATAACAATTAATTGGATTATTGGACACTAGAAACAAAAAAGTATTATAATAATGAACAAATTAAAAAAATTAAATCAAGAAATCCGTATGAAAATCAATTAAGTTGTAAAATACTGTAAAATTTATAAAATGTAACCTATTACGTATAGGTACTATTCGCCTTCCGCAGTTATTAATTATACCTATAGGTTTATGGTTGTTAGGTTGTCCATCTCAAGGCCCAACAGTTTTAGTCAAATATAATTGGCCCTATGGACAGTCTTACTGTGTACATCTGTAAGGTCCCATCTATTAAAGTTCACAATATATTACGTCGTATTATAGTTGACAATGAGTGACTTTGCCTTTCTGTGCTCACTGTTGTGGAAAACGTATTCTAATAGTATTCGAATGACTAATATGTATTCTAAATATATTTTTTAAGAACTATTCGAATACGTATTCTGAATAGAAAATAAAAGTATTCTTTGCAAGACTGTGCTATACGTATGAATAATTAATATAATATGATATATTATTGGTCTGATATACTTGTATACATTTACAGAATTTTAAGTTCACCAATGATGAATAGGTATCATAAGCTGAAATCTATTACAATTTCAAGGTGGCTAACATTTTTATATCAATGTAATTGGGCTTCGATCCCACACAACTAAAAACATTTACACTTGGGGGGGGGGAGTAAGCCCTATAAGCCCCCTGATTTCTGTCAACGAAGGTATTGCATTCTGATAAAATTAAAAATATTATAGGAAACTTCAAAAATTATTTTTCACACAGAGGTGTTAGATATTAGGTATATTATGTGATACCTACGTATAATATATTTTATAGATACCCTAAGTTTATGCTTATATTATATAGCCATATATAATACATATAGGTACATAGTGATATGAAATCCTAACTATACCTACATACGGCGTGGTCTATATGGGTAGGTTTAGGTCCTACTATATGGCTGAACGAAAACGTACTGCCAATTTATTCATTGTAAGATTGCTAAAAAGTAAATTTGAATCTTCTAAACTTGTCCCGTGAATCTGATTCAAGCCTTAAAAGTACCTCAGCCTTCAACCCGATACATAGTGCTCCTTCTTAAGTCCCACATGCCATTACTAATTATTTAGAAAATGAGCAGCTAAGAACCTGACGTGAACCCAAATTTGTATTTTTGTTCATATTTATGACTATTCAAATACTATTAAGTTTATCGATAGGTATTTATATTTTTCCTATGCTAAATTTACCACGTGTATATTAGACTTACTCTTATAATTTAATTAACTACAAATTGTGCATATTAGGTACTTATGAAGAGCCTAGCCCGTTAAAATAATAATAACATAATAAAATATACAATAATAATAGTTATACGAATGATTTTTATTACTATAGGTCGTATTAATTTATCGAATTGAACAACGGACATCGGAACGATAAAAGCACTCACACACACACACACTTACATGTGATATGCGTGAATATAAAAACATACCGTGTATGTCTTATGACATGGACAGGTATAGCTGGGCGAGTCAATGACCTAAAACTCCGTGGAATGACGAAGTAATAACGGTACTCGCTTGCCCAGTGTGCTCACGAGAAATGAAACATTCTAATGCCCTACCGTTTTTTTTATTATTATTATTCTTTAACACTAATGATTTATCCACGCATTTCATTAAAACGTTTACAGATACACGCTAAATGCTCATATAACTTTGCTATTACGCAACATAATATAGCCCGAGAATAACACTTCCTCCGCGACACATCCGACCGGATATTTTATTTGTTTATTTTCATTATAACAACATCGAACGATTACGAATATGATAATAGTTGAATACAGGTATATTTTGTATTGTGTTTACCGTGTGGAATTATTGATTTGCGCACAGTGACGACACATTTAAAAACAATTTAATTATTCGGCCATTTTTAATAGGACATTTTTGAAATTTTATAATTTAAAAATGAAATCTAAACATGTAATTTTTGATACAGAGAACTTATGAGCATTTCCAGAATTGTAAAATATACCCATAATGAAATGTAATACACTGAATGTTCTATATGACGCATGATATTATATTATCATAGTATTGTGTTTTGATATTTTAGAAAAATTTTAAATCTTTCCGACAATCGGAAATCTCCCATACTAACATCACTAGATTGTGGGGTAAAACTCACGTAATACCTGGTGTACCAGGTAGTGATTGTAAATTGCAGCGATTACTGATTGTTTCAGTTGAACTATACGACTGTATTAAAATGTATTTGAAAGATTCGATTAATTTTTAATGACATTTCGTATCGTGATGTAATGCCCGTTTAAACGAATTTCGGTTGCAAACCGTGTAATATACTAAAATTATATAGGTATATCGAGTTGAAAGGAAAATTAATTTGATCTGTTATTCAACACTCAAAATAATATATAAACGGTAGGTGTTTATATACCACGGTATGCGTGTAATCTACTATAATCTTAATAATAGACTCGAGCCGGTTACCGAATATATTTTCTTCAAAGACGCATAAACGAGAACTATGTCACTGTCTTTGCAGATTGCGTGGGTTTTGTATACAACGAACAATCTTTTTCTTTTTTTCTTCTTTGTCAAAGCGATAAAAACAAGAAGTGAATAGGTACCTATATAATAAAACATCATAGTAAAGTAAACCCATGTATACAGTTTGTCGTAGCCAATTTGTGTCGTTATTGTATAACTAATTGATAACAGGGAAAAATAAACCTCACTCGTATTGTATTATATTATTATTATGTGTGTTTTTATATGAAACATGCTGCAGTGAAAAAAAATTGGTGGATTAAAGAAATCGTACTAATAATACTTACGAGAACATAAGGCGTACTATATATTGGATATAATTTCACTTTTTTTAGTTAACACACGCTAACCTAAACCTACATAATGATGTTAGGTCTAGATTTATTTTTAAAATATGTCCACCAGTGCGATTGAGACCTAGCTTGTACAGAGTGAGGGAAATATCTGGAAGATTATATAATGTCACCCGGTAACGAAGGTAAGAAATATCAATTATTAAAGTAGGTAAGTAGAATATTTTCGTTGAATAACAATATGAGAGATTTGAATAGTTGTATTTTTCTCGTCGGAATCGATTTAAGATCAAGGCCCGAGAATCATCAGTAGTTGGTGTATTGAGTTAAAAATGCAACAATTAAAAAACAAAAGGAAAAAAACAAGAAAATAAAAAAAAGATAAAATATTAATATTTCATAACAAAATATAATAATAAACGATGCTTATGATAATACAATAAGTTTGTCGCAAACCATATTATAGTTACCTATGTTTATTTTACTGTATTTTACAAATTTTAAATTCTTAGCATTTTAGCTTTAGGGTTATTATAGGAAGTCTTAATTTCATGAATTAGTTATTAATATTATATTAATCTAAAATTATTGTAATATTAATAGTTTTATATGTATAAACCTATTTTCTAGTCATATTATATAGGTAACGATGTTATATTGATTGCCTTATAAGAATACTTACTCTATTGGTTAAATCGTTCAAAATTTAAATAAAATATTATTAGGACCCAAAAATAAAATTACAAAATGTTTTTTTATTAAAGAAAAATATTTACGATCTGTACAAAAAAAAATACAAATGTCAAAAACTCTAAAAAACCGGTAAAGATAACTTTAAATTATTTTGATTTTTTTCACCATAGTATTCTGATTACACAGTCTCTTGTATTACTTTATAACTTGTATACTACATTATAAATAAACATAAACATACCTATTATTTATACTATACATTATAGCTTATAGGTATACCGTTTACGTTTTTTTTTTCAGAACAGATGGATTATACAGCTTGTAGCCCCACGAGTTTATCTACCCAAAATGATCATGAAACAATTAAAATTACTTTAATAAACGTTACACAGTAAATAAAATGATAACAATTAATGTATTCGAACAATCGTTGGCAGTGCAAAAATATTGTACACATACTACCGACCAATTAAATTCGCTACAATTACATATAATTATTGTATATAGGTATACAACTTTTCATCGTGTGAATTAAATCTAATGAGTATAGTAGGTATAATGGAACAATATTATAACTAGGTACCCACTGATAAGGATCGTTCAATTAAATATTTTTCACAACTATAATTAAACAGAAAATATTATTATTATATCAACGCAAATAGTTTGCTACACGTAGGTACATTGCGTATAAAACACAAAGCTCATAATAAATTCAAAACCTCTATCTAGTGGGTTGTAGTTTTATACATTTTCAGAATTTTGGACAGTAAGTACGTGAGCAAATTAAAAATTCATGCAAAACAAAATGTATGATACGTGCTACTATGTTTAGAGTGTAACTAGGTTTCCGCGTGACCCAGTAGTAGTAAACAATAATGATTTTCGTGTATCGATGAATTCGTGATGGCAAACACAATCATAGACAACAAATAACAATATTATGTTATTATGACGCACTACCTGTGACTTACCTGCGCTTATACGAGTTTTCATTATTTATGCGGAATGCGTATTTTCGTAACAATGAAAATTTGAATAACATTATAATATTATAGTTGTCGTTCCAAAGACCATCATGATACGAGACTCACGAAAACGTATCAGACACCCACGGAAAAAAAGAAAAAATATATTTACGTATTTTTTGCCGACCGGATCAAAATATTATATTACATAGGTATATTCTACATTCATACACATATTAATACAGGTATGCGTGTTATAGTGGGCATAATGGCACGGATTTTAGTCGCTACACATTACGACCGATGACACTCCCCAACGGATTATCCGAAAACCTGTATTTCTGCGTCAGTAACGGAATAGCTTTAGGTATGTGTTTATAAATGACTGGTCATCTCCACAAGATAGGTATGTGTAATATTATGCAAAAACCGACGAGTGCGAAAAACTGCCCGAAGTCCACGCATTGCCGCGGTGGTGGTAAAATTGTGCAGCACATCGCAATATGTACATTTGTAATTTTTCAATGTCAGATTTGTTTGGTATGTTGTGAAAAGCTTTCGGTCCTATACAATTCTTTCGTTCAACAAAAAAGGCCAAAGATGGGTCCATATTATGGCTATGCGCACAATTTCTCCTATAATAATGAATTTATTCAAATTATGATTTGTGTAATGCTTAAGTATACCTAGGTATAAGGGCCACATTTCGAAATACTTATATTCCCCAACTGTGGAGTCGTATGTGGTGATACAAACTTAGATATTTTAATTTTTATACAAGAACCTACCAGATGATTGTTTTTATAATGTCGACGTATTAAAATCGAATTTTGAGTTTTGAGTTCTTAGCTAATATATTTAAATATCTTGGAAATTACTAGTCCGAATTTGAATTAGACACATACATTTAAATAAAAAAATAATTTACTTGACAATTTGGAAAGGAAAAGGGGGGTTCTCACTAGAAAAAATAAATAAGTTCGTATTACTACGAATAAATAGCATAAATGCTATAAAGTTATTACGTTTTTAAAATGCTTTAAGTGTACCTCTTTTACATTAAACCCCCAAAATTTGAATTTGGATAAATTTATAATAAAAAGGAAATATGGAAGTGACATGCTTGGTGAATTACTCTGTATAGTTACTACTATAACAATGATGTACTTAGCAGAGACAAATTCAAAATTTTAACACCCCGATTTTAATATATTTTTACCAACTTTGTCCTTATTAAATATAAGATGTTGATAGATGAAAATTAATTTTATACACATGTTATGTAATAATTAAATAGGAAAACCTAATTTGACAAAGAAAACGATGCAGTTAGGTATTTATTGATTTTCAATAAGCGGTATACCTTAACCATATAACATTAGAAATCAACACAATATAGGTACCTATAAATACGTATAGAAGGTATAGAAATACAACTAATTATAAATAAATTAACTGGTAAATAAACAAGGAGTAGAAAAAAATGTATAATGATTCGAAAATAAACTCTGTTCATGGTAATATTATTATTGAATAATTCAAAACGCGAATAATTCCAGAACAAATAAAATGTCAACGAGCAGATTGCCACCTCTAGATACACTATAATTATTAAATAATATCGCAGTATACAGCTAAGTAGGTATTATTGTATTAATGTATTAATAAACAATTGGACAATGTCGTCGGATTCGGTCTGTCGGGATAATTTTGCTCGTTTTTTAAGTGGCACATAATCGCAAAACCGCCTCGGTTCACTCGGAATCTAAAATAGGGTTTGTTTGTATAATATAGGTACGTGCGTTGTAAATACATATTTGTGTACTACGTTGCCGAAGAATTAATAATTCGATTGTATAAAAAACAAAATAAAAAAAGGAAATCGATTTGGTGCATCCATTTAAATTCGCTGCACCTATAATATTATACGGCCATATAATATAGGTGTAAGTACAACATCTACCTCCGAAAACTGTGCGGTTTGGACAAATCAAACAGCAATTTAAACCTCTCGGATAATGGCGAATAGAACAAATTTCACTGCGCGGTCGCCGGAACGACCGAGTGCTGAATCTCAATCTCGCGATGGCCAGGCATTATACACGTAATAATAATACGATAAAATATCCTTATATTATACTTATATTATATCGTTATTATCTATATTATAAAAACATTGCACACAAATGGATAATAATATAATAATAGACATTATAATGTGTGGGAACACGCGGAATCTTGGTCGGATGAAATACGCTGCAGCAACGCTTATATTATAATAATATTATGTATATAGTGATCGAAACGCATTACATACTATATGATGTTATTATGTGTGTTAGAGTGTTGGACACGACCAAAAGACCGCCGAACTTGTGAGACGAGTGAAAACTAAAAGAGCCAATAGCCATATATACCTATATAATATATCATTATATTATATTTTTATTATACACCTGTACAAAGACCCGGTTAACGCGTATAAACTATAAAAATAATACTATATAAAGGCTGTTTCCGTCTTTCCGATTTCAAAGACGGCCGGTTAAATTATATATTAATATATTATATAGGTTCCAGGTGGCGGCCGCGACACGTTAAAATGTGAGTAAGTACCTATATACCTACATTGTATATAGGTATACAGCTATAACTTCAGACATTTTACGACTGCGAATACTGACACGACGGCACTATAAAATTATTATTGAATGTGATTTATACGCTGTGGGCACTCGCTATAATATACAATGTAATGGTGTCATAGGCGCGACTTAAACCAAATATTGTGTTTGTAACCATAGTGTTTAATATTAAATTCTGAGGGGAGCGACTGATGAAAATTGATTTTACAATGATGAGGTGTTTTTTATTTTGCGCCTGTCATCGCCTTTGGGCGCAATACAAATGCTTCAATATTCAAAATCTTAAATATATTTTTTTGTGATTGGAAAGCGAATCTAGTAGGTACTTTTGTTGAAGGGGTCAAAAGAAGAAATTCATAGAACTTTTCTAAATAACTGTGAAAAACCAAAAAAAATTAGCAAAGAACAGACATTTTTAAGCAGTATAAAATTTTGACATATTGATTTTGTTATTTTGCTATAATTAAAAAACAAATACCTAACTATATAGACGGTTCAAATTTTCACAAAATGTTTAAATTAGCATTTTCTATACACGGATAAATTTAAAAAATAATTCGACTCTTTTTGATTTATGTATTTAATATTTATAGACTTAGAGATTTACAATTTTATTATCTATTGATATTAACCAAAAAAATAACTGACGGTAAAGAATATAGTAAATTAAATACAAGGTTCTTTGTCAAACATGACTTGTTTGTACGGGAATTTATAAAAAAAATTTGGGTAGAACTACAATACATTTTTATGAGCGTTTTAGTTTGACTTAGGTACAAAAAACTCATAAAAATTGGATGATTTTGCAAATCATACTGTAAATTCATAAAATGCTTAATATTAATACCTAAGGTTTGATAATGTATAATTTATAATTTTTTAAATATTTATACTAATTTTAAATATCTTTTTATTGGCATTTGAAATTGTCGATAAAAATATTTAGGTCTTGTCGAAAAACTTAAATATGTACCTAATACTAGATGGCAAATTAGGTGTTCTTAGAGAAATTTAAAATATTAAAAATACGTACGCATAATGTAACCAAAAATTAAAAATTCTTAAAGTATATTGTCGCAGTTTTTTTTATAGACAATTAATTCAAATTTTGACGAAATTGTATATTTAAACCAAGAATAGTGGATTTTAGAAATTTTTTTGTAATTTGAAAATATTTGCGATATTGTGTACAAAAAATTTAAAATATACATAGTAATATAGGCCGAGTGCTGACAGACTGTCTCCGCTCATAATATTTTTTCTTATGCAATGATTTATAATTGAATTCAAATTTAATACATCCTTTACAGTGACCTACTCAATGGCGAGGTCACTCGACACCTATACAACTGCAGGTACCTACCTTCAGCAGAGCGATTACCTACTAGCCCGCTTATTTACTTATCTGTCTGTTTGAAAATTTTCCCTAGATCATGTACTCTCTACTATAATTTTCAATTTTGTATATTTGTAAGTGGCTTAAAATTAATTTACCGTAATATTTATATATATATATATATTATATTTTAATCAACATATTTTTATTGTATTTCAATTGAAATGTTGTATATACAATATATTGTCATTCTTTAATGAATTGAAAATATCAGCTCTTTCAATACCTAAAGAATAGAAAAATTGGAGAAGCAGAGTCTTGCAGCATATAGAGCCATAGAGGTGGGGGTAAAGGTTGTTCGTTCTTAGCCAAATTGAAGAAAACATATTTTTCGTGACCTATATTATCCAATAAATATTTCAGGGATGCTATGAAAGTATTTGGGGGGGGGATTGCATCCCCCTCAAGCTCCCACTTGATTGCTCAAATATTTTTAATAATATAGCAAGAACTGCAACGGTATCGCGGTCGTGTTTTTCTCGCGTGGACTTGAATAAATGATAAATCACGTCGACAGACGACAAGTAAAACTGGGAGATAGGTACTGACCAACGAGTGAATGGTTCAAATTATTATACTTGCTCAGACACGTATCAGTTTTCCACAACTTCGTTATCACGTGGCCGTATAAATTATAACAACAATGCGCACTTAAATTGCGCCCGCGGAATATCGATGATGGACGGCGCGATATATAGGTCTGCCACGTGCCACAGAACCTGATATTATAATAATATATTATTTATGTTGCTGCGAAGGAGAGGTCGGCGAGGGATCTATAGTAATAAGACACGTCGTGCCTATTCGATGAAACGATTCGGATTTGGTTTTGAATTTTTATCATAGTATCCTATCGAAATAGGCTTTAGAGGCGTGCACAGATTTATCCTTTTAGAGGTGTTTAACAATAATATTTTATTTTATTGATGGTAATAATTATATAAAAATAAAATGAATGTATTAGGTACATAAACCTATTAGCTCTTTAATTAATACTTAGGAGTAATCAATTAGGTCTGAAAGTAAGGGGTGGCTAACTTTTATACTAACGATTGTTATTATATTTTTTGATTTTCAGGTATACAGAAACTACTAAACGTTGAGGTATATAATATAATTTTTAAATTATCAAAAATATTCCTATTTACTTATAATACATTTGGTTTAATATAGATTAGGTTGAACAGTCAAACAATTTAAAGAAATACCTAATATAGAAATATCTATAAGAAATTAATAAAAAGAAAATTACAAGACTACAATTATATAGACAAAATGAATGAATTTAAAAATGAAAATCACTGTGAAAAAAAACATTTGGAGGTAATCGAGTTCTCTCTCTTTGTGATGCGTATAAATACCAACAGTTAATGAAGTTGATTTAAACTTTGGCGAACATGGACTACGCAGTTTTTCTTTTTTGTTTAGGATACACGATATGAGTCTACCATTTTTATAAACTCATTCGGACCCCCCTCCCCCCCAACAGGTACCAATATGTTAAGTAGATATACAATACTGCAGGCTGTAAAAGCGTAAGCCTTGTGGCACACAAGGCACGGACGCTGAATCACAAGTAACAGCTGGTGCAAAACTATCTAGAGAAAAATTAAAATCCACTTTCCTATTCTAGGTAAACTGTAGAATTGGTGCAGAAAGTTAAACAGTACAAAGTAACTGACAGGTAATTGAACGGGTAGTTATAGATTTTATATTGTCTGATAGTAGTTATAAACAGAATAAATCGGTTCTGCGTGTCGGCGCAATGTGGGCGGTGATAACAGTTGTCAAGCAAAGATACTGTACATCATTACACCTCCACGAACAAGCAGGTCCTTTATTGTTTTGCGGCCCGCCACCTCGTCTTGTCACCGCGGCCGACATATTATTATTCTATTTTTTACTATAACACTTTTATAGCCTATATAGGTATATAGTTGCGCCACCGCAGGTACCTATGCATATACATTGTATACAATGGTACAACAATAATAAAATAATTTATGCCAGAAAAACGAATTCGGTAAAATTAAGTTCCTCCGCCGCGGCCGGTCACCTACATATACCTAAAGCATACATATTATAATATAACACTATAATCAAATACACATACCTAAATATAATATCACACGCAGATATTATTTTATTATAATAAATAATAATATACTGTTATAAATAGGCGCGCGCGGAGACCACCTGCGCCGCATTCTTGTCACGCCGTCAATTTGTCGCCGTACAACACAATTCGCGGAAATGAAACCGTCATAATATAATATAATAATATACAGGTATATAATATAATTTAATATTATAATAATCGATACTACTCGAGTTCCGCCAATTTATCGGTTTTCACTAGTCCAGTCAGCCGGTAAAGTGTTCGTCGACAACACGTCAAAAATGGTCGAGCCGACGGAGCGAACGTATTATAATATATATATATATATATATATATATATATATATATGTTTGTATGTGTATATATATAGGTAGGTACTTGTTAGCAGCAGGTATCTTTTTTTAGGTAAATATCGTTTATTGTAATTTGTATAGGTGGAAAATCGGTTATGTCAAATATTGTTATTTCGTGTCTCGCGGTGTATACATATACGCGTTCGGTTCGTAAACGTATTTATTAAAATATGTGTGAATATAATATAGGTAATAATATATTATATTATAATAATACAATGTAACGTTAAATATGTTCACAATACGCTTACGTGTATAATAGTAATGTATTTTCGCTAGATTTGTGTGCGATTTATACTTTAAAAAAAAAATAAAAATAGACAAACAGGTATACCGACTGAGTTATTATATCGTAGTAATGATAGTGATAAATTATAGGTGTAGGCGATGGATATTATAATAATATGTATATTTCGGCTTTATCAGCTATTATAGCTAATCGATAGTTGCTGGGTATAATAATATTTGTTCACGAAAAAAACATAATAATACACTATGAAACAAATATATTGAATATTATCCCTATAATACAGGTACCAATAGGACTTTTTTTCTATACTCGGGTATTTCAAACCATTAACGGCATTAAGTATACTATTATATATACAATATACCGAACTTTCCTAAATACATTTTCAGAATGATCAGACTGAAACGAACAATGGAAATGATAAATTATATTATTACAAAATACAAATAGGTTTAATAAATATTATTGTCATGAAACAAATAACCCATCATAAGGCGCCCGGTGCCGATGCCATTTTGTCCTTAAAAATACACTCTGAGGGAATAACGATAGATACCGCTTTGTAGCATCAACCAAATTTCATAATTTTTTTTTTTAATTGCTAGAGGGAAATATTTTACAGCCCGCATCGATCTCTGTTTTTCAATATTTTATTCTCAGACTTTATAATATGTCTAAAAAAATACAAGAGCATTTTTTTTACAAATTTTTCAACACAGTTATTTGAAATAAAATACAAAATCAGAAATCGATGAGGTCTGTAGGAAGTCTTCTTCTTTCAGATAAAACAATATTCATCCGACAATTCTACAAAGTTTGAGAGTTATTCCCCTAAAGTCATTTTTTTCGATATAATACTCCCTATCATCCCCCCCCCCCTAAATAGGTATCGGGTCGTAGATTAGTGGAAAAGTCTTATAATTGCAGAGGTGGCAACTAAAATATAAAATTGAATTTTCAAATTTTATAGAATTGTGGAAAGTTTGAAAAACTGGCACCGAGACCCTTAACTTATAACCATGAAAAAAAAACTTTCGACCTAAAATTGTCTTCTATATTTTTTTGACACTCGACATGGAATTCATTGTAATATATTATAATATTATTATGATTCTTTAGTGGTTTTAAAAATGTTACATATTATTTCATTAACCCTTTCAAGTTACAACTGAAATATTCAAGTTTTCTCCTACCGAAATAAAAGAGTTATGTAAAAGTAATAAGGAAGACGGAGAGACGCTTTATACAATCGTAATGCTGCAGTGCTGTATTATTATACTATTATTGCACATATACCTACGTTTATGTATAGGTACTATGGTAATGTCTAGTAACGATAAATGCAAAAGTTAAATAGCGTTTAAATTTCTCCCAACGTTAAGCTATACAATTTTATTTGAACTCGACTCTTACCTAACAAATGTATGTATTCATTCCTTGCCTCAAAAGTTAAAATATAATATTAATATATCATTTCGATTCGAGGCGATAAGCGTATGCGAATACTGTAACACACAATTTCCTGTGGCTAAGGTAGGTATACATACAACATTAACATTATAATATAGGTACTGTATGGTATTATATTCTAAGCCGATCTGTGGTTAGGCAAAATATAATATGTAATATATTATATCCGCATATAGGCACACTACACAAGAACTCAACCATACCAGGTTTGATATAAATTATTATAATAGAAGGTTTTTTCGCGGCGTTTTATTATTTTTATTTAGAACCATTTTTCAAGTATGTATAATCTAAATTTATTGTCTCGTGTAAAAAAAACACAATACTGTAAAACTTTGTTTCAACGCTTTGCCAAATTATTTCTATACCTACCTACGCACGCACGCTGTCAATAACGTAGGTAAAAGTTATACCTACCTAAGAGTTTTTTAAAGGGACGAATCTAAAGTAAGTTTCCCTGGTACCACAATGTTCAAAAATCCACATTTTTTCTGTCCCAATACTTGATAATTACTTTTTTATTTGGTCTCTATATATAGGTACATGTACTTTATTATATAACTGACCGACTACTTACAAATATATTTTACGCAGCCTAAAATCTAGTAAATATGTAGGGGTACTAGGTAGGTACTAGGTAATAAAATATGCCAAATTATCTATCAGGTGCCTAATATTTTAATATGGTATTAAAATAGTGTTTATCTAGTACTCACTCGAATAATAATAGTTAAAAGTATTTATTACGATATACAACACCGATGTCTGATAATAGCAATATCCTAGGACCAGAGGACCTGGGTATGAAAATATTTATTAAATTTGAAATTTCAAAGGAAGAATCGGACTCCCCCCCCCCCCCCAAAAACATCTCAATACTATGCATGCTGCTATTACTATTATTATTAAATTAATTTAATTTTAAATTATAACATGCTTGTACAAAATTGACATATATGGATGTTATGTATTAATTAGACCTACCTATTATTATATATTATAATTCTTTGATATTATTTAAATTTAATTCGTCTTATACTTACAGATTTTTGATATGTTTCTTGTGCATTTTGATCTGTGGATTGTTATATGAGTTAATGAATAAGTTTCTGAAATTAAAAAAAAAAAACACTTGTTAGATATTTGAGTGATCAACTAGATAATAATATACAATATGTAGTGATTGCTGTGCAGGACACAACGATCTGTAACATAATAAATTATTGTTATCTAAGCTACGCACGACTCGCGACGTAGCACGTTCTCTGCAATCCTGAGACGTATACTTGAGAAGGATAGGTATAGTAAATAATTTAAAATATAATAGGATATTACTTTTATATAATTTAAATATCAAAATAATTAGGTAAGCACACAGTCGTAAGCTCTAAATGTATAATTTATTAACTATAGTATATTAAAATTCTGAATTCATAATAAAACAACTATCCTGGGTTTTACTTTTTGGTTGACTACAAATGCATCTCGTACGCATGGGTCATGTAAACTGTAATGTAGAATTTATTGTTCCTAAAGCAACAGTTTCTAACCTTACCTACCTAGCTAACCTAACCTAAACAATTATAATAGGTCAATGCAGTAAATCACAAATCTGTATCGACATAATATTAATAGAATATTCAACTATGGAAAAATTTAAAAAGTATAAAAGCGCAGGGAAAAACAAAATAAAATTTATGGAAAAACGGGAATTTTCACAATAGTAGTTGAAAAATATTCAAATACATAGATCACATTTTTTTTTATAAGCATTTAAAGTTCGATTTTTGACAACATTCATCAAATTTAAAATTTAAAATTTAAAAGTGATTTTGTATTTAAAAATGTATAGCCTTTTCAGCTTAGGATTGAAAATGTACACAGTTTTTTTATAGTTATTTTATGTTCAAATTTGGACGAAATTGCATATTAAATAGGCAACAAAGAATAACGATTTTAGTTATTTTGTAGTATTTTAAACCGGCCTACCGTATTAATAATAAATAATAACAATTTTATTTAAATACAATATAAAAATCCACATTGACAAACCGTCTCCTTTCAGAATCATTTTTCGGATACAATGATATTATATCATTGAATTCAAATTTAATAATATACATTAAAGTGACCCACTTGTAACCTACTGTACAGGAGAGCAACATCCACTTACCCACCTTTTTTATAACATACATTTTTTAAATTTATTATTAGTCTTAAAAATTATGTATTTTCCATGATAATTAATCTTCAGCTTATCGGTTTCACGGTACTCGAAAGTCGCAGAAGAACAACACATTTTATAGTTTAATTGAGAATGTTTGGTGCTTATACAAATCTAAATTCTAAATAGTTGATATAACCATTAACTTTGCTCTGCAGATACTATACGTATATGTATGGTCTGTGGGCTGTTTAATGATTACCTATCGGACATAACGTTATTTAGTTCCTAATTTTTAAAAGTTTCAAAAACTAACACGAAAGAAAATTGGGTACACTCGATTGCAATAACAATATAATTCTATTAATTAGTATTTACTATTTAGTAGGTGCTTAAGTTTTTGTACTGCAAATTACAACGAAACATTAAATCAGAAGTATGCCCACGGTAAATAGAAACTTACATTCTTATCCTGTAATTCTAAGCTGTGTGTAATATATATATATAGTATACGTACATCGGAAGCCGTACAAGGCACAACTAATACTATACAAAACACCTGTTGCTTATGTTTTATGTACCTACCTATAAGCTATTATATACGTCATTCGTGTACAGCATATAGATAAACCTGCAGCAATTGTTTTATCTGAGATCTTATTGAAAACATTTAATTATTTTGTTATTTTTTTTTTTTTACAATCAAACAGGATTGAAAAAATAAATAAAAAATTACTCGTGACTCGATTTTTATATTGTAGGTATTCTATATATTATATTATACACAAATATAAAATGTTCTCTACATAATAATATTATTGTGTTTCTATCTCGGGGTATTATTTTACCACGAACTTGTTATAAATTAATAGGATAATTAGCTAACGTCGTGTACAATTATTATTGAACAACACGACGAACTACCTACCTATAGAATTAAAGTGACTTTGTAAAAACGAAATATAAAAACCTCGTGGAATAAATATGTATATTTGATACATTTTGTTGATATACATCACATTGTAATATTGTATGGTTAAAATTAAATTCCTTAATTCTGCAATCGGAGTTCTTTGATGAGAAATTAAATACTTATTCAACATAAATATCCATTAGGTATACACACAATACATACCGATTGGTGTGGGTATAGGTACTTACATTTTATACAGAAATCGCATTACGTAGTTTTTCAGTTTTTTTTTGGAAAATAGTATGCTTAATTTTTTTTCTTCACAAAGAAAATACCTACAAAATTCTATCGAGTAACGTTACTTATATTATAATGATTTTTTTTTCCAATTTAAAACAAAACAATACTCTACCCGGCGTGCCGTAAGGAAAAAAATCAATACTAATTACTATAATACTGTTAGATAATATCAGACTGAAGTCGGTCGTGCACGAAACAACCAAAATATACGAATCATTTGGTTGATTATCATTTATTTTTTGTTTTTATTTTTTTTTTGTACCGGAGTACCTATCTACCACCGGGTATATAATATTATACAGACATAATATATCACGCCTGAGGTCCTATACCTATAATACTCCTATCTCGTATTGCCACACGAAAGGGAAAACTATATAATTTTGGTAGATCGAGAATCTGCATGACGCATTGGATAATATATGATATTAAGATAATATATTATACCATTACTATTGAGTATAGGTTTATGGACCTAGGTACACGGTACTATAATAGTATAATACTCTTCATTCACGTCGTATATTGTACCTATATATATGCGAGATCAATATCGATCTTGTTTTAACACCAAAATACGTGTTGTTGCTCTCGGGGGAAATCGCCCTTCGTAGATTTCACATAATATACTAATTCGTACACATTCATATCTGTATAATATTATGTGCGTGTGTAGATTATGATTGGCCGAGGCCTCACACAAAATCGACTTGAATCTCCTTCGAAAGCGTCAATTTTATTCGTGTAAGAATATATTTTTTTCCAGGATATAAAAACGTTTGTAGCGTTATATTTGATAGGTGTTGTGCAATTGTGATAATACTAAACAGTCTTATGATTGGTAACATTTCAACAGAAATAATGCCACTAGTTGATTTACAAAAAATTAAAACATTTTTAGCGGAGCTACAAGCAAATCGATTTTACCAATGGCAAATATTATTGATTAATTATTAAATGCATTTTCTATGTAGCTACTTTTTTGAGTTGCTTAAAGTTTAGAGTCATGAAAGTATACCATAATATTATGTTTCAAACAGAAAAAGGCTACCATTAATATTAATATTAATAATCCAAAGTTCTTACTAGTGGTCGTTTTTGAAATATTCCAGTGAAATATTGCGTAAATAACAGAAAATATTCTGAAAAAGTAAATATATAGTTTGTGAGGCTTGAAAGATCTTCATCAATCATTGCATTTAAATTTAATATTACATTTCTTAGCAAATACATAATTACTGTAATATATTATCCGATTATTTTATTGATTTAGATTTGTCATTTGTATGTGAAATTTAATTTAAATTATATAATTAAATTGCGAATTTGCTGATATAGCTTCTGACATCGCTATTGCAGTCATGTCAGTAGAGTAAACAATGCCTAAAAACGATAAGACTTCTATTATAATGACCGTAATTCTACACTCGGAGAAGAAAATTAATATTACTATAAAATATAATTAGAGAAAGAATCATACCACATATTGCATTAGGGTCTTAAAATGTCATGACATTTGTTCTCTTGAATACTAATAAATATAGTTAGCAAATAATTGCTGATAAAGGACCCAATTCATGAGTGATAAATAAACCGATATTATTATATGTAATTGGGCATTTATTCATAATTTATAACCATTATTATAGTAATTCGTAAACTTTGGTTGATGAGTCATTCATTATCGATATTTTCTGTATATAATCAATAATCATTTCGAATCCTCTACAAATTAATACGTTTAAATTAAAATAAAATATTTGTTCATAATTTAATTTAGCTACTTCAAGAAGAGTAAAATTTTCAATTAACAAATTTCAAGTGAAATATTTCAAATTCAGAACCTTAAATATATATATGTGCCTAACATCAGTGGCATATAATACAATAAGGCCACTAGTGGCTCCAAGGTTTGATTTGGGGAGAGGGCATAAACATCATTACATGTAAATGTAATATCGAAATATATTTGAAAGCTTCAAAATTATCTCCGTATATAAGTAGAACCTACAATAATAGCATTAATCACTTCATTATAACAATTATTGTAAAAATATATCTACCTACATAAAAAAATATTAACCTAATATAAATACATATTATACAGGCCACTAAAGGCTATATTTTAAAATACTTAGATTTTTTTAACACAATGTAAGGAATGATTTAAAGTTTTTTACTAAGTTAACTAACTTAACTAATATTAAGAGCATCTTTCAGACTAAACTTTTTTTTATTTAACTTACAAGTGTAATTTTAAAAGTAATATATGTAACGGATTATATAAGATAGTACAAAAATCAAACGATAAAAAATCAATAATAATTTTTTTTAAATATTTTATTAGTAAGGTACCTAGGTACATATTTAATTATTTGAATTTATTGTACAAGTCTTATGAAGGTTTGGTTTGTAATCATTGAAAACATTATAATATAATATAATATAATTATTATTATTAATATTAACTATCCAAAGTACATTATATTATACTTATTGAAATAAAATAAAGAGTTTAGTGTTTAGTAAAGAATATGTATTAATCGAATAGGTTAATACGTTGAAATAATACTACATGTCATACCATTACAATGCAATATAGGTACAATATTTTAGTGGTCACTGTCAGTCGTCCGCTCACATAAAATCGCCGTGGTAAAATGACGCACAACTATATGCATTGAAATAATATTGCTCTGAATTTTACAAAAGTCATCAAATATATTAACGATAAGAAATCAACAAATTTAGAATTATTATGAATAAAGAACCCGAGAGTCCCTATCTCAAAAACCACGTAAGTACGAAGAACGTACGATGGCAAATGCCAAATACTACACAAAAATATAAGATAACGACTCTATCTAGGTCATTGCCATGATCAATTATTTTAATCATTTTATATTCATATTATGACGTATAATATATTAAGTACATATTATACAGACCGCTAAAGGCCACTAAAGGCTATATTTTAAAATACTTAGATTTTTTTTAACACTATGTAAAGGACGATTTAAATTTTTTTAACTTAGTAACTAACTTAACCAATATTAAGAGCATCTTTCAGACTAAATTTTTTTTTATTTAACTTATAAGTGTTTTAATTTTAAAAGTAATATGTGCACAGGTTATACAAAATAGTACAAAAATCAATAATAATTTTTTTATATTTTATTAGTAGGTACTTGTATACTTATTTAATTATTTGAATTTATTGTATAATACCTATGAAGGTTTGGTTTTTAATCATTGAAAACATTATAATACAATATAGGTAATATAATAATTATTTTAGATTCTGAGCGGAGCGAGGAAGCTTTAGTGGTTTTACAATGGTGTTTATTTTTATTTTTATTTATTTTTTATCATGTAAGTATTCAAAATTTGTACCAACATATAGTACCTTATATTTTAGCAAATTGAATTAAGATGTTACTTTAGGAAGGTCATTTTTCGATTTTTTCAATATTTATTTAATGCCATGGGAAAAACCACCGACAAATTACGAAAAACGGCTAAAAATTAGATTTTAAGTTCTAACGCTTTGTTTATCATTATAGAAACGAACAAAAATAATTACATTATAATATTAATTCAACTTACAGGCTATAATAAATAATAATAAAATAAATATCCAGACTGACAAACCACCTCCGCTCAGAATCGTTTTTCTTATACAATGATATTATATCACTGAATTCAAGTTAAATACAATCCATTATACATTGACCCCCTTGTAAGACCTACTGTACAGCAGAGCGACATCCACTTACTCACTTTATTAAATTAGATATCTAAAATTATAATATATTATATTGTATTATACTTATTGAAATAAAATAAAGAGAATAGTGTTTAGTAAAGAAAATAGGTTAATACGTTGAAATAATACATACCATTACAATGCAATATAAAAATTTTAGTGATCACTTTCGGTCGTCTGCTCACATCAAATCGCCGTGGTAAAATGATGCACAGCTATATAAGCATTGAAACAATATTGCTCTGAGTTATACGAAAGTCATCAAACATATTAATGATAAGAAATCATCCAATTTAGAATTATTATGAATAGAGAACTCGAGAGTCTCTATCTAAAAACAACGTAAGTACGAAGAACGTACGATGGCAAATGCCAAATACTACACAAAAATATAAGATAACGACTCTATCTAGGTCATTTCCATGATCAATTATTTTAATCAAATTATAATCATATTATTATAACGTATAATATATTAAGTAAATATTAACATAAACATATTATACAGACCACTAAAGGCTATATTTTAAAATACTTAGATTTTTTTAACACTATGTAAGGAACGATTTAAAGTTTTTTTCAAATGGTAACCACCCTTGTTTACTGGAAACAGTCGATTTTGGTGCTTCTACATCGACATATTATCAACTTTGTTTCTGAGTCATTAAAATTTATATACATACTTAGGATTATGGTCCACGATAATAATTATAGGCGTACAAGTCATAAGATGTAAATTAATAAGTCAATAACGATTTGATTATTTTAAAATTATAGTAATAAATACTAATCATTAAACATTAAGATTGTTCTTAGTATAATAATTGCTGGACTAAGGAGTAAGGAGTACGTCATGTATTTTATATAATTATATTTTATGTCAAACCATTATTGAGGAGTCATTATCTTTATACAAATTTAAAAACTGGTTCAGAATCCGATGAATATGCATTAACATTTAATAAAATCATCGGCTTAACAATTTACAGTAGTGGTGGCCAACACATTCTGGCAGACCCTAGGTATTTGCTATCATAGTTAAATTATATGCATTCGTGCGGGACATTAATAGTAAAATAAATAAATATATTATATAATAATAATAAATAGGAAATGTATACAACTCGGAAATAGTCGTAGTGTCCATATATCGCACTATGGTCTGTGAGTACCTGCATTAGTGTAGTAACTTGGTATTGGAAGATTTTGAGTTATACTTGTTTTCTTATAGAAAAAACAACATTATTTATAATGCGTACTGGAAAAATTGAATGCACTAAACTGTATAATAATATAGATTATACTATTATATTATTATATTATTATGATATTAAGATATTAAAAATTCGATTTTCTCAAAATAAGTATGTTATTGTGTTTCAACATTATAATTGGCTTCTGGCTACTTCTAAGGTCTTGTCTTGACGGGCCACAAGTGGCCCACTGGACAGAGATTGGGCATCACTATTTTACAGTAAAAAGGCGGTCCTTATTTCCAAAAAAAAATAATTTGTATCGCTATTCGTGATACTTAAATAATAGGAAAAACCTAATTATTTAATAGTTTAAACTTTAAAATACATAACAATTTAAAATATCAGAATTTGAATAAAATAATAATTAAAGTATAAAAGGAAGGTGAGCAGAGCATGCTTGATGAATCAAGCATGCACACATTATTAAAGCGTAACGATATATTATAGTACCAAATAGGTACTAGATGGTAATAAATGGTATGAACTATTATTATTAGTAGGGCTCAAACTTAAATGCTCTAAAAAGTAGGTATATATTATTATGCACGCTGTTATACACAATTAGAAACGCAAAAATATGCACTTATTATTTTTTTATTTCAGAATATTTTTTTGTTTATTTTGAACTTCGCTATATTTTAAATTATATTCAATGTTCAAATAATTTTTTATACTCTTCAAATCAATCTCATTTTTAAAATTTTTCAATTAGGTATACTTAATATTTGCGATTTCAGAAATCGGTGAAATCCACACAAGTTTGTTTAAACTTTTAAAAGACACATTGAGTGGTCCGGACTATACACGAAGAAAATGTACAATAGGCGTACGTCATATGGGCATATTATATAAATTATAATAATATTGCAGGTCATGAAGTCACGATTCACGAAATGGCCACAAGATAAATATATTATTATATAATTATTTATTACTTATTATTATTATACCTACTTTTGGTTATTTATAATATTGAAAAACATTAATATTAACTGAAATAACTGGAGAGCCCCCCCACGTAGACGACCTTGGATAATAAACATCGTGTAATCCAGAAATATCGTTAAATTGTTCCGTTCTGCAGTATCTAAGTGTAACATACTGAGAGCATACAATATAATATTATGTAACAAATTTCAAGCCCTAACAATATTATTACTATCTGCGACGGTGATTTATGATGGTCATCGGAAGAGTACGCATTAACACACAGTGGCGGTACAGGTAACTATCAGAGGTTTATAGTATTATACTAGAGGATAATAATGACTAATAATTACGACTAATGAGTAATGACGTTAATGATTATTGTAATATTATCAACTTAACCTACATGAACGCACACTGTAAAATAGTAATAATAAGTACCCGTGCGGTATTGCTAAGGCTATAACCCGCGGCCCACATGACCATTTGACTGCACCTGCTCCGTGTGAATCAACAGTTATAATACCTAATTGGCGTATGAAATAATAATACAATGTGCACCTAGTATAAGCATAATATTTTATAGTCGGGATTCCTTTCCGAACGAGACTCATACATATAATACGACGTGTTTGTTGGTATACCAATGTATGTACCTACGTATACGACTATACGAGCAGCGCTATGAAAATTGTGTTTTAAAATCGTCAATTATTGTTCTGCCGGAAATTATAACAGTGCAACGTTTAATGAGCAGGCTGTAAAATTAAAAACTAAACAAACCGCCTATAAGAATCGAGTTTATGTTTTTTTCTTAAAAAAGAAGAACACGTAATTAAAAATAATATATATTTTATGGAAGTTAATTGTTTTTGATGTTATAACGAAAATAGTAACAGTACCTAAACCAAAAAATAATCGGAATTTTATTTATTAGGTACCATTTTTTTTTTTTTAATGAACTACTTTTATAAAAACATCAAAAACCATAATATAACGCAATTAAAAAACAATCGAACTTTAACGCCGTAACGGCTCGTAATACGAGCCTCGTATTACTGTTACTCCCCTACCTATATATACATTATACACTATACCTCAGGCAATAATATCTTAATCAAAGCCAACTGCTTAAAAAAACAAATTATTTTGAAATGTTTACGACGAGAATATAATACAACGACACCTATTCAATAAATCAACATGGGTGAATGAACGGAGGAGACGCATCGAATGTCAATGCTTAGGTAATGGAAATATTAGGCGTTGGTGTGCATTATAATAATAACGTGATGAACGCTATACTAACACGAACGAACTCCTCGACCTTGGACAGTCAGACGCCCTTCACTGTATAATATATATAAGTATATAAATATAGCAACGCACAGGTATATATTATAATGATGTTATACGATTTATACCGTTATATTATACTAAAGACTATATACATAATAATCATAATCGAACAGCAACGAAAACGAGATCGTAAATCATAACGAAATCGATACCTGTAGCCGCGAACTCTAAAACTTGAACGCGCGTTACGCACTTTCCCGATGATTACAATGCACACACGACGGTACATTTGGTTCGCGAAAACTTTAACGATTATTATTGGGTCATCGATAGGTAGGTACATTACTCGTCGTACATTGTACACACATTATTATAATATACACCCGATTGATAATATCTTTCAATTGATAGGTACTAGTCTCGAACAACTAGAACAATGACGAGAAATCACAAACGACAGTCGGCGGGACATAGTTCGCAGAGACTTTAACGATCGGATCATCGATAGGTAGATTACATTAATCGTCGTACACTGTACATAATATATGATTACCTTTACCCGATCGATAGATTAAAATATCTTTTAGAATTTTAGATACGAGATATGAGTTGTCTTACGTTATAAGTTATAAGTGCAGGTATATGTGCTCACATTTTTTACATTTACCGGGTTCTACACTTGTAATACTCAACCACCCATACATCCCCAGTTATCAGTTTACCGTTTTTTTGCACCCATATTTAGCACACAATTTCAGTCAATTCCTGAACAGATTTTTAAAAATTCCTGCTCTACCTGTTTCCCTGACAAGTCAGATTTTCCCCAGGTGGGGTTGCTCCTACATTTTTCGACCTCGTCTCAGTTCAAATTCACCTCATTCGAACGTCTCCGTCATATTTTTTCCTCCTTAAGTCTCCTTACCCGGTGTACGTTTTGGGTTTTATATTTTTAACTCTTTACTCATGTCGATTTTTAGCACGTCATTATGTCAGAATCGCGCCAGATTTTGGGAAAAAGAGGTCTGTTTATAGAAACCTTAAAATACCGGGAAATTGTCCAACAAAAATATCACCAAAAAAGTTGTCTGTAATTTAAATGTTCTTCTTTAAGTTAGTCCCATTTTTTTTTTAACTCTGCTCGAATATTATTTAATATAATATCTATAGGTACATCAACAGTGAAAATACATATCCAAATACTAAATAGATAACCTAATAAATATTAAATATAGTTTAAGTTATGGATGTATTATTTTGTTTATATAGGTATATTATATAATAGGTACATAGATAATTTTCTTTATCGTTATTCGAAATATTTTTTAATTCTTAATATGTTGTATAAAAGTATAGGTGCGTTGAAAGGTCGTTATTCCGGATTCTATTTTGCTGATTCCTGTAGTAATTTTATTTACCTTTTACTAATCGGCTGTTTTATGATTAATTCTTATACACAAGTACACGAACACTGACCATTTTTGGAAAACCACGCATATATCATGACAACTGTACCTAAATGATTTTTGATTTTAAATATTGATTCACAAACTTATTTAAACAATGAAATGTTATAATATATTGAATCATGTTTAGTAATTTGTATAGATATTCCTGTGCTTAGCTGTAATCTTACAGTAAAAATGTATATTATAATATATAATGAGCGTACATATTTAAAAAAAAAACTAGAAATAAAAAATATTTATTTGATGTTTATAATATCATGTTCTTTACTATCAACGATGAGATAAATTGTTTTATATATCATACAAATTACGAGGAAGTGAGTCGTTTTTGTTCATGCGAAGTCCAGTTGTACATATATTTTATATACGTATACAATTATAATATCATGTTAGTGTATTGAAAAAATATACAAAAAAAAGCAGCAAGGATAAATGGATGATGGCTTGATAATTTTTCCATGTAAATCTCCAGCGTATACACGAGAATTGTAATATTAAACGAAGAAAAAGAGAGTGAAAATATTATAAATGTGAGGCAGAGGAGGTCGTACTCCTAAGACATTTTTTTTTTCAATGTGGGGCAACATATAATTTGATATCCTTCCAGATTGTAAGACACATGACTGCCGGAGGCTGGTTTTTTTCCGTTTATCCCAATATTTATCTCAAACGGTTTTTATATGATTACAGATTTAGGTGATTCTTAAACAACTGCATAGTACGTACCTACCTGCAGCTATATTGTATAATCCATTATTACGAACAAGTATATATTTTTATGAAATACCTACATTCGAATTGATCATTTTCTTTTTTTCTCATATAGGTACGAACAGCCATAATAGATATAGGTACGCGCCATTACCTAGGCATGTGGAATGGTTTTGAAATAATCGTGTATGCGGTCATGTGATTAATATAATAATATAATGGATCATAAATTGGTCGGTTTGGTATACCGATTTGATATTTTAAAAATTACTTTAAAACGTTAAAAATGAATAGAAACGCACAACCATCGGTTAATACCGAAGCAAAACACTAGTATGTATTTATAATCAAAGGCACAATATTGGAAAAATATGGATTGTCTTTAGACCAATAAAACTAAAATTAATTAATATTCGTATTTCGCGCTATTGACATGTGCATACACATCCGAGAGTGATAAGCTATTTGTTTTACACACATATTGCATGGAAAATCACTATGCATAGTGAGTTAACACGATCCCTTAAGCATAATTTAATGGCCCATGATTAGTCCGTTACATTTTACTGAACCATTAAATTAATATATTTTCATGCAACCCGGCAACAGTCACACACACAACACACTTATATTATGATCACTTTTACACACAAATTTACCCGACCAGCAAGTATATAAATATGAAATAGCCTAAATTAGACTCCTTAAAAATTGTCGGCATCAAATAATTCCCTTGACGTTACACCCGCTTATGGTTTTACATAATGTATACATATATCTAATATATGTCAAATTAGTTTCCAGCAATTCCAATTTTGTGTATTAACCTTTAATAATTGACCTATTATCAAACTTCTTCAAGTAAACATAGGTATAATCTGCAGGTGGGTTTCTTCGACATTTTAATTTTTAAGCGAGTTATGGCAATTTTTAAATCGTACTATTTAATAATATTACCTACTCATAACTTACTTAAAAATTATAGACCGTAAAAGAAAATATGAAAACACAGATAATATTCGTATACCTGTAGGTCACTCCAATATGAAAGATTACTACACAAAATGTGAACTGCTGAACACAAAATATTTGCTCTGTAGTACGCAGTACGCACGTTGAGACGGAGACAACATAGACGGGCGTGGAATCCTCTTAAAGTAATGTTTGTCTGGGGTCATAAGATTTTATTTTCGGATACCTCTCGACTGCCGCCACGGTACTATTGGACAAGGGTCTTCAACCGTTTTAGGCAGTAAGTCACTTATTAAATTTTTTGAAAAATTCCTCGGGCCACATTCGTAATAAAAACATGATTAAAATTGTAATAAAACGTACGTCATGCTATTCTTAAAATATTGTGTTTGCGAACTTCAAATAGGTACAAGGCTGACCGTGGGTTGCAGACCCATGTCAGTTGTAGGGTCCATGATATATTGATTTCATCTTGGACGCCAGTTATTTCATTATTTTGTCGACGTCATCCTGCTCAATTTCGAAGGGACCTTATAATATTATTTATTATTTTATTTAACACAATATACGCTATATATAGGCACACTCGAACCCGAATCACGTCCGACCTTTTCATCTACAACGAATATTCGGAATGCCGATCAACGATTATTTATAATCCGCAATATATAATATTCAGGCGAAAACGGCGCGGTCGTATAGGGTGGGGTTTCGAGTATAATGGATATGCGTCATCGTTGGCGACGCGAAAACCGTTTGCGAACATTAAAATTCTGTCTGTGTATTAAATACGCGCGTCTACCTATATACCTACCTACGTTTGTTTTTATTCTCCGCATCTTGGAATCGTGTCCTGCGTCCAGCGGACATTTCAAAGCGTCCCATTATACGCTGACGAATACTTAGGGCACCGTCGCCAGGACACGTACAGACCGCGAATATACGCATATAGTCGTATATAATATCCATGTAAGTAAGTAAAGGCAATGTTTGTGTGTGCGTCAGCGGCCATGTCTATTGCACTAAATGGTTCTGAAATTTGGCACATGGGTAATGCCCTATATTATACTTAGAAGCCAATTTTTTTAAAACTTTAATTTTAAAGAAGGGTTTACACAGAGATTTGTGATGATTTTGGACTTGTACATTTTATAAAGGTGGTCACACAACACATGCAGTTTACATAGATAATATTTTAACGGAGTTTAAGAAGGCTTACTTCACAGGCAATACTGTACAGAATAAACTAGTACTTACCTGTTATTATAAAACAATATTATATTGTACTGCGCGTAATATTTTACGTACACGTTCGAGAAAAGTCAAAAAACCATGGGTGGGTTTTGGTCAGCGGCGCTCTTCCGTAACGTGTTCAGATTGCCGTCGGCGCCGAAACCAACAGACAGAGACACACACACACACACACACACACACACACACACACACGTTATATTAAAGACTGCAGATTCGCCGACGCCGACGCACCCCGTATCGGCAACCGACGCGTACAAATGAACAATAAAAAATATGTAATATAATATTCGTTTCTGCGGGTAACGACAAAATAAATCGGAATGTGTTCTCACGCGAATATTGGGCGTGCCCGTCGGCGGGGAGTATAGGAATGTAAAATCGTAAGTATATAGTATCGGCTTGTAGACACAATAATACATACACATACACACATTTATTATATACAGCTTCATAGTATATAAAGATCCAACACCGTCGCAACTCGCCCGGCGCGTTAAGTGTAAAACATATAAATACACAGCAATAGGTCCAGTGGCGCCGGTGTTAAAAAACAATCGACATTGGGACTAAAATGTTATTAAAAAACTGACCACCTCTCGAATACGTTTTATGCTACGACCACTTAAAAACGGCTCACGCGTATATCCTGCAGTCATTCTTCCGAGTTCTTATCGGTAAAGTAAGAACAAAATTTAATATATTGTAATCGTATTTCGAACAGAACAATTTGTTGGACAACGAACCGAAGACGTATGCCAAACAACCAAACATTTCGTTTAATATCGAACTGAAACTGAACCGAGCTTTTGAATTAAAGTATGTCAAACCAAACTTACTTTTACGTCAAACCAAAATAATGTAATTTCCGTCGATAACATAGACGACAATAGACAAAATAACTATTGAAAATAAACACCGGAAACTTTTATTATTCAAAACGTGGATTTCTTTTGGAGTTTGGATCAACAACTATAGAATTAAGAACTTTTTGTTTGATTTCAGTTCAGTTCGGTTAATTTAAAACTAGGTTTGACTTTCGAACGGTTAGACACACCTCTATTTTATTTTAACTCAATTTATTTTAGGTATATCTATAAACAAACACGATCGTTTTAGACGAATGGTCGAAACGACTATTGGAAGGAAAACATAATTGTGGTGATCCTGGTGATTTATATATCTATACAATCACCGCAATAAAATTTGTATTTCTTTGATAACATTTAATATAAGGGTTGGTTACGCGGTGACGTTGAGTACTTAAAGATGACGCCAATTCCGCATAATATTTTTTTCGCGACTAAATTTAACGCAGAATATATTATAACAAAATATCTTCTTTACAGATTATAACAGATTATTTGGGTAAATTAAGCTGTATAGAACTAAAAAAGGTATAAGAACATTATTATCTAAGGCACCTCATGTTTGGTCTTATATTTTTTTAGTTGCAAAGCGAGTTATTATAATTTAAAAAATGTAATATTTTACAGTTATAACTTACTTTGAAATTAAAAATCAGTAAAAGCCTATCAGGTGTTCTAGACAACATTGTTACCTTGATGCTTAATAATACTAATTTATTGCCCCCGTCTACCTCGGGGGCAGGATCTTATGCGGTAAACTATTTTCAATTAATATTGAATATGTCGAATATTGAAAACGTCTTATACAGTTATTCGTCATGCTTCTTGGAAGTTGGCAGTGGGCAGTTAAGCAGTTTGGCACTACCCAAATATCTTGTCTATGACATTTGTCATTATTAAAACTATTGCAATGGTTATACGTCACGTCCCAAGTACATACGATTTGAAACTCGTCCAACTATTAGAACTCATTGTGTAAATTAGTAATTTGACTTTCAAAATATTTACACGAATTATCTCTACATGTATAATTGAAATTTGAGATTCTTTATTACCAAGAAAACAACAACCTACCTTATTATATAGTTTTATTTAGAGTTTAAGTAAACCAAACGATTACAGTTAATTTTATTGTTATACGTATAAAGTGTATAACGCAGTTGCGTGGACAGTGATAATTTTTTCAAAATAACCATATATTATATATTTCAAAAACGATCAGAAACAAAGTTATTGACTTCCAGGACAAATACGTCGAGACTTAAGGCACGTCTTATAAATAGCTATAATACTATTATAAATAAATTATACTAAATAGACCCTTCAGGCTTGTTTCTATGTCTACCTGAACAATAGAAATATATGCTCTATATACTGTACTTTTCTGATGCGATCGAATATTTGGTGGAGGGAGATAATAATATAATGTATTTATTTTTGTAAAACCGTATACGAATTGATGATATGATATATTATATTAATTAATTAATTTACCTTATGATGATTATTTTTTTGATCTACCTACGTAAACAAAATGCCTTTAAAACCAAGCGGTGTAGGTATAGCCGTATATAGGTTGGTAAATTATAGTAGGTATACAGTTATTATAAGTAAACCCGGTCGTTATCATCCGATTTAAATACAACATGTTTGTGACGGAATATCTAAGCTTCCCCCCACCCTAGCCACGAGTAGATATAAAAGTATTTATTTCTACAGCAAACAGAACAGTTTTAAAGAAAATTGATTTTTCAACTATAGTTAGTATAGTTATTGGTATACGTCGGGTGAAATAGGTTTTAAAATAAGTTGTACACATGTAAGTATTTTACAGGTCTTGTATACGAGTATCTTGATGTGTTCCCCGTATATGTGAAATATATATTATATTGATACATCAAAAATACCGGTTCGTTGTTTTTAAGTTTTTTTTTCCTATTCCAAATGAAGACGTTAACATACTATTATTGTTGTATGGTAATTTATTCACAGAGAAACAACAAATACTGGATTTGTTTTATTTTCGTTTCTATAAAATATTGTCGTCATCATGTAGCTGTATCTACCTACAATTAGTGTAGGTAAACCATATTCGGATGATTCGTATAATTCATACGCATGTGCCCATTTAATAGTTACGCGATCCATTAAAAAAAAAAAATGTTTTTTTTTAAAAACTATTGATTTGATCGTAAATATTATAATTTATTAAATACCTCTAAATGACCTATACGGCTATACATATTATAATACAAATATCTTCGCTCATGTATTGTGACTATTTATATATTATGTTCCTACTGTAGCCAAACTACAATATTTATACGGAGACGCGCATGTCGTTAATATCAAATACACGTGCGTTTAAGGCATCGATATGAATATTACAATGTTCAGTACGAAACTCAATATAATATTATAATAATAAATTGTGGACTGTGGTCAGAGATGGGCATATGCTATATATCTTATATCAGCTGTCGTATTTTTTAACATTTGTTAATTGTCTGTGTAACCATTTACGTCTAGATAAGCCTAGATTTTTGCAGCAGCGGGAATAGGTTCTGAAGAGCCCGCTGACCTTATAGGAGCCCATTTTTCCCCAAGTCAAGTAAATAAAATTTAAGTGTTTTACATTTTAACAATTTTGCAGCTAACTATAATAATTATGTTAAAAAATGTATCTTGTACCGATATGGATACAGTATCTTGTATATAAAGGGTAAAAACACTAAACAAAAATATAAAAGTAGGTATATGTAGGTAAATACTAAATAGTATTTTTTCAAAATCGTTGAATGTATCTTGTATCTAAATACTTTTTTTTAAATATCTTATTATTGCCCATCCCTGATCGTAGACAGGTAAATATTATTATGTACACAATATAGGAAGGTACTTATCATACGGTACCTAGCCAAATACGTGGTTTCCTAATTAATCTGCCGACCAAACAAACGCCTATACAGTTGTATGCATTATGTGTAATACAGTGTGTTTATGTACCTATATAATGTTTACAGGTTTTTAGACATTTAGTACAATTAGAGTAATTAGACAATAAGATATCATTAGAGGAATATAATATTATAATATTATGCATACCAGTATTTAACACAATTGTTTCATTTTCTATTTACCTACTTTTCTATTATAGGTACACAATATGTAGTATTCATTTTTGAATATTATTTTTTTTGTCCGTCGTTAAATAACGACTAATCCGTCATATTATACGTCATAGCCAATATAAACATAGAAATACACATTTATACACGTGTATATTATGAGATATATATTATATTTACAGTAGTTAATTAATTTATCATGGTTGTGTACCTATACCTATATAATACCTTATTCAACAATGCACACAGTATTTCACCAACACAGAACACTTTCATCTCTTCTAATCTCAAAAAAGTGTGTCTAAACGACTATAAACTAGTTAATCCAAATATCGTTCCCGGAGACAGAATTGTAGGTATATATATATATATATATATATGTATAATGTATATGTGTCTATTACATAACGGTAACTGTCATTCAATACGTAACGTTATTCCGTCGTCCAGTGAATAACCTATACAGGACACATGACTTATATACAAATGTATTTATTTTATATTTTGTAATTATAGCAAACGATATAATAATATATTTCGTACGGTACCTGTAAACTTTCGTCAGGTACTATTTTATTTTATATTATATTATTAACTACGTGGTTTTTCATGTTATTATTTCCCTATCGGACAGTATGCAAGGAGGACTCTTACAGTCATATTATTACCTACATATATCACAATCGGACGATTTTATAACATGTATTTTTTTCCAATTAGGTTAGGTACAACAGAAAAAACGTTAGGCAAACAAGAAATGTCCAAAATTATGAATACACACGAATAATTACGTATACGGGTAATGCATATTAAAATATATTATGTATTATAATGTGGCCTATAGTAAACCAATGCATTTATCTATAACTAACTTGTTATTGACTATAATCGTTATATTAACTATGCCTAAATATGTTTGTGTAGGTACCTACTTTTAAAATTAAAAAGCTACCAACGCATACTTAAATATGTATTTTTGGGACTGTATTATTATTATATTTTCAAATCTTGAAACGATTTGTTGCAAAAGTTAAAAAAAAAAGTTACACAACACTATTAAAATATTATTATAATCTCTAGTTTTTGTGGGTAATATGAAACTTAAATTACCAGGTTACGAAATAATATCTCCACCGTACAAAACAATGTGTTTATCATTAAATTTACGACAAGGTGACTGACGTGGATTTAATATTTTGCTTAAAAATTAATAGGTATCCATCCACATTCTCATAGTAGGTTTATGTGCTTATTATATTTTAATAATTTCTAAATTATTAACAATACCGTAAATAATAAACATAGGCACCTAATTATTAAAAAAAATCCATTTCTCATTTAACACTGAAAAATTATAATAATATTGTATTAACAAATATGCATGACTCGAATTAGGAAGGTACCTACCTCTGTGTTAAAACCAAAGACATCCATGTATTAAAGAAACCATGAGAACAGTTGTTTCCCAGGAATTATAAAATTACGTTAATTATTATTGTAAGCGGCTTCGTGCTACTACGTTTGACCTTTTAGAAAGAATTTTAACCTAAAATGACCTTCTGTTTTGTCATTGCTCTTTTTTAAATAATAATAAACAATTTTCAAGTTTTTTCAAATGAATGTCCATCATTTAAATACATATACATAATATTATATAATATATTATATATTGACTATAAGTAGGTATATTTATTTAGGTACTTATAGTGATAATGTATTTATATTAACCAAAATGATTAAGTTGGGTAATTTAAATAGTTTAATTGAAATGTGTTCAATGGATACATTATAGTATACAATATGAAGAAAATACTTCAGTTGGTATCCATCTGAAAGAGCAAAACTGATTTGTCATTTGGGAAGCAAAAAAAAAATAATATATATATAGGTTTATATCGTAATGTGAGAAAAACATAATATACCATTTCTAGTCTTCCAACAAATGGAAATAACCGAATAATTAAAAATTAGGTAACCTACTTTAAATGTAAATAGCTGGGTAGCTGAAACCTGCGCAGCTAGCTAACTAACCTTAAGTATAAAAATGTTCAAGTTATATAAAATCAATAGTAAACAATTGTTGGACTACATATAGTTCATATTCCAACAATGTTATATTGTTATTTAGCTAAGTATAAAAGATCATAAACTCGTACCGAATTTATAGATTTGGTTACACAGTTTTAGAACCTATGGCGAAAGATAAAAAACAAGCCAACGATACTATAATAATGTGTTTGTGACCGTATCTAGAATACATCTATCAATATAATAAATAATAATATAATAGTTTCGAATATGAACGAAATCTATTAAAATCGTCAATTATAATGGAAACCATAATAAATGATAATATATCATTTCAAAATGATCTATTGTTGAATTTTATTGTATACAGGTCCATCGGCGCAAATCTTCCATTAAGGGTGTTCTAACTATAATAGCACTGAACAAAATTCGTTCATGGAAAAGGAACAGCCTCATCCAAATCCTTACGTATAAATAAAACTAATGCTTTAATATTCGTATAACCTTTATATTAAACATATTTAAAAAAGTCTAGACTTATTCAAACTACATACAATTAAAATTAAATGTTGAGATTTAAAAATGCAAGAGTTGATTTATAATAGATCAACCATCAAACATAATGTAGATGAAAAAAATTAAAGAAATATTTATTACTTGTTGGAATTGCATGCAAATTACATTTTCTAAAAATCCAACAGGTACTATAGTACCTAAATACCTATAGGTATTTTAAATAATGAGTGATTGCTGTCAAGAGAATCATGATGCATGTACATATATTTATAATTCAAGGAGTAAGTACATATATATTAATACTATATTATTATGATCAAACTAAAAACGAATTAATTTAGACGATAATATTATGAAATCTAGGCAGAGGGTGGTTTGAGATTTTTGAGTATACAATTTATGGTGCAGTGCTCCACCAATAAATTAGTGGGTTTGTTAGCCATTATCTCTTATTACAAATTCCACTGAAGGGGTGGAATAGATATTTCACCATGTGTATTTTAAAATTAATATAATACTTATAATACTCTCGTGGTTATAGGTGTTAAGATATGAGGTGGTATAGACTTATAGTTGAGTTGACCTAGCTCTAGGATTCAGGATGCACCCATAAAGTCCTTAAGTACACCTCTGCGATTTGCAGGGTGCATATTGTATAGTGATATAATATAACGCTACAGGTACTTAATAATTAATATTCGACGTGATATTATGCTACTTTCGTACGGAACTATCACGTGCAACTGTGCAAGCACATAAATATGTTATAATTTATCATTTGTGTGTTGGGAAACAATCGTCATTAAAATATAATAAACACCCTAAAAGTCAACCAAATGTCGACCGTGTGGTAGAATGAAAACGAAAGAAAAAACTTACTTTTGAGTACGCGGCGGACGATGGACACGATTTAGTCATTTTCGCCAAACATGTGTCGGGAAACCATGCCGTTGGGGGGGGGGGTGTACCCGGTCGGACGTTGGGTCGGAAAAACTCGTACGGACGCCGTTGACGGGCAGGCAGGCAGGTAGGGCAAGTATTGTCAATACTCAAGAAATCGAGTGCCCGCGAATTCGTTGATGTATAATAATATCGTATAATATATAATATTGTATACGGTTGGTCACCATCGGGTGTCCACTTGCGGCATGTCCTCCGGTGCAGGAAACGGCGCCTGAGATGACGACGACAAAGGGGTCTTGTTGAGAAGAAAAAAAATTAACTAAAAGTTCACTGTGGTCGACGGCGATATCGGTGGTCCGGCAATCGAGTAGGCGATGCTGAGACAATCGACTTAGGCAGGTATCGTGCGTGTGGTAGGTACCCGACAACAAGTGGTTCGTCGGTGCACAGGTCGCCGGTCTCGCGGAAAGACGGTTAGATACTGACGCTGCGACGGCGGCGGCGGCCAGGCTGCTACTTCTGTCGGCATTATATTGTTATTATATTCTCGTTCTCGTTCTTGGCGGGGAGACGGCCAGCAGTCGGCAAGTGTAGATATACATTATATATTTTGCCAGCAGCAGCCTACCACACCGTTGTATACAGCGTGATTCGACGAGCATGCTCACCCCCTTTTTCTTCTCATTTGACAATGTATACAATGTAACTATGTGGTTATTCGAAAATTGTTTTTTTTAATTTTTAAATAAGTATACCAAAATAGACAGAATTTTCTGCTATTTTTTACATTAAGTAGTGTCCCGTGGAGATACATACTTCAGTTCTTAAATGAGAACACCACTGTAAATGAGGTATTATTGGATACATTTTCTGAAAAAGTTGATGTATCAGAATCATAATATTCAAACCAATATTTTTTGAATTATTTAACTCTGTGTAGTACTAATGATAATAGTTCCTTTATAATGGGTTTAGATTGTTTAGAATATATGGGGAGACACTATGGACTCTATGGTAATTTTAAAATGTTAGTAATTAATATAGTGATCTATCACAATTTATAATTTGTAAGAATGATCCAAGTATAATAAATACAAGATCCACATTTACCTACATAATATATTTTGTATTTTTGCAAAACCATTTTTAAAGACTATTAAAATATTCCTTATAGTAGAAACATTTTAATATAACTGAGAAACTAATAGTTTGGCTCTTGAGTTAGGTACATCATAACGTTGAAATTAATTATCCACTAAACAGTTTATGGTAAAGGGCGGTTCTCATTTGAAAAAAACAGAAGTTTGTGTCGCTTCCAAAATGCTGCTTTACAAAAAAAAAAGAGCATTTGAAAAAAAAATTGTTTTTGAGTATATATAAAAATTCCAAAAATCAGATCGAGAATTAATGCAATATGAAAGGTCGTAGACACGGGGGTTGAGCGTGCTCGGAGAATCGCCCTGTATAATACACTTGTGTGTGTCCGATGCGTTTGCCCCGCGGAGAGAACAGTCGCGCAGTATATACATGCAGCAGGTACCTATAACACAAGCATATATAATAATAATAATAATAATATGTACCCGCAGAGTACACAATATAATAATATCATAGTGGTGGTCAATGCACTTCGGGTTTTGTGCCGCGAGTTCAGCCCGATATAACGTACTGGTATGCATGCGCGCGCGCGGTGTAAATATCTGTGCCCGCCATAAGTATTTGTATATAATAATACGCATCACACACACACACACACACATACACACACACTGTATACACGCACATAACGAATTATAATACAATAATATTATATTATTATATTTTTCGACGTAACAGAAAATTGTTTTTCTGCGACCGACCAAAAAAAACATAAAAACACAATTTCGCAATTTTTTACAATAATCATTATAGGTGTGTAGGAGATACAAGGTACCTTTAGTACTGATCTGGCTATGTTTAATTATTGTATTTTACTGTATTACTGCAGTGCTCCGAATTCTAATAAACGCTTTTACGCTTCTATATAATAGGTAGGCGATCGCAGGGTTTGTTATTTTGCCGTTTGGCGATGAGCGATTCATATAGAGGGCTAATCCGCAGTGTGAATCTGCAGAGTATTAAATGTCTTGAAAACATACAGTCTCGATAAGGCACGTTTAATAGTTTAATCAATTTATAATATTAATTATACGTACACACGCAACTATATATTATAATATTGTTATGAACATCAATGCACGCATTTATTGTTACTTATATAAATTACAGTTTACACTTGATAATAATATTCTCGGACAAATTACACCTGCAGACATTTTTTTTTTATAATCTTGGATCGAATTTGGTGCAAATTTCACACCTTAATAATAATTATGGCAGGTACCAGCTACACACCTACATCGCCTATAACCATGTACAAGATATAATTAATGGGCGTACCGCGGTAGCATAATATTATTATTGTTTAGTATTCGAGTTGTGTTCACAGCGGAGAGCGTAAATATTTAGCGACCCGAACGGTAAACGATGATGGAAAAGAACGGACGTGACAAGAATATCGTCGTTTTACGTTTTCATCGGCCGGTAGAGGTTTTCGCGTTTAGTTTGTTTGTTTTGCGTTGTGGTTAATCTCGCTTTTAAAATAAAATATATCGACGACGGTTGACTTACGTCTTGTTCATATTACAATATTACATTGATCGGATCATTGCGCATCCAATGGATTGTGTTAGGGCATATAGTTATTATATTGTTATTATTATTATATAGACACTGCTGCAGCAGGTTTACCGAAACCGATGTGCCTAAACTATTCGGATAATAATAACAATAATATTATATATAATAGGTAGGTACCATCGATGCGTTTGTATCGAGTAAATAAAAAAATTTAAATATTATACCATATAGTTTTGATCAATAGGCTTGCAGATTATCTCTCTTATACCTCTATAATATATAGTTGGTACCTATATACGTATTGAATTTATAACTAATATAGTTTATTGAAAGTCAAAACTATTTAAAACCAATAATAGTGTTATATAGGTAGGCGTTTATATTGTTGTGTATGTTATTATAGTATATTCGTACCTACTGAAAATTACAAGTTACAATTATGTACATTTTTTTCCAAGAATATTATCATTGTTGTGCTCTGCAATTTTTATATAAAATATTCAAACGTTTCTTTCTTGCAGGTTCTTTATAGATCTAATATATAATGTGGGTCAAGATGAATTTTAATTCAAGCGTGCGTAGAATAATTAGGCATGATAATTGTGTAATGTTATTCGAGTGTTATAAAATTAAGTATAGGTATATAGTTTTATTGTCCGAAGAAGCGTATGCATCTTATTGAACTAAATATGCAACTCTAACGATTCTGTAAAAGATACGTATGCGAACTTCGGCAGTATAGCGTTATGGTAAAACTGCAATCACTTATATAATTAAAATATAATGTAATGCACGTTATAATAATATGTAACTTGTATCTACATATAAAGGTAAACAATAACACCATTGGGCATTGAATATACCTATAGTATACCTAGTGGCTAGTATCTATTATACTAAACGTAAAAAACTTACACATATACTTAAGACAAATAATTATCCATCTATTATAACAATAATTGTATGATAAGATAATATACAGGGTGATTCACCAAGCATGCTCACCCCCATTTTTTTATTTAATAATGAATTTATTCAAATTCCGATTTTTAGATTTTTAATATACTCATAGATCATATTTTCAAATTATTGAATTTTTTTGTACTACTTAAGAAATGTCCTGTGGCGATACAAACTTCTGTTTTTCAAATGAGAACCCACTTTTTACTGTAAATTATTAAGTGGATATTACTATTTTGAAAATGTTGTTCAATGATGTGCCAAATTCAAAATTCGAATGAGTAGTTCGTTAGTTAGTATTGAGTTGGTAATGTTTGTATTAAAGATAATAGTCCTTAAAAATGGTTTTACATAAATATAAAGTAGACGTAAAACTGGATCTATACCTAGTATTTATTTATTATACTTGGACCAGTCAAAAAAATTATTTTTATTAATTACTACTATTTTCTAATCACCTTAGTCCCTATATCTTCTAAGTCCATAAGCATGGACCTTTTATCGTTAAAACATAAAGTTAAATAACTCAAAAACTACCGGTACGAAGTTTGGTTCTGAATGTTCTGATACGTCAAAAATGTCAGAAAAATTATTCTCTGTATAATTTTCAGTTGAAAAGGTGTTTCTCATTTGAAAAACAGAATTTTGTATCTCCACAAGACACTCTTTAAGTAGTGTAAAAAATCTCAAGAATTTGAAAATATGATCTTAACGTGTATTTAAAAATTAAAAAATCAGAGTTTGAATAACTGCATTATTGAAGAAAAAAGGAGGTGAGCATGCTTGGTGAATCTTCTTGTATACCTACATATATTTTTTAATTTAAGTCAGTGTACAAACAAATTAAAAATAATTATTAGTTTTAGGTAAATGTATTAATTATTATTCATTTACATACTTGTAGACTATAATATTTATCTGCAGGTAAACTATGTTGGATGCTTAATACCTATCCAAAATATAATTTCATCTTAGTGGCTTATGTAAATTAAATAGTAATCAAATTAAATCTGAGTAGTGAGTACATTATACTTAGAATAACAATGGCAACTATAGTTCGGAGACTTGAACGCCAAAAACAATTTACTATTATTAGCGTAGGTAGACAACAAATTATTATTAAATTGAATAAAGTTAAGAGCTAATAGTTTTAAATGTTCAGTGATGATTTATGATAACGCAATACATATAAATTTATTAACATTGTTAATTTTATAATTATCATATAATATATTTTGAATAATTAACTAAAATTGATGCATACAATTGAACAGCCATGCAATTTTGTCAAATTAAATATCACTTTATCAGTAAAACAAGTTGTACTATTGACTCAATTTTTCATAAACAATTTATTATACAATCAAGTAACTTTATTTATTTTAAGTAGAATACAGTATTCAGCTATACTTGTAAGATCTACCTACCTACCTGTCCTACCTACAATACCAAATACATAATACATTTAAAAACGCACTATAGGTAACTACTACAATAAACGATTGTGTTTCATTGAACCAGAAATGTATTATTATCAAACACTCAAGCAGGTGAATCTTTCTATACTATTGAGACTTCAACAAAATAATTAAATAATAAAAATTGCCATCTGTTATTTGGTTGTTAGTCAAAATCTGTCATTCCTATACTAAACCAGTCACCTTTTATGAAATGCATATTGATGTTTTTATAACTTATAGGTAGCGTTGTGTATTTTAGCCTTAAGATAACTATCTAAAATTTGCATTGGGCTCGTTTTAATAATAAATAAATAAAATCAGGACTGAGAAAATTCACAAAATCAATATTTTTTGAACAATTTTATAGGAAAAAATGCATATTTCTGCCTTTAAGTAGGTACATACAAGTATATACCGGGTATTTGATATTTTTTCATAGTATGCTCAAGTATGCATATTTGTATATTTTTTAGAGCAATAAGTTCCTAAGCCTATATGATGTATAGTAAATAATATTACCGACATGTATGCAGTATTAATATTGTAATCCCCATAAAATATTTTAAGAACAAATCTATAATTGTTTTAACTCAGTGTAGCAAATAATATAATTGATATCATAAACAATAGTGTAGGTAGGTAGTTCCTGAGATGCAATATTATAATAACCTGCAGCCGAAGTTATCACGCAATATCGAAATCGTCCGATCTAGGAAAATAAATGTTTTTCTACATTATTTGTACAGGTCACGCGTATATTTTATGTTATCGGCTACTGCTATGCAGTATAATATAGGTAGGTACAAGACGTTAGCAGCCGTCCCGTGTACGATTTATAGATATATTTTTTTATTTATAATATAATATACGCGTGTATATACATACGATAAATAAACGCGATCCGATGACGCGACGCTATAATATATAGCTACTTTTTTGTTCAAAAGACAATAGCGGTCTAGCCATTAGGAGCTGCAGCGAGGAGCGGATACTGATTACCCACTATTATATATATTTTATTGTATGAAGCTATAATAATATGTACATATAGGCACACACGGACGTCATATTATTATTCTGCTCCTATATATATATATATATTATGTTATACGTAACGCGGGAATGGCCTGCGGTATATAATAATGTGTATTATAGGAGCATATAATATATTATTGTATACGTCTGGCGATGGGTTTTGGCCGGCGCATCGTCCGTGGGAGAAACGCCCGACACGCCTGTCATCTTCAACAGCTACGGGTTTTTTGACCGCGTGCTCAGCTAGACGATATAATACGACTATATCATTGTGATACCGATCGCGATATTCTATACCATGGCATAGAAGTATTATGATAATTAGTGTTAAATTATAATAATATAATTATTATTAATGGAAACTTCAGTGAACGTTTTGAAAGTGCCCGCGACCGGGGCTTTATACTGCAGAGATTGTTGCACTGTATGGCAGGTAACTGCAGGTGGTATAACATAATATGTAGGTATCAATATGTACCTACCAGCTATATAGCACAGCTAAAATATACAATGATACGAATACTTTGCAAAGTAAACTTTGCATATTTTTGAATTTTTAAGGAGAAAAAAAACTATTATGTTTATTATTTTACATAACGAGAACTAAAAATGTATACAGGACAGTGTTTCCCAAAGGATGTGCCGTGATATCTGCGTATTCACGTATATTGTGTTTCCCGATCCTAAAGAACTAAAGTACCTATTTTTGCAAACAAACAACCATAGGCGTAGTAAGGGGGAGTGGGGGGCTTGAGGGGGCTTAGCCCCCCAGTTGGAATTATAGCCCCCCCCAAAAAACTTAAGGCCAATAAAAAATATTCAAATAAATAATTTTTAGATTCTGAGCGGAGCGATGAATGTATTGGTTTTACAATGATGTATGTTTTTATATTTTTATATTTTTTTTTGTGTCTGTCATCACGTTTTGGGACAGTAAAAGTGCTTCGATTTTCTTCAATAGTACCTTTTCTGATAGGAAAGTGAATCTAGTTGGTACTTTGGGGGGTCAAAAGTAAACATTTTCCAGTAGTTTTCACAAGCGCCGGGAAAAACAACATAAAAATTAAGGAAAAACGGGAATTTTTACGCAAAATCGATTTTCCAAAAAATCGAATTTGGTTATTGGTGTAACTTTAAAACAAATGACCGTAGATACATGAAATTTTCACTAGTTGTTTATATTTGCATTTTCTATACACGATAACATTTTCAAAATATTTTGATTTATTTTGAACTGTTTAGGGACATTTTCATTTTTCATTTTATTTTAGTTTTTTTTCTAGAAATATCAATAAAATTTTATTTGTTGGTTGCGAAAGCTTGAAAATTTAATAGAAGGCTCCTAATATGTTGTTTCAAAGGCAGATGAAAAATATTAAAAATCCTTAGTCACAATTTTTTTTTATAAGCATTTAAAGTTCAAAAATTGACAAAATATGGAAAAATCACGAAAATTAGCAAATTATTTTGAGTTAAGAATTCGTAAAAATTTTTCTTTTTAAATCTAAGATTTGAAAATGAAACACAAGATTCCTTATAAGATTATCTACCTTTATCAATAAAAAAATCTCTACCGGACAGTCAAATTAAATTTTTATGAGCGTTTGAAATTCAAATTTTTACAACATTATTATGTTCACTCGATTTCTCATGTAGCGATTTCCTTATTTTGTTGTAATTCAAAAACGAATAACTGTAGATACATGAAAATTTCACTAAATATTTATATTAGCATTTCCTATACACCATACAATTTTAAAAATATTTTGACTTGTTTTGAGCTGTTCATGGACATTTTCAGTTTCAAATTTTTTTATTTTTTTTATTCTATAAATATCAATAAACTTTTATCTGTTGGAATAAAAAGTGTAAAAATGTAATATGAGGCTCCTGATATATTGTTACAATATCAGTTGAAAAATATTAAAATTACAAAGCCACATTTTTTTTTATAAGCATTTAAAGATCGAATTTTGACTAAATTAATCAAATTTAAAATTGAATAATTATTTTGTAGTTAAAAATGTATAAAATGTTCAACTTTTATATCTAAGGATTGAAAATTTAAAACAAGATTCCACGTAAGTAGTTAATTCGGTTACCAAAAAATCTAAAAAATACATAAGCATAGTTTATTTTTATAGTCATTTTAAGTTCAAATTTGGATGAAATTACATAAAAAAAACCTAGAATAATTACTTTAGTTAAAACAAAATTTATCAAAATCTCGAAAATTATCAATCGTTGGAATTAAAAAATTATAAAATGTTCAGTTTTTATAACTAAGAGTTGAAAATTTAAAACAAAGATTCTCTTAAATAATTCATACTGTAACCAAAAAATCTAAAAAATATATAAACACACTTATTTTTTACAGACATTTTAATTTCAAATTTAGACAAAATTTCATATTTAAACCAAGAATTACGATTTTAGTTATTTTGTTGTGATTGAATAATACTATTCGTGGGTACTTGAAACTTCTAAAGTGTACTATTATATATCTATGATAGTATCACGGTTTTTGTTGATGTATAACGCGTTATAAGTATCTAATGGATATTGTGATATGATTAATTTGGAATTTATTATAGGTACCTATTATAGGTCAATTTTTTGTTTAATACCATAGATATGTATATAATATGCCTTATACATAGACTGACATACCATCACCGCTCAGAATCGTTTTTCTTATACAATGATATTATATCATTGAATTCAAATTTAATACCATCCATTATACAGTGACCCACTTGTAACCTACTGTACAGCAGAGCGACACCCACTTGCCCACCTTTTTTCGATATTTAAATATCGATAAAAATAATTCTTTATTTTTTTATGTCACTTTATCCATTACATTTCTTATAAGTTATAATATCATTCAATAATGTTTTGTTTTTGTCGGTCGATATTATGTCGTTAAGGTTAAATTGTGCTTATTTTATTAAAATACGTCCATACGTCATCTATTCATTATTTTATTGTGTTATTATTATTATTATTTACTAAAATCACAGAACAATAAAATGCAATAGCGATAACCTATTACAGTTGAAACATTTCCGAATCTATACAAACTTCTGAACTTGGCTTTAAGTATACCAATTTCTTCAGCATCTTGTGAACGGTCTTTTTCGACTATGAGAAGAATCAGTACTTATATACGCTTTACCATGAATCATGATCGTTTTTCCTCTTTAGCTATTATTAATATTGAAAGAGATATATCGAATAAAATAAATTCTGAAGATATTTTAGAGGTATATTCTAAAGAAAATAGACGTTTAATGTTGTAACAGTAAAAAAAAAAAAAAATAGAATATTTTAATAAAACCTTTGATTGTCACACGTTATTTGTATTTTTTATGTAAATTTGCAGATGTACCGGTTGGGGGGGGGGTTGTTAAATCCTTTCCCTGGAAGGGCTAAAGCCCCCCCCCAAAAAAAATTGATTACCCTACGCCTATGCAAACAACAGTCCAATGAGTGCCACGATTTATAATATTAAAAAAAAGTTTGGAGACCATAGCTATATAGAAGGATAAATTTACTAGAGATTTAGGGATTTTTATTGAAAGCAATATGTCTTTCTCATTACATATGAATCCGTTTACAAATAATTGATAAATCTTATAGCCTATAGGCATTCACTTATAGAAACACTAAAAATGTCAAAAGAAACTCTTTGAAAATATTATACTTCTCACTTGACACTATTGTTAGGTATCACCTAGAATTTGGCTCAATAGTTACCCACCAATATATGCTCTTTATATAAATTACGTTGGAAATGTATAGAATTCGTTTTTAGTACCCAAGTTAAACAGAAACAAATTTTAAAATTATCCAATTAGGGATAACTTTATGTGAATTAAGAAGTAAAGTCGCAGGGTTGATGATATTGTTTGATTGTATTATGGACAATGAGATTCATCTTAATTATTTTCAATGGCTGGTTTTAGTTTTAATAATCATACATTAACCTTGTACAGGTCAATATATTTGTTTTACGTCCCATGTTATAATAATAATTTTAGTTTCGCATCATTTTTTCCCAGAGTTCTTTCTGTAGCAAACAAAATTGTTAATCACGTTGATTTCTTTTTTATGTCACGACATATTTTCAAACACAATATTTATGTAGATTTATGCTTTGTTGATGTCAATTATGTATAATTATTTTTCATTCTTATACTACCACATTTTAAGTTTTGTTAATTTGTGTGTATTATTTTTATAATGCATGTTAGTTGTTCATGTAGGTAATTGAAAAATATTTTGTCATGAAATAATAAATTATAACTTAATACTTTTTTCAATAAATTTGTTCTTAAGGTTTTTTTACCAGTTTATAAATAAATTAACCGTATATTATATTAGGGATGTTAAGTTCATTCTTTGAAACTCTGTTAGATGAGGTTTATTAACTATGTTCCATCTTTCCTCAGCCTCTCATGTTGCATGTATGGATCGGTCCCGACCAGATCGAAAATAATATTCTCAACCTGAGAGTCGTGGGCTTGGTGTCGTGAAATTTTTAAAAATATTATGTATTATGCGTAGTATATATTATACATTTTTTGCAGTTGAAAAAAATAATTGAAATTAAAAAAATCGTTATAACAGTATTATAAGCTAATTTTGAGTGATGCACACATATGTTTTTAATTTTAGATTCTGAGTGGAATTATGAATGTATTGATTTTATAATGATGTGTGTTTTAGATTCTGATTGAAACGATGAATGTGTTGATTTTAGAATGATGTGTGTTTTTTTTTTTTTTTTGTGTCTGTGTACACGATAAGTAGTCGAAGTAAAGCTTCGATTTTCAACTGCAATATCTTTTGAATATCGTTGGTGCTTGGGGAGGTCAAAATTTAAAATTCCCAGTAATTTTCAAAAGTGCCAAGAAAAACAAAAGATAAATAAAGGAAAAAAGGGAATTTTTCACAAAATTGAATTTGGTTTTTGATGTAACTTTAAAACAATTAATAACCGTAAGTACATGCAATTTTCACTGGTTGTTTGTACTTGCATTTTCTATACACTATAACATTTTCAAAATATTTTGATTTATTTTGAACTGTTTAGGGACATTTTCATTTTCCATTTTTTTTCTAAAAATATCAATACAATTTTGTTGGTTAAAAAAGCTTGTAAATTTAATAGAAGGCTAGAAACCTAGTATATTGTTTCAAAGGCAGATGAAAAATATTTAAAAATCCTTAGTCACAATTTTTTTTTTATTAGCATTTAAAGTTCAAAAATTGACAAAATATGGAAAAATCACGAAAATAAGCAAATTATTTTGAGTAAAGAATTCGTATAATTTTTCTTTTTAAATCTAAGATTTTAATATGTAATACAAGATCCCTTATAGGTTTATCTACTTTTATCAAAAAAAAAATGTCTATAAGAAAGTCAAATTAAATTTTTATGAGCGTTTGAAATTCAAATTTATACAACATTGGATATTCACTCGATTTCTTATGTAGCGATTTCCTTATTTTGCTGTAATTCAAAAACGAATAACTGTATATACATGAAAATTTCACTGAATTTATATACTAGCATTCACCATATATTTTTGAAAATATTTTGACTCTTTTTGAGCTGTTTACGGACATTTTCAGTTATCAATTTTTTTATTTTTTTTTTCTATAAATATCAATAAAGTTTTATCTGTTGGGCCAAAAAGTGTAAAAATTTAATACAAGGCTCCTGATTGAAAAATATTAAAAATACATAGGCACAATTTTTTTTTATAAACATTTAAAGATCGAATTTTGACAAAATTTATCAAAATCTCGAAAATTATCAATCATTGTAATTAATAAATTATAAAATGTTCAGGTTGTATAGCTAAGGATTGCAAATTTAAAACAAAGGTTCTCATAAATAGTTCATACTATAACCAAAAAATCTAAAAAATACATAAGCACAGTTTATTTTTATAGTCATTTTAAGTTCAAATTGGGACGAAATTACATAATAAAAAACCTAGAATAACTATTTTAGTTATTTTGTTGTGATTGACGATTGTATGATATTATTCGTGGGTACTTGAAATTTCTAAAGTACACTATTATATATCTATGATAGTATCAGGGTTTGTTGTTGATGTATAACGCGTTATAAGTACCTAATGGATATTGTATGATTAATTTGGAATTTATTATAGGTGTCTATTATAGGTCAATTTTTTTTAATACCATAGATAAGTATATAATATGTCTTATACCTAAACTGACAAACAGTTTCTTCTCAGAATCGTTTTTCTTGTACAATGATATTATATCATTGAATTCAAATTGAATACCATCCATTATACAGTGACCCACTTGTAACCTACTGTACAACAGCTAGAGCACCTTTTTTAGTTGAATCTATTTTAATTTTGATACTGTCTAGTTAAAATATGCTGTAGGAATAATTTATTAAAATAAATAAATGTTTTCATAGACTAATATTTTGGTGTTATGTTGAAAAAATTTTAGCAAATATTTATCTAAAGTGCCATATAGAAATATTACAGTTCTCCAAATCATTTTATGGGTGTAAGGATTTTCCGTACTGTTAGATTTATAATCACAACTAAAAGATAGCAATTTGAATTCGTCGAGAATAAATGATATAGTGGATAATAGTAGACATGCACATAAAATATTGAACTAAGAGTAACGAATTAAATTGTATACAAATATCGAGCTCTAACGTAGCATTAAGCTTATTATTTACTTATATTATACTTTATATTTACTTAATTTGTATTTTATTCATCTTGTAGAATGTTATATTGTTTTTTATAGATAAGCCATAGTAAAAACTAATTTAATTTTTATTTATCAGACGATAAAATATTACCTATTTAGTTACAACTGTTATATAATATACATTTACAGTCGAAGTTTCCTGTATATTATGTGGTATATGAAATAATATAATAAACATTGTTAGCAAAAATGATGATGATAGCACGCATTTGTAATATGCAATTCACCAGACACAGATGTTTTGTTTTCAATTTGAAAATTTTTTATACCGAAATGATGTCAAAAATATGTGAAATCCAATTTTCAGGTTGACGCATACTTCCAAAGAGCGCCATAAACGTGATTATGGAGAGAGGGATCAATGAGGAAAAAAAACGTAGACAATAGGTATTTGAACTAGACACGAAAGTAGCACAAATAAATACCAACATATTTTATATGTATACGTTGAATATTAATTCAAGATTTGTCTCCTAATAAATAATACAATTATTTACATTTATTAGAACAAGAGAATTTTTAAAAGTCTATTAAGTATATGATATAAAATTTAAAATGCGTCAAAAGACTATATAAACTTATTGCTAAGGCATTTTTACGGAATCCATTGGTTTTAACACGAGTTTACCGATAAATATTTAATTTAGTTTTTCCAAGTATTAGTCCTCGATTTTTTTTTAAGTTTTAATTTTGACGAAATTCCATATTTAAATGAAAATAACTATATTGGTTATTTTTTCGATTTAAAAAAAAAATATTAATGGGACTTAAAACATTTTGCCATTATTATTTTTTATTTTCTATACACAATTTATTTTTCAAAATATTCAGCCTAATTTTAAGACATTCACCACAACTATTTAGCATGTTGACTTAAAAAGTTAATAACAATAGTATAGTTGTATGTGATTTTATAGGCAATAATCGTTGTGCCAATGGTTGCAAGTTTTTAGCAAAAATTAGTTCAACTTAAAATATTACTGACAGAAAAATAAATTATAAAATGTACTTAGGTATAGAACCTGACACGTCGTCTCCACTAAAAATTAATTTTCGTATACAACAATCTTTGAATTAATATTTCACACATCCATAACAATGACCTTATCAATGACACCACGACAAGGTACACTGGAAACCTACTACTGCAGTCAGCACAGTCGCTTCTCCAGATTTAAAAAAAATGTCTATGCAGGTCCAATCCGTTGGTTGTTTTAAACCTGGATATTTAATCTGTTGGATATCTTATCCTAATACCATGCGCACGGTGTGCATGCAACATAATAATTGTGTAATAATAAGCAACGATGAAGGTTCTGTAAAACTTTGAATAACATCATAAAAAGACGATTACCGGTGATGGAGTGACCCCCACGTGACCCCTGAAAAAAATTGACACTTGACAGATAGGTACCTACCTATTATAACGTCGTCTACGAAATTTGTGTGGTTTGGCCGAGAGTGCTCCCGTCATAAATAAGATGCCATTAAATTGTACATAAAGGATTTTATAATATATTATATTACAGTAGGCACCTATATATATATTATTATGAGAATAGTTTCTTTTTTTATAAGTATTATGTACGCATGCAGTGACTGTCGGAATGTACCTATACCGCTTATAAACAATGTCGGCGCACGCCTATATATATTGTACAATATAATATAATATACGCTCGTACTTTAGCGATATAATAGGCGTACCTATATATTACGGGTCGCTATATTCAATAAATTAGCGCGATCGCATAGCCATTATATCCTTTGTTCGAATAGGCGTACTTAATACTTATCGTGGAAGACGGAAAATCCGGAACGCACACACGCCTCCCGATGGACACGTATTAGTAGCAGCAGGGTCGTGTTGTTTTATTGTATATTATATTGTGCGCACCGTCGTCGGACTGAAAGAAAAAATAAGAAAAATGCAACAGAGAAAAAAAAACCGTCGAGCAGACGAGATCGCCGAAAGACGGTTGCTGATTACGTCTCTTCTCGCCGCGTGTTGTGTAAATCGTTCCATTATAGTATAATATATAGCTATACCTACGGGCTACAAGTTCTTATTTATCACAAAACAGACGTCATTTCTTCGGTTTAGGAAAATGTGTTTTTGAAAACATTTTTTGTTTTTTTTAAACATAATTTGAAGTGTTCACACGACACGACATTTATGGAAAAAAAAAACCATTATATATCTGATGGTATCACGGGATATTTTCTACTTGGATATTTTCTCCTAATACCATATGTATATGTGTGCACGGTAATTGTTTAAAAATAAACATACTGGTAATATTGTTCAGTTTTAATTTTTTTAATATCGTCGCACGAGAAGACAGTTGGTGACCCCCACATCTCCCCTAAAAAAATTGTCACGCAACATATAGGTCCTATTATAAATAATATAAAATGTCTGTGATGGTTTCGCCGAGGTGCACCCATAAAGATGCTATTATTGTGCATAAAGGGTTTTAATATTATATTACAGTAAGTAGATGCACCAATATATTATACTAAAAATAACAAAACCACGAACAGACGAGATCATCAAAAGACGTTTGATTAAGTCTCTTATCGCCGTATGGTATTCGCAATCTATTATAAATTATAATAATATTATATATAGGGTGAGGCAGTGAAATGAGCGATCATCCTATATACTATTTACGAAGACCGCCCAGTTCACTGCCTCACCCAGTACTATGTTTTTGAAAATATCTTTTTTTTTAAATCGTTTACACAACGTCACACCATTAAATTTATGAAAAAACATTATATTTAATAGAATTTACTATCATTATCGTTTGTACGATAGTTTAAGTCTAGTTAAGTATAATAATCAATCAGTACATGATGGGTACCTATAAGTATACCTAAGTTTAGATGAGTGTATAGGTACATTTTTCTGGTACAACTTTACTGTGACATTCCACCACTCCACTCATATAAAATGTAATGCTTTTAACAATAGAGTTCGGATGTGTTGTTTAGGCATTTGATTTTTTAACCTTTTAGTTTAGTATGAAGGTATACCAGTTTTAGATTCATACTTCGGTATAATATCATGTACGTATACCTACAACTTACAAGACATTGTATTTTGCTTTGGTATTTTTGTTTGCAATTTTTTTTTTTACAAATTGTAAATAGATGCCTATAGATTTTATGCAGCTGTGGATTGGCCCACCGGGATACCGGGAAAGTTTCCTGTGGACCGATCCTCGTAATAAAAATTTAAAACTCTTATGTACTTGGATTACAAATTATTTTATATTATTTAACTGCGTGTCTACGTTGTACTTTTATCACGATTTTAGATGTCATTAGGCTGCGTACTAATATAGTAATATTATGTATGAGTTAATTTATATTTCATTTTAAACCTTCAACATTTTTATAAAATTTGTTTTAAAATTTTATATCCTGACGTGTTTAAAAAAAAAATGTTGTGACTTTTATCACTTTTTGAGGCTGTAAAAATACTTTTGTTTTCTATTTCAGCATCTTTTCTGGTAGAAAAGTGAATATTGTTGCGGTAATATTTGGGTGGTCGTAAAAAAAAGTTACGTATCTACTTACAGGTTTTTTTTATTTAAATATAATATTCAATATGTTTACAATAAAAAACAATAAGTAATAAGAATAACATAGAAAAATATGCAAACATGCAGTCTTGGGTAGTAACGTAACGAAAGTAACGCGTTACTGTAACGCCGTTACTTTGTTTGTAACGCGTTACGTAATTTAATTACAATTATTTTCAAATAACGAAAATGTAATGAAAATTACTTTTGATGAGTAATTTACATAGTATAACGCGTTACAGTTTTAAATTATTTAGTACCTATTGCGAATTTCAAAAAAAAAAAAACTTAAAAATATAATGTCTAATGCGGGTATTATTTATTATACAAGTGGTTAATTATTATACGTTCCTAATGTTCTTATTAACTATTGTCTATTATTAAGCATAAACATTACGTCTGTACATGCACTAAAAATAAATATTGATGGATAACCAATGATAAATCGAATTATTTACATTGCAGTGTTATAAATAATTATTATTGCTGTTTGGCATTTTACAAGAAACGGTGAAAATAATAAACTTATCTAATATCTTTATTAGTAATGACTAATGAGTAATGACCGAATATTCATATGTACAATTTATTACTACTATTTTTAATAGTTATAACTTAAAAGTTATAAGTAATTAACAGGGCTCGGAAGTTGTGGCAAACGCATATTTTTTTTGGTTTGTCCTAGAACACCCAAAGTAAGATACAAATATGTTTCACACTTATCTGATGTCATACACGAAATTTTATTTTGCCATTTTTTGCATATTTATGATTTTTATTGCTATTTTGCCATTTTAAGGTTTTTAGTGCTATTTTTGGGTATATTATCAGATAATTTGGAAAATAACCACATTTAGTTGAAAATAATGATTTTATTTGGTTATATTTTTAAATTTTATTTGGTTATATTTTTTATAATTATATAACAGTATAGAAATTGGCAAATGTAATTACTAATTATTAATAAATAATAACGTTTAATTTTTTTTTGTAATGAATAATAATTAATAAAATTATAACATTTAATTTTTTTTTTTGTAATACATTTATAATTATAATTTTTTCAAGTTAAATGCATATTTTTTGATTTTTCGTGCTATTTATAGCGCATATTTTAGAGTTTTTTAGTGCTTATTAAGGAGCTAAAAATTACCATTTTTAGTGCCACAACTTCCGAGCCCTGGTAATTAATATTGTTAGGTATGTATTTATGTTATTAACTGTAGGTACATCTTTTTCAAATAATACCATATCTTCTGTAGGAAGTGTATTTCTAGTTCCTTCGCTTTTTAAATGATAATAGCTAAGCAATTAAAAAAAAAATTATAAAAAAAAAAAATGTAACGAGAAAGTAACGTAGTTACTTTTCTATTTGAAAAGTAAAGTAATTTCATTACAATTTTATTTGAGTAACGAGTAAAGTAACTTTATTACATTTCTCTCTAAGGAACGAGTAAAGTAACTTTATTACTTTTTAAAAGTAATTTACCCAACACTGCAAACATGAATAACGTCAAGAGTAGACCGTTCATTATAACAGAACCTCAGAAAAACTCACATGTTAAACGTATATTATATTAAATTATAAATAAGAGAATTACTAAAAAAAAAAGGGTTTTTATGGAAAATTATTATTAATTTTATGCCAATCCACTGCTGGTTTTATGTACCAATTTTTATATTTTTAAATTTCTGTGAACATAACAACAATTAATATTTTGTGGGTATTTAGAATTACAGTATAATCCCGTTACAACGAACTCCAAGGGACTGAATTTTTTTTCAGTTATAACGGAAATTTCGTTGTAACGGCTTTAGAAAAGCTTAATAGCTTTTCTGTAGAGGACTTCTATGACTTTCGTTATAACGGGATTTTTCGTTGTATCGGTATTCGTTGTAACGGGAACTTACTTATAAATTAGGTAACTTTATTTTATACGTATAACCTGTAATAGTATAATAGGTAATAAAATATAATTTATATTAATCTAAGATAATAATTAATACCTGAATACCTAACGTGCTTTTAAATAATTAGTTTTTAGTGATTAGATTTAGCTTTATAGAGCTACAATTTATTGTATTAATATCCCAATCTTACAGTTTTTAACTAATATTATCTTCTGGTTCTATATTTATTGTATGTAACGAAATTCTCTTATATGAAATTGATTTACAAAAGTAAAAACCTAACAACATTAAGAGGATTCCATGCCCGCTTGCGTTGTCTCCGTCTTACAAATGTATAACATAGCAAATTGTATGTTTTGGATAATTCATTTAACTCTGTTGTGTTGAATTTTAGAGTGAATTGACCTATAATCAAATTTAGTAGTAAGAATATTATTAAGTCAATTACGTAGGTTTTTTATTTATATTTTCATTTTAAAGAAAATCATGATCATTTTAAAATAGTAAATTACAACACACACGGGTCCTTTAAACAAAACATACCTATAGTAAAAATTAAAAAAAATATACATTTTTCTCCAAATATTTTATATTGTAATGATTTGAAATACTGAAATACCTATGTAAAAAAAACATGTTTTAAAATCACATAATATAATACATTCACCGAGTAAATTAACGGTTTAGTGATAAACGAATCAGGCTGTATAGTTAAGTCGTAGTACCTATCTACTTTTATATAATACTCCAAATTTTCGAAAAACACGTTGTCATTACTTCCGGATATTATAAAATAAATGTTATAGATATAGGTAACCCGAAGTCGTGAGAATTATTGGTCGTGTTTCGCCGTGAAAATCCACTTAGGTTGTGAACTTATACTTATTGTCATGTCGGTGGCGGCCACGTCTGCACGACTCCTCGGCAATGGTGCGTCATTGCCATATCGTATGTTTATTTTATTGCAACTCGGTTGTCCTCGTTAACTACGACAACGCCACAGAATTTAATCTAAAAATCCTGCAGTGACGTAATTTTAGTATAATAGCATTTATCATAGGGTTTAGGGAAAAATAATATAATGGTCGGCTAAATATAATCATAAATATAAATTATCGATTTGACTATCCACAAAACCGCTTGCTAAGATAACAAAAATTTATCATAATAAATGGTAGGTACGTATAATTATAGTATAACATTAATATTACTATGTACTCATGTACTATGAACATTGAACGGATTACTATAATTACTTGTTAGACACTTCACTTTGAAGAAAACAAATCCTGATGGATAGATAAGTTCACGAACAAATATAGACATCTACCAGTAAAAGTATAAATAAGGTACATATTATAATACCTATTTATTTACCTATGTTAATTAATTTGAAAGCCAGTGGGTAGCTGTAATTCGAAATATAATGCATGTAATCGAGAGTAGTTTTTTTAATTGTAATATATGACTAATGGCCTCTCTTTTTCCATGGTCTAAATAACAAATTTCGAAAAGTGCTCAAAATCATTTATTGATTTAAAAAAAATAAAAGCTTTTAAAAATTCGAAAATAAATATCTTATACAGTTAATTTAAAGTACTGCATAATATTATAAAGTTTTATTGTTTTCGTTTTTCTCACTTTAATAACTCATGTTAATCCAATAAGTAATAAAAAACTATACTATCATTGCTGATAATGTATGTAATATTTTTTATTTGTTTTATAATAGTGTTAAATATATCCACCATGAACTGATGAACTACTATGCATATGTCAGTCTTATAGGACCATGATTTTTGTAACAAAATTAGAGCTATGATGAAGAAAATAATGAAATTAATTATTGACGAAATTAACGTGTCGCTGGGAATATCTCACGCATAAAAATAATTATAGCTCTAATTTTGTTGTACAGATCATGGGCCTATAAAACTGACTTGTTCAGTTGTGCATAGCAGGTCATGGCGTCTTGGTGGGATTATTGAACAATATTATAAAACAAATTTAAAATTTACATACAAATTAAACGAGTAGTGTTTTTTTTTTATTATACCTAGTGGATTATCATTAGCGAGAAAACCAAAAATACAATTTTACAAAATTTTTCTTTTTTTATATATTATTATAAATAAATGACTACAAAATGGCTATTTTCATATTTTAAAAAAAATTAAAAAATATTTTGAGCTGTTTTTTAGATTTTTTAAAGTAAAAGGAAGTTTAAGGCTATAGTCAAGTCAAATATTACATTTAAAAAATGCTCTAGAATAGAATATCTGCATTATATTTCGAATTAGAGAAACTGACTTTCCAATTACTTATCACTATAGGAGCTGTATAATATAATATTATATAGGACTTAGCCACTTAGGTAGGACAGTGAACTAAATCTATACAAATAGGTGCTAAACTGTGGCACCCGTGCACCTTAAGTGGGATATTTGCAAAATGCTAACTGCACACAAAAATATTTTACTTCATGGTTTAATCTTTTGTTTAAGGAAAAAAAAATAGTGAATAAAAATATTCATTATTAGTAAAAAAATAAAGTCATCAATTATAAAAGTAGGTATTATCACTAATTCCAATCATGATATTTTGTGCTTTGAAAAAAGTTGCTCATTCCAGATAAACTCAATAATCACATCAACATACATAAATATGTGAAAGTTTGTTTTTACGATGAATTATTTAAAATCAAAAAAGAGAAATAAATAATAATATATTATTATAGGAAATTAATTTTACATCTTTTGTTTCATCAAAATTTAAAACTACCTACCAATACTAACAAAATACAAAACTGATATAATAATAATATTGGTAAATATTAATTTAATATAAATAACATTTTTAAGACTCCTAAGAAAAAAATGTTCAAAGGTACCTATGAACATGTTTTACTGGTACAGTGGCACCTGAATTTTTTTTTCAAATTTTGGTTATAAAATGTTGGCCAAAACCAAAAACCTGCACCGCCCCTGATATATACAATGCCATTACCAAAGTGGCCATGTCATCACCATTCGGTTATGATTTTGATCGGTCAGTGTCAAAAACGATCAGAGCACGTCTCGTTTTAAAAACTAGAATTAGGAAAATCTTAAAAGTAAAAACCTTTTTCGATAAACAACCATCAGTCTGCAACTACCTACACCCGGGAGTTTTCTTCGTCAAGTTTTGTATTTTTATCTCACAAAACCCTCGACGCATCTCATCATTTTGAATATCGATATAAATAATATACCTACATATATTTTGTTATTTAATATATACATACATATATATTATTTTTATTATTATATAATAATAAGATATTCCTGGCCTATGTCGTCTGTTCTATGTTTAATTAATGTTGATCGTGAGCCAAGTTCACCGATCGCGGGTTTAGGACCTTTAATCTGCAGTTTAGAAAAATAAATAATCTCAATAATAAATAAATAAATTATCATGCAAATTTATATCGACGTGTCTAAATCCAACAACTATGAGAATTAGCTTAACAAATTATCTTAAGCCAAGGATAGAAAAAATCATTTCAAATCATAAACAACCAAAGAGCTATTAAGAATGATTATTAATATTTGAAGATATATGCATATATTTACGGTAAACGGTTATAAACGAGTTTAAACAGTTAAGAAAATACAATATCTTATGTTTCATTACCCATCCGTATTATTACGAAGTATTTATTTTCAATGTTAATCCATACATGAAGGTATATAAAATTTATGCGTAAGGGTCGCTAAAAAATTAAACATTAATTTGGCCATTGGGGTGCTTGTCACGAAAAAAGGTTGAGAAATGGTAATTTACGCAATGAAAAAGTTGTCATCGCAATCCACGATCAATAGTCAGGTGTCTCTAAACACGTTTAACCGACATAGTACCTACAGAAAAAAATTACGCATGCCGAGAACATGCCAAAAAAATGTTAGGTAATTAAGTTAAGTTATAATTATTAAAAATTATAAACGAATCTGAGTAGCCGAGTTAAGTTAAATGCTTTTAGGAAAACATTAAAAGTTGAAAGTTTCTTTTTAAAATTGCCCATCTTCGTATTTTGAACCAACTGGAAAACAGTTAATGATAGGTACCTATATTGCAATTTAGAGAAATGTGTTGTATAATACAATTGATAAATTATAAGAACTATTTATTAGACTTATTATTACTTTAATAATGAAATTTTTTTCTAAGTAGTGGTTAGCTTCATATAGACTCTTTTCCCTTAGAAGTTGACCACATGCACTAAATAATCACTCTACTTGATTCTACTGTGGTGTTGGATTTTATAAGGCAATAGCGTGGTGGTTCCCATACATTTAATGAAAATAATATCTATTATTATTATAAAAATATATAAATATTTTTTTTTAAATTGACTTCAATTACTGTAAATTAATTAAATTAACATATTTTATAATTATTTATAACTAAAAGTAACGAAGACAATATTTGGTAAGTGGTGACTTAGTTCTTTTTTGAACATTTTACATTTCTAAGCTGCAGGTTACTACCCCGGGGTATCAACAATTCAAAAACAAATTTCATAATGCTCATAATATTGTGTAGGTACCTAACATTACTGACGTAGGTATAGTCAATTTTCAGAATACTATATGAATGTCACTAACATTATGGAACCTATTTATTGCTTGTCGAGGGGAAGAAGTGAAAATTAGAAAAAATATATGTCATAAAAAGAATTGGAAATTGTGTATTGTGCAGTAGGTACTCATCGTTTCGGTAATCTTCAACGGACCTAACCCGTAATTATTGTCAGTGTAAAAAATGATCACTCATCGCCGCAGCGCTTGACTTTAACATGAAAAATACAATCACAGTGCAGTGGAAACATTTAAATTTTCACTTTGTGTGGTGGCAACAGAACAATATAACACAATCGGCTCTCGGTAAAAACGTCATAAATAATTAACGCATACTTATAATAATATATTCACGGGGTAAGCACCATAGGTGGGCGTACATACATAATAATAATTTAATATATAGTGACCGGATAATGCTTATGCAGCGTACGCCACGGAGTGGATTAAGCAAATTGATACCCATTGTGATTTAAATTTCAATAATTGTGTTTGCACTGGCATATATTAATGTACATAATATATGATAGACGTGCATTTAATTGAATATAGGTACCTTAAACGTGAGTTAAACGTCTTTGTTCGAAACGGACCGATTAAAATGTTAAAAGCGTGCCTATGCCACGCGAGTTGTATACAATTAAATGCTTCCTAGGCATTCGAACGATTAAAACAATACCTTCCTATACATAGTATAATAATATAATAATACGCATTATAGCTACAGACCATAATAGAGTAATAGACCCACCTACATCATATCATTATTATTATTATTATTATTATTATTATTGTAACAGTCATCTGAACATTTGTAAACACAGATGTACCATTCTGTCGCGCGCTGATTATGTTAATGTTTCACTCTCTAAACTAGACATTGGAGATTTAAACAAAAACTTTCGCGTTAAATATAACAGTTGGGTTCGCAGTAGGTATCGCGAATTATTTTTTCATCACAATATAATCTATTTAATTCATCGAATTTAACAATATAATTTATTGAATTTATTAAATTTAACAATACATATATTTTGTATCAAGGGATTAACGATCTAATATAGACGTAATGGGAGAAGGGATTAAGTTATCAAGTCACCTATATTTGATTACCGATATTTTTCCCGTATAAAGGGCTTTCTTTTGTTTTTGTCGATTTGCATTTTGTTCTACAAAGGTACCTAATATTATTATTGTACTCGTAATATTGTCTACTTTCTGTCGTGTGTCGTATCGTTGATAATGTCATCGACAGAAAAAGCATAAACATAATAATCATTGACTTTGATATTTTAAAATTGAAATGCACATGAGTAGTGGTCCATTGACTTATGGGGTTGCTAGGGTGCTCTTGGCAATCGTTGACCTTTATTTTTGTATGGTATAAGTAACTATATTATTGACGATGCGGTTTCGTATGAGTTCTATCAGACGTGGTTTTATCTACGACAAAAAAAATATCAGTGAATAATTTTATAGCATAGGTATTTTATTGCTAAAAAATGCCCTACTATATAGGAACTATAATATATTAGATGGATATTATTGTCGTGTTGCCTACACCCTACTGGAAAACTATTTAAATATAAAAATTAATTAAATTAATAAATTGTAATAAAGAAATGTATTACCTATTTTATAAATTATTTTAGATAGGTAGTTAAAGGTTCAACAATAAGCTTATGGTCGGTCATGTTACAACGGTTTATCGAGAAAAGGTTAAATGTACATCAAGTTGTGAACCACTCAGGGAAATTATTTGTGTACCTATCCGTTAACTGGAGTAAATAACCTAAGTATAGAAAGCTTTAAAAAAAGAGCTTAAAACTATAAGATTAAGCTGATACCTCCGCGTTTGTGAGGTATATAAAGATATCTGTAACTACATCTAATAAATAAAATATAAAATATTGCGTTTGTCAACAGATTAATAAGATTAGACTCGTCACGACGTCGCGCGTCGTATTCGGCACGGTTTTTACTTTTTGTTTATGTTATGCTTAAAGATAATAAGAATGGTTTCTCTGTCAATTGTCACTAAAAATACTAACGGTTTTTAATAATGGATAATTCTTCGGATCACTTTTTTTTACGACCGTAAATATTCTAATCCATTGACCTATATAATATTTATTAATATAAAGTATGTTTTACTCGTAAATTATTTTGCATTCTATTCAGATAGAGGCATAGAGCGATGACCATAACGGACCAACAGAGGTGGAGGGGGAGGCGGTTAACTCCGAACTCTGTGCGTATAATACTAATTAGTAATTACTTATAATAATAATAATGTAGGTCTAACGTCCCAAAACAAAGCAATAAATGAAATCGTTCAATCTCTATAATACGAGTTTATAAAATTATAACTATCAGATGGAAATAGTCTTTACCTAAATAATTACATATTATGGTACATTTATGTTAAAATACTTATTAGCTATTAACGTCATATTATATCAGCAACGGAGAGGGTCGTATATAGAAATTTGACACCCTGGTGCAGCACTCATGTCGATCCTATTTTATGGGGGTTCGACATATTTTATTTTATTTAAACCATGGCAAACATTTTTCGTATGTTTTAGGGAAAAATCTTGCCACTGTCTTATCCACGGGCAATATTGTCTTCACATCCTATTTTTCCGTAACTGAAATAACAAACACAATGGTCAGCTGAACTCTACGCCTCTACAACATACGTTAATACAATAACAACTTCAAGTTATAACTACCTATAATATAGCCAATATAGGCATAATTTATAAATATTATCGTAACTCAATGTTACAAATTAGAACGAGTTAACGAAAAAATTATCGATTAACGACATAAAAGATCACAAACATTATTGCTATGGAACATTATTGGAACGGGAACACAATTATCGTATTCGTCATAGAATAATAGTCGTCACCAAGCCGGAAAAATAATTTTAAAATAGATTTAGTCAGTCAATTAAATAATCAACATGTTTTGTTTTTTATAATTTATCAAAACAATATAAAACAATATATTTTCTACTAATCACTAGAAGTGTTTAATAAAAGACATAATGTTAAAATAATAATTATTGTTTACTGAAGTTTAATTCTGGGACGGCCACTTTATTGAAACACGGGGAGTCTTTTCGACACTGAACGTTTGTCAGTGTAAAAATACATTTATCTAAAAGCCAAATTTGTTGTACACTTCCAATTTTGAGTGCAAATAGACATAACATTTTGACACATATATTAAAAGGTATTTCATAATTTTTACCTCAATCAGAGAACATTTGGGTAAACATATACAAGACACGTTTGGGTGCATCATCATATTATTATTATAATATTATGCATGATCTATAGTCTATTCAATATTGGTAATTGGTATACGTACCTAGGTACTAGCTACTACTACACTAACTTAATTTCTTGATACTTTATCTCCAAACCAATTGATATCAGTTATATTTTTTTGTTTATTATACGATTATCATCGTAGTGAACGCGACAACGGATAAAATATAAATATATAATACACGTACTTTAACTGTCATTGGTTATAATTTTTATTACACCTGCATCAATATACATGACTGTATATATATGACTGTACAGATTTTTTTATTTATCCAATCACTCAGTTTCTCGGTTTAAATAGTTTTTTTTTTTTTTAAACCGAACAGTACGAATTATGAATGTGAATGTTACCTACTGGCTACTGGAGATTTTTAAAACCGTCGTGGTAAAAAATGGGTTATAATTTATAGTTTTAAATGTAATGAATTTAGAATAAATAAAGATAAAATCAAAATATTTTGAGGTACCTACTCAACGTAACTGTAACATAACAGTTATGTGTGGCTTGGCGTGGCGCGTTGGCTGCTACCAGTCGCGGAATGCGACTGGGAGTAAGTAACGGCCACAGCTACTAGCTCCCGGATGGGTGACCACCCGGGGTTCATAGTAGTTAAAACCTTGCCACGCATACACGTGTTTGCTACCTACCGTAACAACCGTAAACAATCGTAAAAAACAACCTACCATACCAACATTACCCCTCTACCACAGTTCATAACCCCTACAACAGCTAATGGCCTTAGTCGCCGGGCTTAAGTTCAATAAAAAAAAAAAACAGTTATGTTGCATAAGATAACGTTGAATACATTAAAAAAATATATAAATAATTTAATCTTGACAATGATATTATAAGAAAATATTTATATGAAATCTGTCTACGTTTTGTTGGAAAAAAAAATAAAATTTAATAATAAATAAGATATATAAATAAAATACCATTTTTGATTTAGTAGATTTAGCATTTTTCTAATGATGTAATCAGAGCAGTAGCAATGTTCATTAGCGCTCCTGGCCATTTATCAAATTTCCACCCTTCTAAAAAATTTTACCCCCCCCCCCCCCACACACACACACACCCACACATATATAAAAGACTTACGCATTCGTTATTTTATTTTTAATAGTAAAAATTATGATATTAATAAAAAAAAAATTATTTAACACTGCCAAACTTATTATAACTTAGTAAAATAATTAAAAAAAAATTATTTTTTACATTTCAAAATTTCACTTTTCGTGCTTTTTTGGTAGTATATAATTAAACTCTACTTTAGAAAGTTTATATTTTTTTTTTTATTAAGAATATACTAGTATGTATACTACACATGCGTTTGTTGTCTCCGTATTACAAACCTGCGACATACCAAATTTTCGTTCACTAGTTTCAATAATGTGCTATTAGCTTTTATATCAGAGTGAATAGTGATGATCAATTATTTATATTTACTATGGACATATTATTAAGCTTTTAGTTTAGAACATTAGCAGTGCTTAAGAGTCGGCTTTTATTCGATATTTAAATTTTCAAGATATGAAAATATCACAAATTAAAAATTCTCTTATCCCGCTTGAAAATTAAAATATGGAATAAAAGCTGACACTTAAGCACAGATAATGTTCTTAACTAAAAGTTTAATAATAGTTCAATACACTCTAATATCAAAACTCACAGCACACTATTGTAACTAGTAAACTAATATTTGTTATGTCGCTCGTATGTAAAACAGATAACAAAAGGATGGGTAACGTCCAGATATAATTTCAAAAAAAAAAAAAAATAAAATCGTTTAAAATGTAATTTAAGAAATAAATTTATATTTTCAATATGCTAAAAAAAAATATCTCAGACTCATTAAATTTATGTTTAATCATTAAACCGAATTAAAGATATATTTTTATCGATTAAAACAAATAAAATAAAATAGATACTTGGTGTGAATTGTGAAGATAATTTTTAAGACAATTAGACTAATATTAATTATTATTTCTTTTTCTTTTTCTTAACTCCAAATAAGATTTAGAGGATTTTAAATTAATTAATCAATTAATTGAATAAATGTATTTTTTTTTTAAAGAGGTGAACGGTGAACAAACTATCTTAATGCTTATACATTATTTAAATTCAAATTTGATCGATAAAAACCAACGAATGTTAATAGTGACCTCTTGTATACCTATTAGATATTTAGTATTTACATTCTTATAAATAATTATTTTGTATAAAAATATGTTACAACTTTATACTTATATTAATATATTATGAACTACAATTAAGTAAATTAATTTTATTTTATATAATTATAATTAATAATAATTAGGTATTAACGGTAGAACTGTTGTAAAATTTCTTCCTTTCACTGACTAATATAAAATGACTAAATATTGAAATAGGAGTATCTACCTAACTATAAATATGACGATTGACGAAACTACGGGAGTCTTTAAAATATAATACATTTAGAATCCTAATTTTAACTTTAACATGCAGCTAATATTTAGTAATAATGATCGATTATCAAAACTACTATAATGATAATTGACTTGCTGGTATGGTTGTATAAGCAGCAGTATAAACAACTATCAACACAAATAAAAACACAATATTATCGGCTACTATATAACTGTTCTTAAAATATCACTCGGGTACCCGGGCGTAATATTAAGTAATATTATAATGACATATTGTTCTTAAACACTTGTAAATAATAATTGTAATATTTGTATAATACATAATACCAACACTATACAATAGAATATAGGTAGTCACTAATCCCTATAATGTATTTATAGTAATAAAACTATTTTGTGAATACTCTAGTAAAATGTAAATTATTAAGAATACCAATAAATAATAATACCATATATATATATATATATATATACCTATTATGTGGTATATTTTATTCTGGATTTCGAGCTTCTTTTTCGTTGCGCCCCTGGGCCAGTCTGGGCCAGTCTCGCCAAGCCCTAGCTATAGCTCTGGATGTAATACAATATTATGTTATAGCAATAATATTTTTTAATTAGTTATAAAAAAAATTTTTAAGGCAATTAAGGCACCCTTCTTGTGGTATCTCTTGGGTAACGTAGAAAATAGAAAAAAAAATTTACCTAACCAAATGTATTGGTACCCAAACGTGGTATTATTTTAAAAATATGATGTATCCAAATTCCAAACGTTGTATTCATTTTTGGTGTCTGAAAAAATGTGTGGCTAAATGTGTTTTCAAAATCATTCTCCCAATTCCCATATAAAAATATCGTTTTGTGCCAGAACGGTCTACGGTCATTATTTTTACAAATAACCATCAGTATACAACTATTGAAACATTGCCGTGCAAGTGCTCTTTTTAATTTGTTTGACATTGATAATATTTATGTTATAATTTGTATTCTTATTTTGTTTTCCGTTCAATAGATAAAACAGTTGATGGTTATTTTTGGTTTTGCAAATATTTGTCACAGAAAAAAACCATCCCTTTTTAGTTTTTCCAGGGTGGAGGTAGAGGCAATTTCCCACCATGCCAACCCTAAATGATAGGCTATGCTATGGGTACCTATATTTGTTAGACTTAATAATAAAACAATATGAATCAAAATAATAATTCATTTTTGAAGAACACTTGTCGCTTACATTTTAAAATTAGTTAATACTGTCGTAATTATTATCAAAGATAATTATTTTCAAGAGTTTATACTTTACTCACGGCCTGCAACAAAACTGACAAAACTGTTACCATTATTAGTTATTATATTATGGCCTATACATAGGTTAGGTTAAAAAAATAAAGGGGTCAAAAATAGGAAGAACTAGGTTTGTGTATCGAACTGCCAACTGGAGTCAGTGTGAGGTAGGTAGGCATTTGACAAGTTATGCGAAAAAATAAAGTTACTGTAACATTATGTTATTTTATATTACCTATTGGTATTATTTTATAATGACAATAATATTATAGTTATTGAAAAGAAAATTACTCTACACCGATATATACTAGGCTGACCTACCACGTATACAACTTGTATATCTTTAGGTGTATAGGTACTTCCTTGTCCCTTCTCGCAGCAGTGACCGATGTCAATAAACGGCAGACCAATTAATGTAAATTGACCGAAACTTGGAACTATGGTCATTGCAGTTTTTGTAAATGGGCCCTCAATGACAGTCTTGCAAAGCATTAAGAGGACGCTGTCCATGCATTTTTCGTCTCCGTCTTACACACGTAAGACATCCCAACATGTCTTTAAATAGTTTCAATAGCGTGCTGTTAGTTTTGACATTAGAGTGAATTTACCTATTATCAAACTAACAGCACAATATTGAAAATATTGAATGGAAATTTTATATTATATGTCGCACGTGTGTAAGACGGAGACAACAAATTCATAGTTATAAAGCCTCCTCTTAAGTATTAAGCACCGGATATCGTTTAATAGCCTACCGGTTTAAACCCATTTTTATTAACATTTGTAACTTGTTGTATTAAATAATAATTATTAAATAATATATAAATATTGTATTTCATATTTTATTATTCTTATTAATCTGAAAGTGTTATTATTTTTACACTTTATAGCAACCATGGCTTAAATAAGTTGAAAAGATCATCCGAGTGCGTATAAAGAATATACCTATGTTTTTTAAATTATCATATTTTATTTAATTTATAGAACAATTAATACATTTTTACCTACCTATCTATACAGCATAACTTATATCATAGAAAATAGAAATTACACAGCTAGCTAAATGAAAAGTCGAAAAAAATATGGAAAAATTAAACCCAGGTGGACAGAGGCCCTTGGAAAACGCGATAACCGTACAATCACCACAAACAGTATATCATTATTATTATAGTTGTTACGCCTACACAACATCATCAAAAAAAAAAAAAAAACAATAAAATAATGAAAAATTGATTTTGAGAAAAAGCGTATGACATTTTGGAGCGAGGAACAAAAAAAAATAGTCATATTTGTTTACATTATTACTTGATGATCCGGCCACACAATGGTAACCTCATAGTTTGTTTTTTTTTTCCCAAGTCTGTGGTGACAGTGGCGGCAGCTGTGCCCGCATCAAAACAACACGGGGAAAGCCGCAATCGGTTGACGACCGCACGCGTCAAGTCACCTGTGCCGGATCATCGGACGCGCACCATGAAACTCGCGGTGTGTACGTCCTCTGTCAATAGGACGTATAGGTACATCAACACTGACGCGTAGTGTTACAACTATAAACTGTCTTCTCTAGACGATTATCGTCCCGAAAAAATTGTATTCAACATTTTTTTGCAACAACTCGTTACCATTCACAATATTATTCACATTTTATTATTATATAATAATATACATACGACGATTAACAGTGAGTCAGTGCCCCCCCTCCCCACTCGTCTTTGTGAAAATCGTATTTCGTTTCATTTTTCAAATGGAAAACTATAGTTTTTTTTATTTAAAACGACTATACCTAGGTACTCTTTAACAAAGAGAGCGAGAAGTGTTTCTAAACATTATGATATCTATATATTATTATGATATTATGTCGAATACAATATCCGAAAAAAATTCATCAGATCTTGGAGAGTTAATATTTTAAATTATAAATAAGTTCATAAGTATACAAATAAACTATTGTTTCGTTCAAGTTAATGAAGTAGTAGATTACGCTTTATATTAAGACTAACGATACTCTCTATTATATAAGGAAGTAAAAACCTAGTTTTAAGATTTTAACTGATTCAATTATTGGTAAACTTATAAATTATAAATAACTATTAACTTATAATATTAATATTAAAATAACATATTCGTTTATTATTTTTTATTATATTAACCTTTTGGGTGGTGGTAAACTCTCCTGATTGTTTGGTAAGCTCTGCCGATTTTTAAAATTAAAACTAGTAAACTCTCCCGATGGTAAACTCTAGCGGGTTAACATTATGTTTACCTGAAGGAAATATTTTGTAAACTCTTCTGAGTTGTTTTAAAATTGCATAGGTATGTCACAAAAATGATAGACTATACGAACTATACTATTGTATGTTCATATAATTATAAAATTTAATTAAAATGTTAATTCTATTTGAAATTGATTAAAGTTATTATTTACTATACCTAATTTAAATAATTGACTTTTTTTTAATGAAATTCAAATGTATATTAAATTCAAACAATTTGTATGTTAATATTATTATAAACATTAAATTATAATGTATAAAATGTATGAACGAAGTTATTATTCGAGAGAGCTTCCATGTACCCTGCAGGTAGTACTGAAGTAAGCCCGGGAGAGTTTACCATTGGGAGATTTTACACTGTTTACAGGCCATTAAAACCGGGAGAGCTTATACCCAACCTTTTACAGCTCATAAGGCCATAACAAATTGAATGTGTCAAACCTTTGATTTTTAGATTATTATAGGACAAAGATAAAAAACACAGCTCTAATTGATAATTATAAAAAAATATAGGAATAAGCTTTCAGATATAATTACGAAACAAAATCAAAATTATTTTTAGGGAAAAAATCTCAGAAAACAGCAAAAACATAAAAAGCTATGGCCAACAGTTAAAGATGTAACAACCCATTCCCAACACAAAACACCTAATTATAGTATAAACATTAACAATAAAATACATAACTGTAGCTTAGACGGTACCTTAATTGCAAACACATTAAGCTCATACTTTATCTCAATGGGAAATCCAAATAACGTTAATTCTAGAAAAAAGCAGTACCCTTCTGTCAATAACAATCCTATTCAATCATTATACCTTAGAATGACAATCAAAAAAGAAATTAACTATACTATTAATATTTAATAACATGAAAGGAGACTCAGCCCCGGTTAAAGACGGAGTTACTTGAACATTATAAAACATATTAAAGAATCTATATCAGGTATCCTAGAACATATATTTAATGCAATCTTAGTGGTATGCAATATACCGAATTCATTCAAAACACCTTTAATTACACTCATACATAAAGTAGGAGATAAGTCCAATATTGCTAATTATAGACCGTTCAATCTTCTAAACGTTTTTTTCAAAATATTTGAAAGAATCGTAAAAAAAAAGTTTTTTAACATACCTAGAAGAGAACCTTATTCTACCTAAATCCCAATATGGTTTTAGAGAAAATTTAGATACTGAAGATGCACTAGTCCAACTCTCCAAAGACTTATATATCAAATTAGAACAACAACAAAAAAGGTGCTCTGCTGTACAGTAGGTTACAAGTGGGTCACTGTATAATGGATGATATTAAATTTGAATACAATGATATAATATCATTGTATAAGAAAAACCATTCTGAGAGGAGACGGTCAGTCTAGGTATAAGACATAAATAATAAAAAATTTGTAACGAACACGAAATGTACATGACGCGCTATCTAACTGAAACACGACACCATACAACAGCCGCTCATCAGTGTCAATAGAGTGCGCACTTCCCCGAGGGAAGACTGCGCACCAATACCAAACACCTAGGCGGCCATGCAAAAACATATCGGTTCTGCACGCGCTGTCGACCGGCAAACTACATATAAGGAAGCCCAGCCGACACCACAAATTGTCTTGTGTAGCTCCAGCAGTGACTGGCTAATATCACCACGGTCCTCGGCCACCTTTTTGGAAGGCTAGAACCAAAGGAGATATTCGGCCTAGACTGCTAGAGCTATTCGCCGCGCAAATACGGGTCAGAGCGCGCAGAGTAACTGCCGCCGCCGTCGTCTATTCGTCTTTTTTGTTTCCTTTCCGCGCACCACGCTCTCGGCCACCCTCCGTGGGTAGGTTAGAACGTGCCGATCACTCTACCGCCGCCGTAAGTAATTCTACCGCCGCCGTAGTTATACCGCCGCCGTAGTTATACCGCCGCCGTAGTTATACCGCCGCCGTATTTGTACCGCCGCGTTGCCGTAATCATACCGCCGCCGTATTTATATCGCCGCGGCTGTGATTATCACTGTACTGCGACCACGACACCGGATATTGCCCGTATCTGTATATTGCCGCCCGAATTGTGACGACGTGGTGATACCTACTCACGACATACTAAGTACTAATATTATTGATATACATAGTTACTACTTAAAACTACAGAGCCGTGAGTACATAAGAATTTATAATTGTGAATGGGAATATCATATGTAAAACCGCGAATTATATTATATTTTTAACGTATACGTACGAAAACGTATACGTCATAATTAAATGAATATTCAGTTTATATTACTAATTATCATCTTTTTGTATTATATAATTAATATATTTGTGTTCAATAAAGATTAACATGATTACCAAAATCCATGCATTGTGATTTAATAAATATTTGTATAGGAATAGGCTCAAAAAACCTACCCGTTACAACTGGCGCCCAACGTGGGGCTCGATCTCCACGACCACGAAAATAAGAACTCGCTCTCTACCGATTGAGAAAATAAATCTACATCTATAAATTTTACATAATTAATACAAAATGCCGAGAAAAAAGAAAAATGAAGACTTAGGTGAAGACTGGGAAAGAAGAATGATAGAAATAGAAATACAAATAAAAGAACAAACGAAAAAGATAGAAAAACAGAAAAAGGAAATACAAGATATTAAAGAAGAACAAAAAAGGGAAATACAAGCTATTAAAGAAGAACATAAAGTAGACATACAAAACTTAAAAATACAATGGGAAGAAATACACATTAAAAAAATACAGGAAACAGAAGAAAAATATAAATCAACAATTGAAGAAATGGAAAACCGGTATATAACAACATTCCGAAATTTGGGAGACGACTACAATCAAAACACACAAAATAAAAAGGAAGAAGTCTGCAGGGGACCACTTACAGACATTACAAAACCATTATTCTATGGCAACCGGAGGGACATGCACCCCATAGATTTTCTAAATAGATTAAATGAATATTTTACATTAAAACAAATTATGTATACGGACGAAAAATTAATTATTGCAGGGGACTGTCTAAAATCAACAGCAAGTAGCTGGTTTGCTACCATACGGTTCCAAATAACAAATTTCCAAGAGTTCCAAGACGTATTCAAAGATGAGTATTGGTCGCGGGACATACAAATGCAGACATGGAGTCAATGCTTAGGAGTGAAACAAATACCGAATGAATCCAATTATCGGGAACATTTCTCATATTGGGCCACAAAATTAAGACATCTAGAAGTACCAAGGCTGGCTGAACAAGAAATTGTGAGTAATATTGCCGGACATTATCCTGGATATTTAAGGGCAATTTTAATTTCGCTACCCGAATGCACCATATTAAACGCAATGAAATTATTGGGTGCAGAAGAACACCGAAGAACAACGGAGAGAGAAAATAATAATTATAATAACAGACCACACCAAAATAGGGACAATAATAATAATAATCAGAATAGGAACAGAGAAGACCCACCACGAAGAGAGGGCAATTGGCGATCAAGGGGAAGAAACGAACCAACAAGAGAGTACCAAACTCCGAGAAACATACAAGAATCGGGTAACACACAATGGCGAGATAGACAAGCAATTAATCAAATTAGCACCACCGAAGATAGACAGGAAGATCCTGAGGATGGAGAACATACTAATCATACAATTAATAATATACAAACAAACCATGGGTCAATGAGTCCATATATGAAATGTATAGTCGAAGGAGAGACAATCGAAGCACTAATCGACACCGGAGCGACTATCAGTGTCATCAATAAAGAACTGGCGGACCAAATATTAAGAACAAATGCCGAGATACCTATATTACCAATCAGCAGCGTACAAATTAGTAACGCAGTGGGAAGGAAAATATGTAAAGTGTCCAAACAACTATTTTGCAGCTGCACAATAGGGGACAAGCAACTATTTATTAATTTTATACAAGTAGAAAATCTCAATGAACGAGCCATTATAGGTGCTGATGTCCTAAATCAATATAATGCACATATTAATTTCACAAACAAGACTATTAAATGGTCAATTGAAGGGGAACAACAAATCACGCCATTCTCCGAAAACCCAGCAATACAAGGTAAACAAATCACGACCATCGAAATTATGGAAGAACCCATAACCAACATCACACTAAGCCCACAGGAAGATGAGAAATTTAAACAATTACTACAAGACTATCAACACATATTCTCGGACAATCCCGGACTTATAAAGGAATACGAATGCCAAATCCAAGTAAGTCCCGGGGAACCAGTATATCAACGGCCTTACCCTATACCTATATCACGTCTAAGCAAAATGGACAAGGAAATACAACGGATGCTGGACCTTGGCATAATAGAAAAATCTGATTCACCATGGTCTTCGCCGATCATTGGGGTAGAGAAAAAGAATGGTGACATCCGACTTTGCATAGATGCAAGACAAATCAACAAACGAATAATACCAAACAGAGAATGCCCTATGAATATGGAGGAGGTTATGTTAAAATTCCAAGGAGCCAAATACCTAAGTACTATCGACTTAACTGCAGGCTACTGGCAGTGCCAGTTGAAAAAAGAAAGTCGACCTATTACAGCATTTTTACATCGAGGGCGGAACTATCAGTTCAAAGTTTTACCGTTCGGGCTCGTCAATTCCGTAGCGGAGTTTCAAAAAATTTTGGATCAGGTATTGGGACCAGAGATACTGGAATTCACTGCTACCTACGTAGATGACATACATATTACATCAGCAACATTCGAAGAACACATAAGTCATTTAACAGCCATTTTCAGGCAGTTTGAAAAGCACAACGTCACAGTAAACATACACAAATCACAATTTTTACAAAAGAAGATCACTTTCCTCGGGCACATAATATCGGAAGAAGGTATCAGTATGGACCCGGAAAAAATAAGGACGATACAAGAATTTCCAGCACCGAAAAATCAAAAACAAGTCCGTGCATTTTTGGGCTTCATCAACTTTTATCGGAAATATATCCGAGACCTATCAGCACTCACCGGTAAGCTGAGCCAATTGACAAAAAAGGACCAAGTATGGGCATGGAATCCAGAACAGCAAGAGGTATTCGACAAAATTAAAAAGAACTTTTTAGAGGATATTATTATCAAGTACCCAGACTTCAACAAACCATTTTATATGGCGACAGATGCTTCCAGTACACATATTGGGGCAGAACTATACCAGATAGACGATAATGGACAACATCGAACTATTGGATTTATCAGCAGAACGTTACAGGAAACCGAAAGAAAGTATTACACTACTGAACGGGAACTTTTAGCCATTGTATTTGGATGCAAAAAATACCGAAACTACATCCTAGGGCACACCACATATTTGCTAACAGACCACCAGGCATTAACATTTCTAAACACCTGTAGACTACTGAATGCAAGACTAATGCGATGGTCAATACAAATACAGGAATTTCATCTCAACATACAATTCATATCCGGTAAGGATAATATTGGTGCCGATATGCTGACAAGGTACAACCAATCAGTGGAAAACCAAGTACCAACTCACCAACAGATATTTATTAATCAATTAATAATTGATCAATATAGCAAAGAATTCGTCAAACGGTTACAACAACTACCAGAACTACAACAAGCGGACCCGAAAATACAAAAAATCATATCTCGCCTACCAACCGAACCACAATTGCCGTATAAACTACACCAGCAATTACTGTTTTACGTCGACAAAAAGGGAAAGAACCGACTCATGATTCCAGATCAACTAGCAGTGGAATTGGTCAAGGAAGCACATGAAAGATATGGACACAGTGGGGCGACGAAAATATACCAACTACTCAAACTGGATTGTCAACTTAGTCATATGTACAAGACCATCAAGAAAATCACACAGGCCTGTGATATATGCCAAAAGAGCAAGATATTCAACCAAATGGCTAGGGGACCAATGAAGAATAATATTCCAATGAAACCACGAGAAATGGTATCGCTAGATCTAGTCGGACCATTACCAACGGGACAACTTGGGGCAAAACACATACTTGTAATCATGGATGTCTTCGCGAAACATGTACAAGTATACCCGCTCAAGAAGGCCAGATCAGACAGCATAATAAATCGAATTGAAAAGCAATACATACCTCAATATGGAACGTTCAAAAAGATGCTCACAGATAATGGAACCCAATTCCATAGTCGTAGCTGGATAGGGAGTATGACAAGACTAGGAATTAAAATTGTACGAACAACCACATACAATCCTGAAGGGAACCCCGTAGAAAGGACCAACAGGGAAATTGGTCGGATTTTGAGAACCTATTGCCACAATAAACATACTAATTGGGTGCAGTATTTAAAAAAAATCGAGTTCTGGATTAACAACACAACACATTCTATTACTGGATTTACACCACGAGAGTTGATGGGCCTACCTAAACAAACACTCACATTAGAAACACTAATTGATTTTCCAACAAACAACCCGGAAGTCGAGACACGAATTATGATCAAAACAGCAAGGGAACGGATGAAGAAGATGGCAATCCAACGGAACAACAACCTGGATCGAGGAAAAAAGTTCATAAAGTATCAAGTAAACCAACAAGTGCTGATACGGGAACACAAGTTATCCTCAGCAGAGGACAAAGAAATCCGAAAACTCTTCCTTTTGTATAGGGGACCATACTACGTCAAAGAAGTGAGAGACAACAATACCATAGTAGTCCAAGAAGGGCCAGAGGTTACGACATACAACGTCAGGAATGTCAGACCATATGTCAGTATTAACTAATAACAAAAACAAAAAAATGTAAATAAATGTAAATAGTTTTTTTTTCTTCTTCCTTTTCCTCCCAAAGGAAAAAATCATCACAAAAAAAAAAGGGGACAATGTAACGAACACGAAATGTACATGACGCGCTATCTAACTGAAACACGACACCATACAACAGCCGCTCATCAGTGTCAATAGAGTGCGCACTTCCCCGAGGGAAGACTGCGCACCAATACCAAACACCTAGGCGGCCATGCAAAAACATATCGGTTCTGCACGCGCTGTCGACCGGCAAACTACATATAAGGAAGCCCAGCCGACACCACAAATTGTCTTGTGTAGCTCCAGCAGTGACTGGCTAATATCACCACGGTCCTCGGCCACCTTTTTGGAAGGCTAGAACCAAAGGAGATATTCGGCCTAGACTGCTAGAGCTATTCGCCGCGCAAATACGGGTCAGAGCGCGCAGAGTAACTGCCGCCGCCGTCGTCTATTCGTCTTTTTTGTTTCCTTTCCGCGCACCACGCTCTCGGCCACCCTCCGTGGGTAGGTTAGAACGTGCCGATCACTCTACCGCCGCCGTAAGTAATTCTACCGCCGCCGTAGTTATACCGCCGCCGTAGTTATACCGCCGCCGTAGTTATACCGCCGCCGTAGTTATACCGCCGCCGTATTTGTACCGCCGCGTTGCCGTAATCATACCGCCGCCGTATTTATATCGCCGCGGCTGTGATTATCACTGTACTGCGACCACGACACCGGATATTGCCCGTATCTGTATATTGCCGCCCGAATTGTGACGACGTGGTGATACCTACTCACGACATACTAAGTACTAATATTATTGATATACATAGTTACTACTTAAAACTACAGAGCCGTGAGTACATAAGAATTTATAATTGTGAATGGGAATATCATATGTAAAACCGCGAATTATATTATATTTTTAACGTATACGTACGAAAACGTATACGTCATAATTAAATGAATATTCAGTTTATATTACTAATTATCATCTTTTTGTATTATATAATTAATATATTTGTGTTCAATAAAGATTAACATGATTACCAAAATCCATGCATTGTGATTTAATAAATATTTGTATAGGAATAGGCTCAAAAAACCTACCCGTTACAAATTATACTTACCTAAAAGTATACTTACCTATAATAAATTCCAAATTAACCATATCACAATATCCATTAGGTACTTATAAGTTATAACGCGTTATACATCAACAACAAATCCTGATACTATCATAGATATATAATAGTGAACTTTAGAAGTTTCAAGTAGTAGTACCCACGAATAATATTATACAATCACAACAAAATAACCAAAATAGTTATTCTAGGTTTTTTATTATGCAATTTCATCCAAATTTGAACTTAAAATGACTATAAAAATACACTGTGCTTATGTACTTTTTAGATTTTTCGGTAACAAAAGTAACTACTTACGTGGAATCTTGTTTTAAATTTTCAATCCTTAGATATAAAAGTTGAACATTTTATAAATTTTTAACTACAAAATAATTATTAAATTTTAAATTTGATAAATTTTGTCAAAATTCGATCTTTAAATAAATGCTCATAAAAAAATTGTGCCTATGTATTTTTAATTTTTTTTCAACTGATATTATAACAATATATCAGAAGCCTGTATTACATTTTTACACTTTTTGGCCCAACAGATAAAACTTTATTGATATTTATAGAAAAAAAAAATTAAAAAACTGAAAATGTCCGTAAACAGTTTAAAAAGAGTCAAAATATTTTCAAAATTGTATCGTGTATGGAAAATTCTAATATAAATAGTCAGTGAAATTTGCATGTATCCACAGTAATTCTACAGTAATTCGTTTTTTTGAATTAAAACAAAATAAGAAAATCGCTACATGAGAAATCGAGTGAATATCTAATGTTGTAAAAATTCGAATTTCAAACTGTCATAAAAATTTAATTTGATTTTCTTATAGACATTTTTTTTTTTGATAAAGGTAGATAATCTTATATTACATTTTAAAATCTTAGATTTAAGAAGAAAAATTATTAAGAATTCTTAACTCAAAATAATTTGCAATGCACCAACGATATTCACTTTCCAATCGAACTAAATACTGAAATTGAAAATCGAAGCATTATTTCGACTACTTATCGTGTACACAGCAGACACAAATAAAATAAAAAAATAAAAAAAAGCACACATCATTGTAAAATCAGTACATTCACCTTTCCACTCAGAATCTAAAATAATTAGATATGAATAATAACTTGGACATACTAATTGCATGATGTTAAAATAGATCATTGGCATTTGTAACATTATTTTACTATTGTTAACAATTATTATAGGTTATAATCTTTAATTAAATATCAACATCAAATCACATCAAATAGTTAAGTATGTATTTGTTTATTAAATAAAATCAAAAACATAAACGTAAATATATCAGTTAATATTAGGTAGTCATGTCATAATACATAACTAAAACAAACGTTTGGTAGTTATTTTTCTAAACTTATGTACTCAATATCTCAATTATATGGTTAGATGTATATGAACTTAAAACTTAAAAGCTAAACTACCTTCAAAGAAAAAGTTTAGATTCATTAAAAATATAATTCAAATTAACTCAGCGATAATTATTTCATACAATAGGAATTTTGAATTCAATTATTCTATAAAAATATTATGTAATATTGAAGATTAAAGAACGGAAAGAGTTGAGTTTCTATGTTATTTTTACATTCTCATAATTCACTAAGAAATTAAAATACCGTAAAAAATTTACGAAAGAGCCCAGATAATGTTGTTATCTACCTAAAAGTTTGATAGTAGGCCAATCCACTCTAATATCAAAACTTACAGCACCCTATTTAAACTAAAGAACGTAAATGTGCTATGTCGTACTCGTGTAGGACGGTGACGACACATATGGTCTTAATTTTCCCCGATCACCGATTTATTTAATATGCGAATATCATCAAACATTATAAACATAATTTGTTTGATAAAAATTAAAAACAAAAAAACTACACTTGGTGCATAGATAAAACCCCGAAAGTCCGAAACACAATACCGAAATAATTCCTGCTCACGACGCAACCGTTTCTCAGTCAAGCTGCAATTCCGCGTTTTGAATTCCTGACATTTCCTCAACTATAATAATATTATCTAATAAAATATAATATTATAAATGACGTGGTGTTTTATACGTTTATAGGATATTGTCTACATCAGGTATAAATACACACACTGACGAAATCGATACATACAGCAAGAGTAGGTATATCTAATAAATTGACAGTGGCAGGTACCTATTTCCTATACCTATATAATAATTTCTGACGCCCGTTTGCGAATATTATAATAATACATTTCATATGGCATATATCACGCAGATTTTTTGTAAAACTCAACACCATTTGTCTACGATCATACTTGACACACGCTACGCCTACATGAAACCCGCGAACTAATATATTACTCTAATAATAGGTATATGATAATAATAATAATAATATGCTATATAGGTATCTACATTGTATATTATTTATTATTATAATATATTGTGATCAATGGTGACTGGTGATCGGTTGTCGATCATATCGGTCAACTCATATTGGCCCCATTTGGCTATAAACATAGTATTATAATATGTGTGGTATACTGGTATCCCGTATAAACAGCCAAAGTTATTGTGCGCAAAATATTATATTATTATTATCATAGTGCCGTAATATAGACGGCCTACCTATATGATATGAAATTCAACGACAGTCCTGAGATATGCGTAAAATCGCAATGTACACCCAACAACTGCGCGAAGTCGTTCGTGTTCGAATTCGGCAAATAATAATATTGCTTTGCCAACTACCTGTTTTTCGAAGTCTGAACGACGATGGTGTCGATCACAGGCCAATCGTGTACAATATTAATTGATAGTCAGCAACACGTATCACACACACTTTTGCCATGTGCAGACTGTGTATACTAATCAAGACAGCCGACAGGTTAAGTTAGAGCGGCAGCGCACTATTTGCTTCTACACACTAGTAGTTTCGTTTTGTGATATAGAGACCTACTAAGAAAGGATTTTCTCAAATAAATTGTAATAAGGGTATAAAAATGGAAAACGTTATTGCTTAGTTGGATTTTTTGGAAGGGTGTAAAAAGGGCAAAAATGTTAGAGGTACTTGGGGTAGGATTTGCCATCACCATTTCAGCCCCAAAAGGCAATACCACAAATGTTGTGTTTAAAGAGGTACCTATTGGACGAATAAAATGTGTCAATTTAAATATTAGTGAGTTTATATATCACCATAACGTAATAATAATATCTATTTATACTATTTATTACTTGAAACTTGTGCTATTATAATTTATAGTGCCTTGCTCACACTATAATAATAGGCAAGCATCTGGGCCCTGTAAAGAAAAAATATATCGATAAATACTTTACGGGGTCCTTACTCCCTATATAGACCAGGCACACGCCAAATAAATAAAAAAAAAAGCGGCTAAGTGGATTTTGCTCTGCTGTACAGTAGATTACAAGTGGGTAAATGATTAATGGATTGTATTATTGTACGAGGCCCTAGAAAAAAATCGGAGGGGCCCCAGCCGCGTTCGCGGCCCAGCGGCCATGGCTAGGCCGACACTGGATCTTTGTGTGTTTAAGTAAAGTCTGGTAGTTAAATTGTATAATAATTTTCTAAACTATATTTCGATGTTCCTTATATTGGTTGGTTCAATTATGAGTATTAACTCAAATTAATAAATGTATATTACAATTAAATTTTTGTTTTATTATTTTTCTTAAAGTTAATATTATAATATATTGTTCATTTTTAGATTTGTTTCAATAGAACTACGCTTCGTAAAGGTGAAATCCAAATAAATAATTTAAATTTATTGTACAAAACACTTTTGGAATCTAAGGTACCTTATTATTTCTTTTATAAAAAATAGATCAATATTATGTGTATAAATATTTTATTTAAAGACATCTGGAGTACCTACCAAATATTTATCATGATCATTGTTATGATTTGGTGAATCATAATAGTGTATCTAAAAGTAGTTATGTCACTGATGAATCAACATCATATGCTCATAAACCTGAATCGGCTGAATCAATAATATCACCGTCAAATGATGATACATTATTTTTACCTACTCCGAAAAGAATTAAGGTAGGTATGTTTTTTAAAGTTCACCATATTATTATAGTTACCTACTAGTTATTTGGCTTCATTATATTTTTGTAGATACCTACATAATAATTCAAATTATATACAAGACATTTTACGACAAATTAACATTATCATAGAGATACCTACAAAATGGTTTTATGATGCTGAATTTAATTTGAAAAAAAAAACATAATTAGTTTTTATAAACTAGGATCATATAGATGTGATTTTACTAGATGCATAGAAAAACAATTAATTTTGACAGAAGGTAACAGTTGATTTAAATAATAATTTTACTGTTTATAATTTAGTATAATAATTATAGTATATTGAAATAATTGACAGATTTGATATTGTCACTTTATGTTTATGGTAAGAAAATAGAATTATCTGATATTGGATGCATTTATAATTTTGAAACATATGACAACTTACAACATATTCTTAAAACATTTCAAAAAACTAAAGGATGTCAAGGTTCTTCAAGAAAATTAAGTTATCTAAAGTCTTCATATGGTTATAAGTTTATTGAATCATGTAAGATGTAGAGACACTTGATGTGCAACACAATAATAGAAAAAAATACAGAGTCTGGTAAAAACAGGTTAGAAATATTATAAATAAAAAATAAAATGTTAATATTACCCAGTTACTATTATTGTATTATATATTTGAGTTTTATTTGTAAATGGTGTGAACGATTAAATTTTATTTTAAAGAACAAAAGATCACGTGAGAAAAATAATCAAAATACTGTGATATCCTTTTCTCCAAATAAGAATATAGCTCTACAAAAAATTAAAAATACTAGAGCGTTAATAAGAAACAAAATGACCAGAGCATCAAAGTGAATTATTTACCTTGTAAATAATTTAAATAACATTAAAAATGAAATGAAATCCATTTCTCAGTTCAGACTTGAAGAGCTTCTAAATAATTCTAATATTTCTAATTCTCAATCTGAACTGATTCGAAAAAATTTTAATGCAGCTAGAGTAAATAATCCAAATTGGATGCTTCTATGTATGCTTTTACAAATAATAGGTAGAATTAATTTTATTGTTTTATGAGGTAATGTTATAATCTGCATCGCTTTATAATAATTTTTAGATCTCATACTGGGTATTCATTTTTAAGAAATAATAATACCTATACTACCATTGCTGCGGTTGAGATAGGATGTGGCTTTGATAATAGTTTCTTTAAACTTTTAAAGAAAAAGTTTTCAACTAAATCTGAACAAGAAAGACACGGTGTACTTGTATTAGATGAAGTTTTCTTGAGGGAAAGCATTAGTATGTATATGCAATAATATGTTTGATGCTTTAAATAGAAATTTCCTGCTGAGGGCATACGTAAAAAGATTTACAAGTATTTTATTTGTTGTGTTTCTGTTGTAATTCATGTATGTTTGATATATTTATATTGCGTTGTTGCAAGAAAATACTAGAAAATTAGAATAATGTTTTTATATATATGTTCATAAGTAATTTATAAGATTATATTTGTAATATAATTTAGTTATTTACTAACACTTTTAATATTATCATCAGACAATACTCAAATTATATTATTATTATAATTCATTATCTTTTTAATATTAGGTAGGTACTAAATGAAACATCACAGTGGTTTTTAAAATGGAAATCTAATTTAAATGATAATTTGATTGAAAAAAATGATTTTTTAACTCAAAGTACTGCTGATGGGCTAAAAATTACTTTACAATCAACAATAGATGTAGTTAATTATTTATTAAATGAAAAAAATGTTGCCTATATGTATTGACCTCAAAGTTTAATCAGGATCGTAAAGAAGTAAATATTCTTCAACTAATAGTAATACTTATTCAATAGCACCAAGTACAAAATATATCCGTCAAAAATATTATAAAACTATTATTTATTTAATAGCAGTTTTTTGGGATAATTAGACAAGTTTCTGGCCCAAATGACCATCCATCTTGTCCCTCATTTCTTCCGTTGTATAGGATGCTTTCGGTATATTCTTTAATCAAACCACCGAAAAATGGTAAGTGTTAAATAATATTTATTCCAAATTTTTAGATAATATACCTATTATTACTATAGCTGAGATTAAAGAAATTGTAAACGAAAATAATAATTATTGTTCTATACTTATTAATAAAATTGAAAAACTGAAAGAAAAATTGACTAAAATTTCCGATGAGGGATGTTGGGATCTAGATGAAATATTTTTAGAACACAATTATTCGGATACTACTGTTTTTTATTGCATAGTGTACTACTTAGGTGGGTAAATATGATTTAAATAAAACCAATTTACCTCTACCAAACTATTTAATCATAAAAATATCCAGGACTTCTTTTATTTTTTGTAATTTTACAGATATATGGCAAAACGAATAACCTTGAAAACTAAATGTAAGTCATGTGCATCTGGTTTAAAGAACCTTAATGCAACAACTTATGGTACAAATGCTGATTTGGTAATTGCGAAGAGTAGAGGATATCTTACCCACCCAGACAGCAATCTGTTCCAAATTATAAAAGCATTGGCAAATTCTCTTAGAAAATGTATTGATTCTCCAAATGCTTTTGAAGAAACCTATGAAGACTTCTGTAATAAAAATACTTATTTTGAATTTCCATGTGCAGAACACCGGATGACTTTAGGTATTGACGGACATTTGTACTCATTATATAATTATGAAAATGCGACAATACACTTTTATGCAAAACCAAAACAGCAACAAATTAAACAAAACTAAAAAAACATTATCTAAATTAGTTAACACATAGGTGTAACACGGGCAAATGTAAGCTCCCCTAAAAAATTAAATAATAAATTCCCCTAATAGTAAACTCCCCTAAAAACATTTTGCTACCGTATTACGCTTACGTAAACTCCCCTAAACCATTTAGCGTAACCCAGAGGACACCACGTGAAGGTGGTTCTAGTTATCCTCCAAAAATATTTTTTAAAAATCTAATATCTATTCGATACCGTGATTTTCTGTTTTTGTCTAACACACGCATGACATAGGATTTTAGACTTGTTTTTTTGCCAAAGATACCAATTGATCTAACTAACCGTTATGATTTCTGAAAACAGATTTGTATTTTTCGTCAGGTCTACTTGAAATTAACTTTCTCACATTTTTTATATTATCTTCCCAAATTCCTTAAAACGTCATATTAAAAAAAGAGTAGGTATAATTTTTGTATTTCAATTTTCGGAGAAGTTAAAATCAAAAAATCAAAAATGTAGGAAAGTCGATTTCAAGTAGACTTGACGTCAAATTCAAATCTGTTTTAAGAATTCTTATCGCTTCATTAGGTCAATTGGTATGTTTGACAAAAAACGTCTAAAATACTATGTCGAGCTTGCGTTAGACAAAAACAGAAAATCACGGTATCTAATCCCCTTAACTAACAACTCGATTTACACAAATGATATGACGTTTATGAACTGTAATATCTCCTACTAAATTATTGAAATTCCTATTGTAGAAAACACAGATCATTTTCTTAAATTTAAGTTTAATAATACTTTGTTATCTACAACACATATGTCATATAATGTTAATTGTTATAATAATTACCCATGTATTATTTCATTCTATTTATATTATGTAAAAATCCAATTGGATTTTGTATCAATAAATAAAAAAAAAAAAATATAATGGGTAAATTCACTCGAATATTAAAGGTAACAAACCTTAAAGATTGGTTCTGCTGAACGCACATTTGGTTGTGCGCGGGACAGAGAAAGAAAAGAAATAGTGAGTTGAGATATCCTCTTAATAATATTCTTAAGAGGATGTTACCCATGCATTTGTTGTCTCCGTCTTACACACGTATAACATAGCAAATTTTCGTTCACTAATTTCAATAGTGTGCTGTTGGTTTTGATATTAGAGTGATTTGACCTATTATCAATTTATTAACATTATCTGGCTTTTATTCAATATTTTAATTTTCAAGCTTGATATGAGCATTTTGATTTAATTATTTTTTACATACTCATATCTTGCTTGAAAATAAAAATTTCGAAAAATCGGCAACGGTTAAGCACAGATAATGTTGTTACCTAAAAGTTTTATAATAGGTCAATTCACTCTAGTATCAAAACTAACAGCATGCTATTGAAACTAGTGAACGACAATTTGCTATGTCGTGCGTGTGTAAGACGGAGACAACAAATATATGGGTAGCGTCCTCTTAATATAAAAATGTAGCCCATAATAATATTTGATATCTATCGATACAATTTTAAAATTAAAAATAATTCATTTCCGTTGATTTAATATTAATTAAATGATTTACGTCCGTGTAAAGTTTCCCCAGACTCCATAAATATGTTCATTCGTCTTAAAACCTGGGAAAGTTTTTTTTTCAACTGATTTGTAGTAACATTTTCAAAACTAGCAACTCGATATACTTTTATGACGAGTGATCAAAATCTTAACTCGGTCAGAACTCGGAATACATTCGAACAAATATTTCACCTCTTAACCCCGTCAACACTTTTTCCTTGAATATTATTGCGAAAATCATACTTAATATTTGGAATCAACATATTGTACATGCAATCTACGTAGGTTCATATAAAAAATAAAAATGAAGTGGACATTTTGGAGTAGGTGACGGTTCAAAATACGGACAAGAAGGTGTACAATATACCTATACGTAATATACATAGTATATTAATATAGGGTAATGGTTATATCACTCATATCGTACCTCTTGGACTCAACTATAGTATCATCATCTGACATGTACCAGCAGAATAATAATAACGCAGACGGTTCAAAGTTGAAAAGCGCTGTCTGAACACATATTATATTATTTTCAGTATGTACCTACTATCTGAACGTGTAAAATAATATGTATTGTATAGGTAAAGTGTTTTATCATTTAAAAAACAGGTCGAAGAACAATTTCGAGACTTTTTATTTTTATATGAAAACGGTTTACAGACAAAGACAATAAACGTTTATGTCAACCGTGGGATTAAAAGTGTGATGACGGGAGACAACCTACAATAGCATAATTATTCACACATACTCTGTTCCGTTAAACATAATGTTATTCCGTTTAAACATAATATTGTGTCAACAGTCAAAACTATTTGTTTCGTATAAAATTGAAATGTCCGTAAACGCTATTACAATACACTACCCATATTGTCATTTCTATTTAATTTATAAGATGTTCCAAAACTATGTAATTAGAAAATTGTGGAAAGGTCATTTTTGGATATGAAAATTATGTAGGTATCTAAAATGTCATAAATATTTTTATTTTATTTGTTATTGTCCGTTGTATAACCGAGTTTTGTATGACGTTATTATTATATTATACTTCTCTATATAGGTACTACCTATATATAAACATTTTTAGAAAAGGTTAAGTGGATTACCCGTAATGTCAATTCACCGTTTGATAGCCATTACGATGGTGACATTACAGTCTACTAAAACGAACGGATTTCAAATTAAAATTTTTTTTTTAGATAATTGTATTATTTAATTAGGTAGGTACTATGATTTTGCACAGATAGAAACAATGAAGTGTGACAGCTACTAACAGAAAAACTGTCCTATGTTGGGTGATTTTATTATATAGGTGGCACTTTAGTAGAAATTAGGTTTATTCATTCATCGGGGAGTTTAATTGTAATACTATATTTTTTGTGGTATTGCAGGATTAAATAGGGATTTCTCACCACCTCAAAACCGTCACAACTCACTTGACAAAAATACTATGTCATATAATAGTTTATTTTTTTACTATTATGTTATTTTTATAATATACACATGATTATTGATTACACTGTTGTTAAATTTTTTGCAAATATTTTGGGAATAAAATAACTTTTTGCTGCATGTGGATATGTGCAGAGTATACGTAAAGCAGCTGCTTATGAACCATATTAAACTATGTTGACTCCGATGCCTATAATAATGGAACTATGAATGTTACAAAAAAATTTCAAGATATCAATCCATTGATTTTTGAATGAAATTCCAAAGAATAAATTCACAGTTTTCTCAATTTACTATATACATTATCGTATAACTCACGATATTTTTTAAATCAAATAGGTAATTAGATAGTTTAGTTTTTTACTTAAACACAGTGGTTTCTTATTTTATAATTATTATGTACAGATGTGATGTATATTGTATAATAAGCTTATCCAGTTATTAAAATATACAGAGGAAAATGTATTTAATTTAATTTGGTTCAATACAAGTACTCTAGGTAATATATTTTTATTTCAAATACTTAGACAAAATATTGAATTGTACAATAATATAAGAGTAAAATTAGCACTTATAACTTAATTCATAATTTGTTTTATTTATAGTATTATACGTCATATTATACTAATATTAATCAGACAATCTAGTTGGTTATTTAAAAGTTAAAAACACCTAATTTGGTCTCTTCGTGTTTTTTACGGATGTTAATAATTTGAGTTAATATGTATGCTGTTTTATTTTAAGTATACAATATTTTTAAGTTCTAAACAGGTTTATGCTATTAAAATAATAGACCTATTATTTAAAATGGAAAAAGAGTTGTCCCAAGCACTGTTACATTAGTATTGTCCCAGACTTATTTTGTATAGATCTACTTAAGTACCTACCTATTTAACTATTTTTTTTAAAGAGAATGATAAATACACATGCGCACACATATTTATAAATATAAGTACTGGCATACGCTTCATTACTTATTTAATCGATAGAAAGTATAAATGTACACCGAATTAAAAGTTTAAAGTTAAAAGTTAAATCTTGTCAGAAACTATAAAATTGCGACATACAAATGGTTGCAATCGCTGAATCGTAGGTAGGCAATACATGTCTACATAGTCTCCTTCACTCAATCGTGAGAGGAAATAATTAGACTTTAAGGAAACTTCGCGAATAGCGAATACCGGAATCGCGTGTTATTGAACTGTAGTACCTGTTGGGCTCATAAGCGTGCGAAGACATATCTGGCAGGATAGTCATACATAACACATTAACACACACACATACGTTTATATATTATAGTTCATATATTCACATCTAAGTTATAAAAACAAATTTCGAAAAATCTTGATTTTTAATGACTTAAAATTATGTAAAAAGATGAGACGAGTTTTTGAAATGATGAGTGTCCTACGGTAAAAGTATCACCCTGTATAATAAATAACGTCGTACTCGTATATAGGTGGTATCGGATAGAGGTACACGACCGCACGGTCCGTCCGCAGGCGTCGTATGCCCTATTGACGATCGTGTATTGTAGTGAGATTTGCAGTTTTCGTCTGAATCGTAGTATTGTTGTTAATTATAATGTATAATATCAAGTTATACAATGGCGAAACTCAAAAATCGTATCCCTCAGCTGGAGACGACTTGAAGACTGTAAAAAGCGTTGGCGCAACAATACAACGATGACGCTTCGAAACGATGTAGCTGGTAATAACTAATAATACCTACATAATATTATCGTGGTCGCCAAATATGTGGACGAAAGTCGGTTTCTTTTTATTTTTAGATTACCACGGATACCTAAAATACACATTGATATATTTATATACAATATTTAAAATACTACCGTGTGAAAATCAATAAGACGTCATCAATACGTCATCAACCCGCAAGTGTACCATATCAGTACCTATACGTATTGTGTTGACGTGTTGTAGTACTTAAGTAGGTACTATGCGTCTATGCTATAGTATTTTGAACATTGTACATAATATATGTACCCACATCATATTATTGATTGATCAACAAAGTTAAATAAAATTATAGTTTATGTGGTGCGTCTATAAGTGTCTTGAAAAAAATCTAAAACACGATTTTATTATGTACCTACCATTGTACATTTGTACCCATTTATTGTTTTTAATTTTAAATACGTTTGTACAAAATTTGTGATGTGCATCTATTTCGTATACTTTTACAATGATGTGATACATGCATGGCACCTGTTTGAATATTGCCCCCGTCCAGTGCCAGTGATACAATATTGCGAAAAGGATTTGAAATCAACGTTGTTTCGTCTCAGACTAGTACTTAGACTTACGTGTCAATCCGTTCATCAGTGAATATTATAGTATTATAATATAGCTAATCAAAATAATTATATCTAATAACTACATAATGCGTATAAAATACTGTATTTTACAGTAATTTCAACTGAATAAATGACTTAACGATAGGCTTACAATAGCTTCGACACTTTACATTTCACAGCGACCAACTATTTAATACAGACAATATTATTATATACTGTGGAACATTTATAATCTTTGTTTATAATAATATGTTATTATGTTATTTTATTTTTATAATATATTTATATACAATAACTATTATAACTGTCCATAATAACTAATGGGTGATGGTACCTATATACCTATCTACCTGGTACATATCAAGTGACAATAAGTGCTATATGTCGGCGATAGTGAATATAAGGTAATTATTTATATCCTCTCGTATTATCGCGTTCTAATCACGCCACTGATCATGTCGCGCGCTGATTATGTTAATGTTTCACTCTCTAAACTAGACACTGGAAATTTCGACAACTTTCGCAACAAATTAAATAGGATCAGTCAACAAGACGCAGGAGTGAATTATTTTGATATTATTATTTCCAATAGGCCTTTGTATTTTTTATGTCTTATATGCTATAGCTATGGTATTGTTATGTACCAGTAAAATGTTTGCCAATATTATAATAATATAATATTGTATAAGTAGTTATTTACCTATCTTTCTAATTTATTGGATGGTACATACCTAATAATCAATATTGCCTATATTTTTTTATATATTTAACTTTTTATTGATTTAACGTAATTTTCTCTTTCAGTGTTTTATTTGCTACACGCTTTCAATTGATATTTTTTTTTTTACTGTAAGACTTGTACTCGTACTTCTAATGTAGCATGCAATTGACTTGAATCACATGCCATATTAAAATGTATATTATTAGAAATAATTATCTCAATTGTCTGGTCGTCCAATGCTTTTAAACCATGATTGATTAAAATGTAAAGATAAATTGTGATCTGTTATTAGCTATATTTTCGAAATTCTTTAATTCAAGTACTGATAGGATGGCTACACTTAACCATGACAAATCATTTACCATACAGAATTCCTAAACGTTTTTAAACGAATTGTAATAATTTAAAATTATAATGTCTTTTTGAAATTTACCTATTAAAATAATTTAATAAAAAAAAAGAAAGCATTATGTCAATGAGACAGTAGTATGTTTAATATTAGAAGTCATAGGTAACTACCAGACTACCTATATTCATACGGTGATAAAAAAATACAATAAAATATTGTATGAGATATATTGTGTGTGTGATGTTAGAAATAAATTATCAAAAAACATTTTAAACAGGTTATTACTAGGGCTCGGATTTAAGTGTCCTTAAAATATCTATAATGCTCTTTCAAAAAACTCAATTATGACCTAAAAACTCTACAAATATACAAAAAATGCATTTAACATGTAAAATTATTGTGTAGGTATGTTTATAAATATAAAAAAAAACGGCTAATCACTAATTGGTTGGTTTGACATAAAGATAAATTTCGGCCTAGTCCATTTTAATACCAGATTACTTGATGTTATGACATATTGAAAAATTGAAAAAACAAAAAAAATGAAAATTATTTATAATACGTAACATTATTTTTATATTTGAATGAAATCAATTTTCGTAGTTATAGTACGGGAAACAGGTCAAAAATGTCTTAAAATATTTAAAACTGCATTCAAAACATAAAAAATGACCAAAAAAAATGTTGTGGGTACATAATGGATTACCTACTTGAAACACACCGTGTTGTAAAAAATACTTTTTAAAAGTATTTAAGTAATATTCAAATACTTTTAAAATGAAGTATTTAAAATACCACCCAAATACCATAAATAGGTAGTTAAGTATTTGAGTAACACTGTTTTTCTAACATAATATGTTTTTTTGTCATGTTAGTTCTTTTTAGTGATAGTAACTCCACAACAATGAACTTACTAAGAATCAGAGTCTAACAATTCATTCTTCTTTTGATAGTGATACTATGATTGAAAATCTTGAAACAGAAATTCAAGTTAATAATTTAGATGAAAAAACTATGAAGACGTTGGTAAAAGAAAACAAAGACGATGTGAAAATCAAACTATTTTATGTGGGAAAAAAAGTTTGAAGTCGATACTTTCTTTGTTATTATAGATAAATTGATTTCTGAACTTGACAGAAGATTGAATTCTTATAATCTTTTTCTTTCTCAATTCAAATTTTTAGTTAACTTTAAAACTGACAATGACCCAGACATTGATTCATTAAATAACTGTATTCAGTTTTACCATAATGATCTCGATGATAACTTGATAACAGAAATATTACATTTTTATCATTTTATCAAAACAGTTTCTTCAGATATTGACAATTGTGGTGCTATAGCAAAACTTCTATATGAACGACAACTTATTGATGTTTTTCCAAATGTATATATTGCACTGAGATTATAACTAACAATACCGTTGACAAAGACACCGTTAGAAATTAAAATCTAATTTTTAGCAGTTTTTTTGTAATTTGTCGGTGGGTTTTTCTGTGTCATATTGAGAAAACCGAAAAATGACCTCTCTTAAGTATCATCTTGATCCAATTTTCTAAAAGACAAGATACTATATGTTGAAAGCAAAGAACTCCTTCTGGTAGAAATTTTGTATACAGGATAAAATAAAAAAATAAAAAACACCATTGTAAAACCAATAGATCCCTCACTCTCCTCAAAATCCAATAATGATAGTTGGTAATATCAAATAACCTATTCAAGTCATTTTTATTGTACTTTTTATTTAAACTATAAAACAATGTTATGAATCAGTTCAAATTATTTATTTTATTTTATCACTGTGTTGTTATCATTGTGTATCTTACCTATACAATTTTCCTGTCTATGGGAATGGGTATAGTTGACGTTGAGATCGTTTACAAAAATACAGTACAAAGCAATTGTAAAACGAATTGCCTGTTATTTGTTATCCTTATCAGTGAAAAATAATAATATTGTTTATAGCTGGTGGAATCAATAATCACGATAAATAAAAATAGCAAAAAAAAAATAAAAATAATAACTACCTAGTCAATATTGAAAACACAAATACATATCAAAAGTAGACAAAACGTGTACTACTAATATGTAAGAAAATAAAAAACCTTGGGGGGATCTATCCCCCAAACCCCCCTTGAGAATACCCATGCTCCATGCGCTTGTATATATATAATATTATAAAGACGAAGTGTAACCTTAAGGAACTTTGTAACACTTACACTGTATTGAAGAATCACCTAGCTAACTGTCACACCTGTATTCAATTATTAATCAGAAGACAGCAGTTATGCCATTTGATTATTTGAACGTTTTATAGTCTATAGATGGATTTTTACCATTCCAAAACTTGTTTTCCGGAAGAACAATAAACCGTTGGTAGTATGAAACCGTCAAGTGATATACATATTTCCCATTTATCATTCCTAATCTCGACGTGTATCATCTAAACTGAAAACGAGTAACTGAAAATATTATAAATTATAATTATAGTGATCGATCGTATACATTAAATAATACAATATTAGGATATTTTTATTATTACACCTTACACTTACTTATTTAGGTCCAATACTATGCGGTTATTGTTTAACGTGATTGTATTATGTTTATAATGTAGGAACTCTATACCTTACAATAAAATAAAGATTAATTTTGTATTTAATTAGAAAAATGTTTTTCTTATACATTTTTGAAAACAATGAAAGTACGTTACGTACTATACGCAATACGCACTGCTGTAATCTCAGACATACCCATTGCTTTATATTTTTTTTTAAATGCATATAGGTAGGTTTATCTTATACAGGGTGTCCCGTGAGGATTTACTCATTGCGATATCTCCTGAAATAATGGAGATATCGTAATTATGTTTTTTTATTAAGACTCGCAGAGGTAAGCACTACAAATATTTTATTTTTAATTAAATTAAATTTTTTAGTAAAAAAGTTAAAAAATTATTTTTTTATTTTTTTATTTTTGAAAAAATTGAAGATAGCCATTCTATAGAGTATATTTTTGTGAACATTTGAGCTTTTACATTTTATTTTCATTAATCTCATGATTTTTAATAATTTTTTTAGTTTATTAGTAAAACGTCAATAAACTGGTTTTTGTCCGGGCGGCGAGTCCCCCTCTACGGCTAATGAGTAAATCCTCACGGGACACCCTGTATAGGTAATAGGTAGGTACCTACATAAGTACATGTGTGAGACAGAAACAAAGTTTAGTGGTAAAATCGTAACTTGGACACAACTTACGCGTTTCTCAGGTAGAATACACTATACGTTTGCTCTGGTGAATATAATTTCCATACAATATAAATTGTATTGATTTATTGCGTTACCTATATGAAATATTATATAGGTACATTATTATGAGTTATGATTATTATTACATATTGTGATGCTCGGGTGAACCCGTTAAATCGACGTCAGCCAATACTATATACGTATGTTGGTACGTATATCTATAGTAATATAATGTTTTATGAATAACACACACACCATTATTATTATACGCGGGATGGGTAGACGTCGTATGATGACAATGGGGTTGTTACAAAATATGTTTGTAGGTACAACATCTGTTTAATAGCTGTATGGCTGCGGTATATAGGTAAAGCAATAGTGTCTATCGAGGACGGCTTTTCAGCTTTTGGTGGGTATATTGAACCCTGTGCACTGTGAAGCGTATACCTATATATTTATATGATTAGTTATGATTTATGACTTTAGGTAATAGGTATACCTATATATTATTATCTATTATTATTATTATTATTATTGATATTATTATTACCGTTAAAATGTCTGTACGATTAATAATAAAATATATATACCTATAGTTTCAATTTCACCTATATCAAAATATAGGTGCAACTAAGATCACGTTTTTAATTTGGTGTGGTGAGGGGGGTTGTAGAACTTATATTTTCACCTCATTAAACTGTGTGAACATTTACCCTTCTATTATAAATTGGTACTTATACTTGTAAACATATTATAATAACATATATAAATTTACATCAATATTTAAGTATGATTCACCAAGCAATAAGCATGCACATTGCACACCCCATTTTTATTTTTATAATGTATTTATTACAATTTTGATTGTTTTTGAATTTTTAAATATACTTAAGGATCATATTTTCAATTATGCATTTATATTTATAGGTATAAAATTAGATTAATAATTTACAATAAAAACGTTGATTCTCATTTGAAAAAAATAAATTGGTATTGTTACAGAACACTTCTTAAATGGTACCTACATAAAATCTAAGCATATGCCAAATTTGAGAAACAGTCTGGCAGCATTCTTAGCCAAATTGTATGCTTAACCGAAAAAAATATGTCTAGTGACTTATTATACAATATATCCTAATTATAGGAGGCTTTTCAACTCAGTTATAAAAACTGAACATTTTATAATTTTTTAATTCCAACGATTGATAATTTTCGATATTTTGATAAATTTTGTCAAAATTCCAACTTTAAATGCCTATAAAAAAAAATCGTGCATATGTATTTTTAATATTTTTCAACTGATATTGTAACAATATATCAGGAGCCTTGTATTAAATTTTTACACTTTTGGCCCAACAGATAAAACTTTATTGATATTTATAGAAAAAAAAACTAAAAAAATTGAAAACTGAAAATGTCCATTAACAGCTCAAAAAGAGTCAAAATATTTTCAAAATTGTACGGTGTATAGGAAATTCTAATCTGAACATTCAGTGAAATTTTCATGTATCTATAGTTATTCGTTTTTGAATAACAACAAAATAAGAAAATCGCTACATGACAAATCGAGTGAATATCCAATGTTGTAAAAATTTGAATTTCAAACGCTCATAAAAATTTAATTTGACTTTCTTATAGAATTTTTTTTTTGATAAATGTAGGAAATCTTATAAGGAATCTTGTATTACATTTTCATATCTTAGATTTAAAAAGAAAAATTTTTATGAATTTCTAACTCGAAATAATTTGCAAATTTTCGTGATTTTTCGATATTTTGTCAATTTTTGAACTTTAAATGCTTATAAAAAAAACTGTGACTAACGATTTTTAATATTTTTCATCTGCCTTTGAAACAATATACTAGGAGCCTTCTATTAAATTTTCAAGTTTGATCTCCCCAATGCACCAACGATATTCACTTTCCAATCGAACAAGATACTGAAGTCGAAAATCGAAGCATTATTTCGACTACTTATCGTGTACACAGACACAAAAAAAATAAAAAAACACACATCATTGTAAAATCAATACATTCATCGTTCCACTCAGAATCTAAAATTACCTGTTCACGTTGTTTTATATGTATAGATATGAATGTCGTACTAGTGACATACTTACGTATTCCCGAAAGCAATGTTTAGTGCTTGTGTTTTAACTTATTTGAACCTATACATAATATAATTTTTTTTTCATTAAATTAAAAGTCTTTTTTTCAATACATTTTAAATTAAATTTTAATCCCCTAGATTTTGAATAACTTTTCAGTCATAAGTTTTTGTGTTTTTGAAAACAACTCTTTTCATGACATACATCTTGGAGGCAAACTAATAGATTGATGTTTGAAATGTTTGAAAACATTTGTAATGTTAATAAGAACCATATAAAAAAAACTACCATCTCTTTCTCTTATCTCAAAATCGTAATGTGCTACGATTGATATCAATAAATATTTTATTTTTTTTGGAGCAATGTTTAACCCCTGGAGTAAAGTATCCCGCTCTTACGGTACGTAAATATTTTAATTAAATAAAAACTTTTTAATATCAATAGTCATTTATTAATGTCGATTAATAAACCATATAGTATGACGTAGATGTACATTGTGGATATAATATCTTATATGTGTCTATTGTTTGTAGTCTATAGTTTATGCAGAACCCAAGATGCGCCACGCATAGCGGTCAAAACGCGAATTAACGCAACAAGTAGCGTTTTTCGCGGGCTTATAGCATATTATAATGGCATATATGGGCATAGGTGTAAGGCGCGGGTATTTACCCATTTTTACCAAAGTTTAAAATGCTCATATGATATGTGAGATATGGTACACAGATCATGTCACAACTCGTAAGGCAGTTGTTTATATAGTTATATACACTGGTACCCGTCCCCCTAATATCTTTTTAGATAGGTATTTTAATTTATTTTTAAAGTGGTAGATACATATTTATTTTATCCAAATGGTGATATTTATGTTAAAGGTTGATTTGTTTCCGAATATTATTATTATTATTTTTCGGTTGAGCGACCTGAATTAATAGACGTCGAAATTTGTCAGTGCCTAGTGCCTACCTATATGGCCAAACGAAGCGAAGAAAACGATTATTCAACATTTTACCAATTACCCATCATCTATACGCTTATCTCCGTTTTCACAATATTTTGCTCTACGTTATAATATTAAAACCCAGGTTTTCTTTTTACTATTCATTAACCTATAATACCTGCCCAACTATTGGTAACTATTTATTTAAAACACGAAATTTCAAATTAACCGAATAATAACGTCAGCGAATCCGACCATTAATGCGGAAAACATATTTCCGGGAAAGAATTCTTTCGTGTGGTCAGCAAATATAAATAAAATTGTGTAGGTATGTATGGTACTTCTATAAAGCAATACAATTACTACGAAAATTATGATAAAACAAAATTGGCAATATTGCACACATTAAGAATAAAAAAAATGGGTAGTCTACTGGTCTAGTATATAGTACCTAGGTTTCGAATGTAGGCACCAATGTTAAATGTACCAGAATATGATCATTGACTATTGAGCAAAATGTGTTCTGTTTTCAGAATTTATTGAAACATACATAAATTGATGAATACGTACATACATATACATATATTTATATTAGAATAAGTGTGCTAGTGCGGTATAATTATTAACTGATTTTTGTTAAAAAATCACATATTATATTATATTACATTTGCCCATTTAGGTAATAATATTATATTATGTATAGGTACTATATTTATTATAATCATATTAGGTAATTATTATATTATCATAATATATTATTGTTATTTCGTTATTAACTTATAAGTCAAATGTCAAATGTCAATAGTTAATAGTTAATACAGATGTACCTACCTACCGTAGAAAGGTGTGAAATAAGTAGCTTGAAATAATTAGTGAATAATAATAATAACTAATTTTGGACATTTAATTATGTATAGAAAATAGTAATATACATAGATAATGGCGAGTAGTTCCTACAATTAATATTTTTTTAATTCTAACAATACAACTAAAATCAATAAAGGAAAAATGGTTAATTTTATTCATAAATTTCATTAATAAATAAATTTATAATTATAATTAATTTCCGATTAATTAATAACCGATTTCATCAAAATTTTAACTTAAAATGTGCGTACCTATATAAAGTACAATAAATTGTACATACTACTATAGTTATAGTAAGTATTTTCAATATTTTTAAATTTCTATACGAACACGCAATACATTTTTAGGAAAAATAACTTAAATTTTTATATATTTTACTTAAAAACAAAAAAGGGGGAAAGTAGGTAACAGCTAGACTGTACAGTATAGATGTAACTCGTCATAGACAGAGCCACTGTAATATACATAATATTTGTTAAATTTGAATTCAATGATAAATCATTACATACGAAAAACGATTCTGTCAACCTATATTACTGAGTATATTTATTTATATTGTAACCTATATTATAGTAATTTATTTTAAAATTATCAATAAGGTGTGAATAGGTTCGTGATGTAAATAGGCAATAATGCCAATAATAGATGCTAAATATTAGTCTAAATATTTTTAAACGTCACTGTATATATTAAATAAAAAATATAGGTACCTACGTAAAATGTTGAGGTCCTCATGAATAATAATTTTGAATTAGAACAAAATATCTAAAAACATTATTCTTTTTAAAAATGTCTATGAAAACTGTGCTTATATATTTTTAGTTTCAGTTAGAAGTACTTATGAGAAACGTCGTATCAAATCTTATGCTTTAACAATCATGATTCAACATTTTATACGGTTTTAACAACAAATAATAACTATGCAAATTTTTGATCAAATGGTTTCGAACTTTGAACTTTTATAAGATATAGCAGTGCCAATGTATCTATTTAAAATATTTTTCAGTTTCTTAAAAAAGGAATCTTGTATTAAATTATCAAGGTTTATGGCCAAGCCTAACCATTTTTATCAAAACAGAAAAAACAAACTACTTACTATATCTCGTTCAAACCAATTTTCGGTAGAAGTTTTCATGGTAATGTACATCATATATTTTTTTTAGTTTTATCATTCTCCTATTTTAGAAGGTATAGGGGGGGGGACACACATTTTACCACTTTAGAAGTGTCTCTCGGGCAAACTATTCAGTTTAAAAAAAAATTATATTAGAAATCTCAATATCATTTTTGAAGACAGAGCTTAATAGAAGTACAACCAAATCAAATCTTTTCACTTTCCTCAAGGAAGTAGGTATATGAAATAATAAAAAACTAACTATCTACCAAAGCTCCGGGATGCTATAACATTCCAAATGCTTCTCAAACATCTATACCTACCTGCCCCTACTATTGTTAGGTTAAATAATATACACCAACTAGAAACACTTTCCCATCGAACAAGATACTGTTGAAGAGAATCAAAGCAATTTTACTGCCACCAAACTGTGATGACAGACACAAAAGTAAAAAAAAAATTTAAAATTTAAAAAAAAAATACACATTGTAAAATCAATACATTCATCGTTCCACTCGGCACTCAAAATCTAAAAATTACCTCTTTAAAGTACCAACTTGGTTGAATTTGCTAAAAGATAAGGTACTATAATATGTTGAAATCGAAGAGTTCCTTCAAGTAGAAATGTTGTAAACATTACCATATCCACTGTAAAACCACTAACTTCCTCGCTATGCTCAGAATCTAAAAAAGGTGGGAAAGTGGGTATACAGCACTGCAGCTGTAAAGTAGGTAAGTGTCAGAGGGGTAATGGATGTGTTAAATTTGAATTCAATGATAATAAAACCATTGTACCTATAGGAAAGCGATTCAAGCGAAGACGGTCTGTCAGCGGGTCAGCCTATAATAATAAATTGTACCTACTAAATATATATTTGTATTATATTATTATTGTTAATAAGTAATTTATTTTACTTTTAGACATATTATTATATTATATAGTAGTACCTATAGTATTTAACTACTTAAAAGGATACCTTTTTTTTTTTTTTTGGAATGTGGATAAACAATAAAATTGTTAAAAAAAATATATTTAATATCATTAACTATAAAAAAAATTTCAGAACTAGTGAACGCGCATCTTAACCAATATTAACACCCAAACGTTTCTTTAAACTTTATATTTCGGTGTTTGTACACCAAAACACATACAGCACCCAAAATCGAAACCCGATTAATTGATTCGGGTGCAGAGCCCTGCATTATGGTGACCTACTTAACGATAAGATTCACCAGACTCCTACGATATAGTAAAGCGGATTACTACCTGACCACTTTTTTAATAGCTGGTGTCATATTAAAACAACATTTCGTTATTGAGTATAGATCTGGGCCATGCTGAAGAAGGTGGCAAATGGGGCAAGTGAGAGCCACATATTTTATGGTACCAATACATAGCGAGCTATTTATGAGATTAATATATGTACGTTGAATGCCCCTATTTGGCGCCCTTGCCAATGCTAGTTTGCACAATACTGGTATAGATAGTATAATATTTAAACCTAATGGTAATATGTATTTAAATGTTAAAACCATTAATTACAATCAAAGCTTAAAATTATTTATCTTAATCTGAGCACTGAGCCATTAATTTGTTACTCACTAATACTTAGTCAATATAATTTATTCTCTATTCAGGATGTATTGATAATTATTTACTGTATTTATGTTTAAACAAACTTATCAAACGTAAAATACTTATATTTGGAAAGGTTTCCAAATTCTTAGACTCTATGTACACACAATCTATATGTACTTATTATTCCTCATTATAGGACAAATAGTGGAACATTTTCTTTCTTCCCAGAGGTCTTCGTTTAGCCAATATAATCTCCTATTCACTTGATTTTTTTAATACAGTTCATGACAATTTAATATTGAAAAAATTTAACTTTATTGTTTCAAAAAAATCTTATTCAGTTTCTCTTGTCATTAAATTCTATATTTTAGTCTTATACATTTAATTGTTAATTATTTTTGAAACTTTGTTTTATTATTAATTATAATTCTTATATATGGTATTGTTGGTTGTTGTTTTTTTCTTAAATTATTATATTTAGTAAAGAGCTATGCTCGTTGATGACACACTAAATAAAAATTATGGAGTATTCCAGTCCAACCCATTTATAAAACTTGCACTACTTGGAATTTTATAATTTTAAATTAAAGAATGTATAAACCAAGTCAATAAATTCTTTGTTATACATCATAATATAAATAGTTTTATCTAAGTTATAACTGATTGCTGTAATTTTAGAAAAATTTTTAGCATTAATTAGTTTTTTTGATACATAAGTTAATATATAAAAATTTTTAAATAATTTATGTGAATTATTATAATTATTATTTATATTATGCATATAATGAATTTAAGATTTAATGCAAGTATTTTATTTTGTTTACATAGCATTACGACAGTTATTAAGTCAAAATAAAAAAGTATTGTTATTAAGTTAATATTTCTTTAACACGTTGACTGCGTATGTCTTTTTGCAGTTTTCCCCCAGTGCGTATGATAAAAGTAAAAACAAAAGAAATTAAAAAAAAAATATAAAGAAACTGCTCATAACGATGTATGTATACATATTTAAAAACATGCGTTTAATCCACGCTAAATAATAATAAAATAACATTCAGCCACGCGTAGGGAATTTTAAACCATTTATTTTAAATGTATATTAAACGCCATATGGCGTCAAACGCGTTGCTGAATGATACTTATGACGCCAATTGGCGTCAGTACGCAGTGAACGTGTTAATGTCTGTGATCATTTTCTTAATTTACCTACAAAACTTGTTGACCATTTATAAGTTATAAAACTGAATACACAAATAATCATATAATTCAAAGCATTTAATTTAAAATCTACAATTTTTTTTTTTATACATATAATTAATAATATCAATATCTGTTCATGTACATGTTTATTTTAGTAGTAGGCAATTAATGTGAATGGCACACATCATATTATTATCGTTTATAATTAGTATGATGTAAAAATAATTATGTTATGGATTGAGTTGCTCTGTAGAAGCATCAGATTTCCTTCGAGACAAATTCCGTTGAAGAGAGATCGGAGTTAACCACTCCTTTGGTAGACAACGTTGAAAAAAAGGAATGCACGAGCTAACATATGCCAGCCTGTTTATCCAACTTGGTATATCTTGTCCGCATAAAATCTAAAGTAAAAAGTTTATAAACAATATGTTTTTATTATTAAATAAAATAGTATTTACCTTTGTTAATGATCCAGAAAAATGGTTACAATTTTTATTCATTAAATGGTATCTATCGCCTCGGAAGTCCTTACCAAGTTCAATCATTATTCTTTTAACATCACTTACTGTGAAATCTGTACTACCAATGTATATGGATTCCCTAAAAACAAAACAAATATAAATATTCATGGGTTGAAAATAAGAAAAACGTATAACAACATCCACAATAAATAAACAGTATTATTAAAATTTGTATAAAGACACTCTTATCTTAACCAAACAAATGTCATTAAAATATTTTTAAGATAATATTTAAATATTTATTGTTAATAAATACTTTCATAAATTGTTAGGAAAAACTAACTAATTTATAATCTCAGATATAATCTAATATCATTAAAACTTTTTCATTATTATTATTTTTAAAATAATACATTTAATTCTATAAAAAACAAATACAATTATTAATAAATATAGTTTTTATGATTCAACTATTTTTATGAAGCTACATGCTAGAACTGAAAAGTTAAAAATGTCATTAAATGATTAGTTTAAAAACAAAACCATATAATTAGGAACATTTAAAATCAAAGAAATTTATTGTATGATAGTAATTAGTAAAGAAGTAAAGTGTTTGATTATCCTATTTTTTTATAAATTAATTTAATGTTTTATGGTTATTTACTGAGGTTGGAAGACGTGCTCAGCCTTAAATACAGCCAGTTGCAGCCACAGACATTGTATTGGTAAACTAACAAAGCTAGTAGTCACTTGCCTGCTTTTAATATGACGTTAATGGGTACTTGCATACAAAAGAAATAAAATAAACTTATCTATTAAACAATTAACATTGGAATTTGATATTGAGCTCCTAGCAATCGTAGGAAATTGAATGATGGTACTTTGGCTCCATAAATTATTAAATTCTAAAATTGACTGTCCTGAACTACTGAGCCTCATTTCTTTTAATGTCCCTAGTGTGAATACTCGTGTTTCACACACATTTTACTGCAATACCTACTGTCAGAGTTACAGTATTTTTGCTCTGATCAATAGAATGCTGATAATAGCAAACTCATTAAATAATTTTGATTTTAGTTATGATGACTCAACCAAGTTAAAGCGTCTAGTTTAATTTAATTTGTCACATATTACACTCTATAATTTGTAAAATATTGTTAATTTAATTTAATTTATCATTATCAATTAGGTATAGTTAATAAGTCTTATTGTGTCATTGATTGTACTGTACCCGACAGGGCGTATATATTATCAATAAATTAATAAACAAACATTGTGAGGGGGGGTGAATCATCGTTTTTTCAATTCACCTGAACAATTAATATATTATAATTAAGATTACTTCAAATATTATGATTGATATACAAGTGGTTGCATAGATAAAAGAAATTAATCTTTTAATTAGAAATTACGTTTATAAAAGAAACAAAATAGGTTTGTGTAACCATTACCTAGTATCCTACTGATATGCATAATATTATACTTTCACATAATACTATATTTTTATTTAAATTAAATAGTTATACTGTCTTATTGCTTGGAATTTGAATTATTGACTAATGTGCAATTTAGTGTAATTTTCTACAAATTTTTATGCCAAAAAATAAAATTTATTTACTTTAATAAAAAATATAGAATTTCACTTTTAGAAAATGAGTTAATATTATATTACCACAACTAATTTTAATTTCTACCAATTATACAAAATAATGGTTGTAGACTTGTAATAGTAATGGTAATCAATAGTAAATAACTGTTTATTCAAATGTGTACTTAATTTTTTTTACTTTAGACGTTATTTTTATTTTTTAGTGGCGATGGGGAGGGGTGTTAAAAAAACTAATCAAGTTTTCTTAACTTATTTTTTTATTATAAGTCAAACCAAGAGGGCTCAGTTTGGTTATCCTATTTTTGGACCATAATTATTAGTCTAAATCCAACACTTTTAAACTATAAAAATAATAATTATAGTTTGGGATATTATGTTTATATAATAACTTAATATTTCTAAAAACATTATTTTTAGGTACTTTAAAAGTACTTATTACACTTAAAATAAGCTATATTATGTAAAATATCATGATCTTAAATTTTTGTGGAATGAACTTTATAAGTCTATGCATTTAGATAAACACACGAAAGTGCTAATATATCCCGATACACTTGCAACTAGCGCTGTTAGTTTGTCATTATAGAGATATATAACATTTATTTGCATCTTATTCAATAAGTTAGTAACAAATGTTAATTATTAATTACCTACTGCTAACACAGATAAATTAAAAAAAAAATTTACCTGTATCTATAATGGTCTCCTAATTCATAAACATCTTTTGGAATCATATCAAAAATTCCAGAATCTGATCTATCATGACCTCCATATCCATATTCTGTAATAAAAGTTACAAATTAAAATTTCAAACATAAGATATGATTGATAAAATATTCACCTTGTCCATACACTTCAATTCCAGAATGGAAGACACCAAGACCCATATGCGTTGTGTATTCATTGATCCAATACTTATAACAAAATAAGAAAAAATTAATAAACTACAATCACAAAATATTTGTTAATCGTATATAATAATAATAATATGTTAATTGTAAAATTTCAAAATTGTAAAAATCATTATGCTTTCTAATAATTTATGTAGGTACCTAGGTATACCTTAACAATATATTACAAGAATATTAACATTATATGAAAACACCTAGGTATATACATCAAATCTATATTAATAGATACAATTATTCAATACATTGCATCATTCAGAATTGAAACAATTAATTTAAAGCTCCCATTGTAAAATCAGTTACTTTCTTATATAGGTAGGTAAATTAATTATTTTAGAAGGATTTAATTTTATTGGAACTTAGCATGAATACTTATAATAGTGATTAATAATAAGTAGGTATATTAATTAAATTAACTTACATTTATTTAAAAAAAGGTGGTTATCATTCAGTTATGGTAAACCAATGGTCTAAATATTCATAATCTTCAAAATAAGATAATAATAAATTATAATAAATATAATTATTATTTATTTATTCAATATTTAAATTATTAGAAAGAATAAATTTATAAGTGTGATAGGTACATTTAAAGCATAAATACAAAAATGAAAAGTGATAATGGCCCAATACAAATATGGGTAATGTTGGTATTTATAAAAATACGATTAAAAGGATTATATTTTAAAATAACAATATTAACTATCCATACCTAAGGGATTAAAGTAGGTAATAACAATCATATATGTATAATATATATTCCTACAATATTTAAATCAATGGTAGATTATTGCAATAATCTATAACAATCAATAAAAGTTAAATAATTATTAGGTACCTAGTTTTGTTTATTTGGATTGCAAAATTATACTTCTTAACTACATGATATTTATGTAAAGCATACGGTAGTTGATTTATATATTTTTTTGTGTTTTAACAGATAAATTGAAAATATTTACATATAGGTACATTACTTAACTAATCACATTATAGTATTATACACACAAAATTGGCAATAGTTTGATTATAAGTTACAGTTAGAAGAATTAAATGATCATCTAATGCCGGGTTGCACAAAACATTTAATAAATCAATAGTGAGCTAATGGTTCCTTAAACAAGATTTAGCGGCCAACAATTAGTCCATTAAATTGTTTATGCAACCCAGCATAAGATATTTAGGCATGGACAGGAATCGTGTGCCGTTGGATTCATTTGTTATTAGAATATTGGGCACACACGGGTGTGGTAGTCGTTGGTGACAATACAAACACTTACCATATCATAGACGTGCACTAGTACCGGTTCTCGAGCCATGTTGGAGAATAGGCTGTCCGGTTTCCATACAGTGCGCCCAAAAGCGGATATGTTCGACTGGAAAAAAAAAGAATAGAGCATTGATGAAGACGTTTTAAAAACAGACAGGGACGAGACGAAAGACAGCATAATACACAAGCTAATTGTACTTTACGTCTCATGGGTACGATGACCGTTAACCATCACACCAGCTGTGAGGTAGTTGGTGGTAGTAGATATAATTATATTTATTACATTATTATTGAATACGTACCCAGAAAACGTAGGTAGAGTATAAAAAAAAAATTAAAACTGAGTAAACGAACGTTTTTCGTATTTATTTTCGCACTCCCGGCTCGTCGGTATCCATCGGGTCGGCGGTTAACAGCGACCGACGACGACGGCAGCCGCTGTCGCGATATTCATTATTTTATCAGAATAGTATTATCACTAAACAGTAAACACGATCGTGCTCGTACGGTCGTCCGCCGAATGCGCCGAATGCAGAATGACGGAAACCGACGGAATGAATGACTGCACGTCGGGCGGCGCAAGTGTGAGTGTGTGTGCGTGCGCCACCGCGCTGGTGAGAGTATGTGTGTGTGTGTGTGTGTGTGTGCGTGCGTGTGTGTGAGACCGCGGTTGACACCTAAATGAGGCCAACAGAATCGATTTTCCTCGCCGTCATCGATACCCGCGAGACGGACGACGACCGTTGTCGGCTCGTCGCCGCTATAAACGGAAGGAGACCTTTTTAGTATTATATATTTATATTATAATTTATAATAGTGGCATAGTGTTAACGACTTCCAATCTTAAAACAAATAATATTATACTTTATAATAATAATACGAAAATGTTACTATTATACAAGGGACTTATACATCCACCTTGTTATTATAATTCAGTATTCTAAGGTTATCACTTATCACGTGAAATTAAATCAACTGACCGCTGCAAGAGCGCAAGTGAGCTCGTTCAAAAATATGACTAATGCGAGTGATCATTTCGTATTTTTTTCGTTACTCGTTGTTACTAAGGTGATTGGAGACGGTGTTTTGATGCCAGAGGGCCTCTGCTTAGTCTATCGAAATTAGCAAGCTCCAACGTCAATATTAGCGATACTTGGCTAACTAGTCAATACTAAAATAGTTCTAAAAATTAATAATTCTAACGTGTTCATTACCTACTGATCGACATAGGTACTTACCACGAATTAATATATCTTAATTCGTGGTACTTACGCGATAACTGATAAGGATTTTAATTTGTCGTGATGCACTAATGCACTGACTGTCCCACATTTTCGATGATTATATTTTGTTTATCAAAACATCTAGACAGTGGTAAATTTTATATTTTTGTATCACTATTAAGAATTCAAATGCCGACGAGATAGGATGCTCTTCGAATGGAAAAACAGTCCAAAAATAACTCCAAAGTATGAACCCATATCCGGAGTACCTACTAATACAATTTAATCTTCGATGAAGTTTAGTCATCGCATTTTATTTATATATTATTACAAGTTTTATTATTCTTAAAGCATATTAATATATATTAAAAAAATTAATCACCCTCCCCCCAACCCTTCATACGTCTCGGAATTACTTTAGATGTATGTAATCAAAAATACGGGAACGTCTGTATTAACTTTCAAGGCTTCAAGCGGACTATACGACGAATTCAAATTTGTCTTCAGAATCCTTATCGCATCATTGAATCGGCTGTTCCGATTAGAATTAAAACCCGTCTGAATTATAATATTCCGAAATAGCACGTCATATGGCTGCAAATTGAATTTATAGACAGACAGCAATATTCACCAATCCTCTCGAATATTATTAGTACTTAGTATCATTGATTATAAAAATAATACCTAAGCTTATATTATTATTTATAATCAAATATCAATGTAAAGTAAACGTATGTAAATATTGTAGATTAGGTACTTTATAGTGTATTAGACATTAGTGTTCCTTAACTGTCTTAGTACTTTTCGTTGTTACCTACTTGTAAATAGTTATTGCTTATTAGTTATTACTTATTAGTCATTAGTAATAAGTAATAACTAATAATTTATTGTTCTATTTCATTGAAAAATGAAAATAATGATAAAGCTAGGTCGTGGACACGTCAATCAATCAATTACTAAAAAACTAAAGGAAAAAAACATGCAAATGCTTTTATTTGTATTTTTTTTTCATACGCGATGGTTATGACGTGCGTTGGACCGTTTCGAATGTTTCAATATATTATCAATACAATATATTATTACTTGACGTCGTGCCCCCGCCGGAACGTCGGTCAAAGCGAATTCACAAACAATTTAATAATAATAATTTACACACAAGGCCACAAAATATTCACAATTCACCAACATTATACGATGCAAACGTGCACAGTATAATATAATAATAAATGCGACTAGGAAATTATATTATATTTTTATACGTACTTGTTTGTGCGTTTGTTGTTATTATTTCCGGTCTATCCGTTTGTCCGACTCCGGCAGATGTTGTAGTCACTGTTTCTTCCTAAGTAGTAGCAGCTACGATGAGCACTGACTACTGAATACTGACTGATGTCGAGTGATGACTGCCCGTCTGCACAGGACGCAATCGGCCGGACGTAGTTTCTGAAATTGTATGAATGATGGAAATAAAATAGTTATTTTTATCACGGTGTTCTACTACGATTTGTTAATACTAAAATATTTATTATTATCCTTATTACTAGTGTATAGGTATAACAGCTATTGTATAAACTATAAAGTAATATAAATTGTCATTAATTTATTATTAGTGACGGACCCACACCGTGTAACTGACCATTGGAGTTCACAATATCTGAAGAGTGAAGACTCCAATTCCACTCAATCACTCAATAGCCCGTGGTTTCGAGCGATAATAATATTATTATTAATATATTACATATCAAACAATGGTTGTAAACTTGTAAGTATAAAAATAAATACCAAATTATATAATATAATGACAGTGTCAATGTCTTCTTCAAATATTTTTTAATCCTTGTCTATGCTAATGAACAAAATAAGAATATATAAAAAAAAAAAAACGGAACTCGCTCTGTTATCTACATTAGGTTTTGAGTGTACCTCGGTCCTCGGCACTTCGTCATTCAGACATTAAGTAGGTTACTGTAATGCAGTATTGAAGTGGCGCGATTACGGAAGAAGGGGGCATGCATATCCTCCCACCAATGTACTTTTTTTATAACTGGTACACACCACATTATCGTATTAATACAATAATAGTTTACCTACAACCTACTAGGTACTTTAATATTATAATTTTTAGAAATTAATTTCTAAAAAAAAAACAAATTTCTATTCTAGATATTAGGTTGATAATAAGTACCTAATATAACTACTAATAAGTCATAACCAAGGTAAATGGTAATAACTAATAATATACAATAATATCAATTCATAATTTAAGCTATTTTCGATAAAGGTAGGTGCATAGGTGCACCGTGCACCTATACCTACTGCCTAACTACCTACCTATGTGTTTTACATTTTAATGTTATAAGTTATAAGTTATAACTTACAGACAATATTATACATATGTGGCCATAATGTAGGTATATCTACTTATAATTTATATAGAATAAAGTAATATAGATTATTGTAAGCTACAAGCCTACAGTACTTAGCTAGGTAGGTACCTATTATACTACACTGCTACACTACAGATTGCGACTGTGGCAACTGACAGTTGTAGGTAATATTTAATTGTTATTCCTTCGTGCTGTCATGGTCGATAACATTGTATCATTTAATATAATGTTTACTGTTTAGTACCTATATGAGTGCTTAACTGCCCAAGTGCATTTTACACATCAGTACATCACACATGCTTGATACTTGAAATAGGATTTGAGAGATGCTTGAAAGTTGAAATACATACAAAACAATTAGGTATCATGTTAATATTATACAATTTTACCCCCCTCCCCCCACAACAAACATAATCATATTATACCACTGTTCTAATAGATATATTAAATTTGAAAAAGCAATGATAATTTATAATTTTGTAGTTTTTACTCACGATTACATAATATTTGAACTCAGTATCTAGGACAGAATGTACAATACAGCAATAATTATTTATAAAATATAAATTTTATTGAAAATAACTAAAAATAAAACTTCTGTACTGCCTTTGGGCTTTAGTCAGCAATATTATTATTAATATTAAGAGGATGCCAGCGCAATATTATTGATTACTCTGTTAAACCCAAGGGTAACATTGACAAAACCTATTTACGTAAAATAATTTTTTATGATTTTTGAGTAATTTAGAGTAATATCACTAATATACATAAATTATAGAACATCATATTTTGGGTTTGAAAAATCGGTTTTATTTTTTTTTATTATTGTATTTTGACTTAATAGTTTGTAAATTATATTCAACTTAAAAAAAATAGGGTACCACTCTGCTGTACAGTATTTGTTGAGTATATAATAATGGATGTGGTGTATCGCGTATTAGACTTCAATGATAAACCATGGCATAACCAAAAACGATTCTGAGCGAATACGTTGTATCATTCTAGCATACTTGTTGAATAATCAAATTTAATAATTTAAAAAAATTAATAAAAAACGATAATATTTTTTTGTCACACCTGCACTGAAAGTTTGGTTTTCGATAGCGGTTGAAGAGTTCGAAAGCGTCCTTTTTCCGCCCAGCGGGCGGTAAATTGGGAATCCCTAAATCCTATTAAGTGCCGGGCGGTAAAGTGGAAATTCCCAAAAGTGCCGGGCGCACATTTCGTCATAGGCGAGACAAAAAATAGTATGTGTGGCTCACTTCCCGCCCTTGCCACACAATATACTACATAGTATTATGTAGTATATATACTATATATAAATGCCGTAACTTCCCGGTACTTTTGTTTTTGCTTAAGGAGAAAGGTTGTGGGGAATTTTCCATTAAAATTTCTAATGAAAAGAAAAACGTTTATGAATTTCTAACTGGAAAATAATTTACCTGATTTGAAAAAATCTCATAGCTTTAAATAGCTTAATAAGAGTCAAAATAGTGAAAATGCATGCAAATTTTTATGTTATCATTTGATGAAAATATCATTGTTTTTGAATTACAACAAAATATCAAAAATCGTCGGATCGAAATTCGTTAATAGTTAACTAACCGGTGAAATCCAATATCGTAAAAATTTAAAATTCAAACGCTCATTAAAAATTAATGTTAAATTCCAGTACTTTTTTTTCATAGTTTTAGGTAGAACAATTTTTGTACAATTTCTTTTGTTAACTATGGAAAGAAAAATTTTTATGAATTTTTAACTGAAAAATAATATGAAAATTAACGAAATGTTGATGAATTTTTTCAAAATTTGAACTTTAAATGCATATAAAAATAAGCGTCCCTATTTATTTTTAATATTTTTGAACTTCTATTAATGAAACTTATATGAAGAACCTCGCATTACATTTTCATGTTATTTTACTATGTGAAAAAGTTTGGTTCGAGAATAATTTTAAAAAAGCGGGCAAGTGGATGTCGCTCTGCTGTACAGTAGGTTACAAGTGGGTCATTGTAGAATGGATTGTATTAAACTTAAATTCAATGATATAATATCATTGCGTATAAGAAAAACGATTCTGAGCGTAGACGGTTTGTCTGTCTGTATATTTTATATTGTTATTATTTATTATATCATGTAGATAAGTTGAACTAATATTATAATATTATTATTTTTATTCGTTTCCATGGTGATAAACAAAGCGTTATAAATTAAATCCCCATTTTTAGAGGTTTTTCGTAATTTTTTGGTGGTTTTTCCATGTGGTTAAAATCGAAGCACTCCATTTTTCAAAATTTTGTAAACAGGACATAAAAAAATAAAAAAAAAAAATTAAAAAGGTACTCTGCTGTACAGTAGGTTTCAAGTAGGTCACTGTATAATGGATGATATTAAATTCGATATGATGTAATATCATTGTATAAGAAAACCGATTCTAAGCGGAGACGGTATGTCAGTCTAGGTATAAGGAATATTATATATACTTATCTATGGTATTAAAAAAAATTAACCTATTATAGGTACCTATAATAAATTCCAAATTAATCATATCACAATATCCATTAGGTACTTATAACGCGTTATACATCAACAACAAACCCTGATACTATCATATAATATAGATATAATATAATAGTGTAATTTAGAAATTTCAGGTACCCACGAATAATATTTTACAATCACAAAGAAATAACTAAAGTAATTTTATTATTCTAGGTTTTTTTTATGTAATTTCATCCAAATTTGAACTTAAAATGACTATAAAAATAAACTATGCTTATGTATTTTTTTAGATTTTTTGGTAACCGAATTAACTACTTACGTGGAATCTTGTTTTAAATTTTCAATCCTTAGATATAAAAGTTGAACATTTTATACATTTTTAACTACAAAATAATTATTCAATTTTAAATTTGAATTAATTAGTCAAAATTCGTTCTTTAAATGCTTATAAAAAAAAATGTGGCTTTGTAATTTTATATTTTTCAACTGATATTGTAACAATATATCAGGAGCCTCATATTACATTTTTACACTTTTTATCCCAACAGATAAAAGTTTATTGATATTTATAGAATAAAAAAAATAAAAAAATTTGAAACTGAAAATGTCCATGAACAGCTCAAAACAAGTCAAAATATTTTTAAAATTGTATGGTGTATAGGAAATGCTAATATAAATATTTAGTGAAATTTTCATGTATCTACAGTTATTCGTTTTGAATTACAACAAAATAAGGAAATCGCTACATGAGAAATCGAGTGAACATAATAATGTTGTAAAAATTTGAATTTCAAACGCTCATAAAAATTTAATTTGACTTTCTTATAGACATTTTTTTTTTTGATAAAGGTAGGTAATCTTATAAGGAAACTTGGATTAAATTTTAAAACCTTAGATTTAAAAGAAAAATTTTACTTATTTTTAACGTATTTTAACATTTATTTGTTCAAATGCCATTGTAACAATATAGTAGGAGCTTTGTTTTAAATTTTCAAGCTTGTTTAACCAACAAATAAAATTTTATTGATATTTTTAGAAAAAAATCTAAAAAGAAATGGAAAATGAAAACATTTTGAAAATGTTATCGTGTATAGAAAACGCTAATATAAACAATTATATTTTAAATTCAGTCAAAATTGCATGTACCTACGGTCATTTGTTTAAGAGTTGCACCAAAACCAAAATCTATTTTTTAGAAAACAGATTTTAGTGTAAAAATTCCCGTTTTTCCTTAATTTTAATTTGTTTTTCACACCGCTTTTGAAAACTACTGGGAAATGTTCACTTTTGACCCCTTAAAAGTACCAACTAGATTCACTTTCCTATCAGAAAAGCTACTGTTGAAGAAAATCCAAACACTTTTACTGTCCTAAAGACACAAAAAAAAAATATTTTTTTTTTTTTTATTAGGGTTAAGGCCTCGACAACTTAGGTCATTAGCCTGTGGTACTGTAGGGGGGTATTCTAGGTTGTTAACACGTGGGTGTGTTTTGTCAGAGTTTTCGATTTGAGCACCTGTAGGTGATCTGCCATGATGGCGGCACTTGTTCTCCGGACACCGTGACTTGCACGAAGAAAAATGCCGCCCGTGACCACGGGATCGAACCGGCGCCGGCTGCGATAAATGTATATATCAAACAATCAAAAATAATTTCTATAATTTTTGTAATAAGTGATTTTACTTTAAGATCACTCAAACTAGAAACAATTGTTCGTGAACGTGTTTTGTTTAAATCACGCGTGAGTCGGAGAGAGAAAATAAAATATATTGCTCTAACATCCTCATAAAACTAAAGCCTAAAGGTAGTATATCAGTATAATATTATGATTGTTTTATTTCATTCGATTCTGAGCGGAGATCCGGTAAAATTTACGCAACTATAGCCACTAGGTATCAATGTTATATGTGTAAATGTGTTATATTATGTATTCAAAGTTTCAGTATATTATTGTTTAACATTAACAACGTAAGAGAAAATGTAGGAATAAATATGATATAAATAAGTAGTGTGAACAGTGAGTATTGGCTATTGGCAAATTGCAATGAAATATTGAATGGTTATGACTAAAGGCGCTATAACACTGTCTCATTATTTCGTGTAAACCATACATGTTGCCATGTTGCCATGTTGGTACTAAGCCACTAAGGTACTTAACCAATAGTTAACCCATTTACAAGCACTACATATTAATATACATTAAAGTTGAAAATGTTCAACGAATCCAACGTTGGTTAGGTGGTTATAAAAATGTGGTTATTTGTGATTAGTAAAATCGCTTTATCTAAACAATATTATTTAGTTTGATTTAGTTTCTTAAATAATGAGAATATTCTGAACACTAACCACATAGTTTGCACTGACACGGAGGCATTGTAATAGCCTTTTAATGATATTACGAATACCTAGTTACAGTGAAACTATCATATTACGAAGTCTGATGACCATCAAAAATTCGTATTATAGATAATTGTGTTAGAGGATGCTACACAAATATCGGTTGTCTGCGTCTGACAATTAGGTACCTACTTAACATACCAAATTTACGCTCAGCAGATCACGTTTAATAATTAGAGTGAATCGAATATCGATCTATTATGAAACTTGATGTTTAGAACATAATGTGGGTTTTACGATGATTCAGTTTTTAAGAGGACGCTATACCCGCATGCGTTGTCTCCGTCTTACAAATGCACAACATAGCAAAAAACTGTTTTGCGCGGGAAAGAACCGAGAAGGCTACAATCATAACTAAGAAACGATATTTTCACCACATAAAAAGAAGAACTTTGGCTGTGCAACGTTGTTTTTATTTTTTTGATATCATTTATATGAAAAAAGTTTTTCAAGTTTGAAAAACACAAACAATAACGGTTTTTTAAACAGTAAGAACTTTTTTCATATAAGTGATATCAAAAAAATAAAAACAACGTTGCACAGCCATAGTTCTTCTTTTTATGTGGTGAAAATTTCGTTTCTTAGTTATGACTGTAGCCTTCTCGGTTCTTTCCCGCGCAAAATAGTTTTTGATATGTTGTACATTTGTAAGACGGAGACAACACATGCGGGTATAGCGTCCTCTTAAGTGATTTCTTTGATTTGTAATTTATTAATTATTTTAATTTTTAGTTTGATTTTTAAACACTCCAAGTTAGTTGAGTTTGGTTCCAGATTTATAAATAAAAGTTCAAACAGTTCGTATCAACTGTCACTCATTTTTAAGTGGTAGGTACCTATACTGGTATCAGTGAGATATTGTATTTAACTAAATGAAAAAAAAACTGCCGATTTACATAGCATAGTTAATTTGTTCATACTACCGTCTGTCGGTGGTAGCTGAATAATAAGCTCTCGTGCCTATTCGTTTCATGTTAGTATTCATGAATATCTATATTATTTATAAAATTAATTGCGGCTATAAAATGAAAAAGTTTTCGATATACCTAATTTCGTATAGTTACGTCACAGCGAACAAATAGTCACTGATTTGTTAATTCTGATCACTGCATCACTTGTATGTTACTTTGAACTTAAAAAGTATATTTTAATTTTTAAGTATATTAAATTCAACTTTTGAATTGTTCAATTATCATTTTTCGAAAAACTTTATTAAAGTAACTCGGAACTTCTTAAATAATCACGCGTGTGTAAAATACTTAACATAGGTATAGGTACTATTATGAATAGGTGGCAGTTAAGTAGATTGTTTTTATAGTATATATATTACAATTATTTAAAACATCACTAGGTAGGTAGCTATATAGTATCATGATGAAATCATCATTGCCAAGTTACTCAAATATGTACTCCCTAGTTATCGTAAAACACGAAGTATCTACCTATAATTGTACCTATATAGATGCGTTTGTTGTCATCAACAGAGTATACACGTTAATACTTACCTATATTCCGCAAAGTTGTTACGATGGCAACCACACTTGTGACCAAACATACATTTGGACATTTGGTTGTTCAACGTTACCAATTTATTATTCGTGTCTCCACAGTGGTTGTATACATACGTAATTTAATGAGATGTGATATTAAATACACAAAATATATTATTTTTGTTTATTTCCTTTGAGAAAAATTTGAAAATAAATCATACAATTTATCAAATAACCAAATAGGTACTTATATATTATTTGTTTTACATTACCTAGTGAAAAACATAATATTATGTCGTAATACTTAATTGTCGTTTCTATATTTGAAGATTTTAGTTGTATTACATTAAAATATATTTGGTGAAATATTTTTTTATGTTTTTTTTAATCATAAAATATTACAACTTATAATGGTACAATAAGTGTGATCGCTAATAGCTTAATAAAAAAGGCATATTATTTGTTGAAGAAACCATCCAGCGACAGTACTTCGGTGGTAAAATTTAACATACAGAAAATATGTCATCAAAGAAGAAGACCAATACATTGTCAAAGGTTAATAATGAACATTCAACGGAACAAGGCAATTCAATTGACTTAAACAATTTTGATAATGGTTAGATTTGTATTTTATTATTTTATGAAACTATAATATTATAGGTACTTACAGTGTATTTGAAGAAAATAATATTTAACATTTTTTAAATCGACAGATCCAGCAGAAATTCTCAAGGATGATTTAAAAATTGTGTTTATACCTAAAACATTACACGAACATTTTGAATGTGTCATAGGAAAACACGTTTTTATTGATAAACCATGGACCAAGATATCTCGTAAAAAAATTATTGATAATTTGCAGTCACAAAATATGGACTCATGTTTTTGGACATTTCAAAAGGAAATTGAAGTAAAAACAAATTATTCATTTTGCACATAGCAAAAATATTGTCATGTTTTTATTCATATTTAATTGTTTTTTTTTCTATCAGGGTATTACAAATGATTATGTTTTAGTTGGATATAAACCCTTTAGTAGTACAGATGAGGAATTTTTAATATGTACCACGGATAAAGCGAAACAGTGTATCGAAGAAACACAAATACAAAATCTAGGAGGTGAACTTAAAAAAAAAGTTGAGCGGTCAATGTGTCGTGTACCGGGTCCTTGGGACTCCAAAAGCAGCGACAAAGATATCGAAGAAATAAAATCAGTACAAACACGTGAAAAGGTGTAATTATTTGTTATACTATCTACTAAATCAGTTTTATTAAATTAATTCTGTGATAAAACCATACATGTAAATTTATTTTTTATCTCTGTGGGTGGCCAGGATAAGTTTGAATCTAGTATATTATATTAAAATATAACCTAAACGAATAGTATACAAATATTGTATAGGTACACTATTAAAGATACTTACCCAATTATTAATTAACTTGGTAGATTTTATTATATGATTTTAATATTTATTATATTTTATGCACATAGGTACATTTGTATTTGTTTAGGTATAATATACAAGTAATAAGTATTCATAACTAATGACAAATAATAAATAAATTATAAATTAACAGATAACATACAAATGGAAACTTCCAGCTGGGAGACTTGAAGCTGAAGCGGAATTTGAGGACTCAAATTCAAAATCCATAAAAAATGAATATGTAAAATTAGAACCTCGGCCAAAAGAAATCTTCAAAAGTAGTGATGCTTTAACAATGGAATCCAGTGTTCAAGTAGGTATAATTCATATAATTAATATGAATTAAATAATATTAATAGTAAGTATTTTCAACTTTAAATAAATTATTACTCATTTTTTAGGCTGTCAGAAAAATGATCAACACAGAAATGCAGACAATTCCAAGAATTAAATATAATAAATGTATTCAATCAGTTGCCGTGGAAGAGGAAATGTTTCAGTTACAACCTTTAAATACATCGGAAAAAGCTCTTGACGATTTTTTAAACAAACATGTCCCTAAGTAAATATTTTAATCTATATAATAATTGGATTCTGGTAAAGTTTTTTTTTCTGAAAATTTTGATAGTCAAATCATCAATTTTGGTTTACTAACTATGGTCCTCTAAAGCAGTGCTTCTCAACCTTATTACTGTGGTGACCCCCCTTTTTAAATTTCAATTGTTTAGCGACCCCTACATATATATTTTTTACATACTTGTATGATTTAAAAAATTCGATTGCGACCCTAAATAATAAGTTGGCGACCCCCAGGTTGAGAAACACTGCTCTAAAGCATAGTAAAATATGCATTAATACTTTTAATTGATATGTAATTGGTATATAATAGGTTTAATTTACAAGAACTAAATAATTTTTTTTTATAACTATGTTTTGATACGTTTAAATAGTTGAATCGGTAATCTAATGACACGGACAAAAGAAAAAAAAATAATGATATAAACAAAATTGTTGGCGAACATAGTTCATTATTTTCATTTTAATACAGGGATCAACATTTCCGAAAAAAAAGGTTTTCCGGAAAAAACCGGGTTTTTTCAGAAACATAGGGAAAATTTGGTTTCATTTAAAATTTCCGGAAAGAATGGTTTGACGAAAAAAAACTGGTTTTTTCCTGAAAAATTAAAAAATTTCATACAAAATGGATTTTTTTCTATAGAACTAAAAAAGTAATGTATAGTGGAAACAATCTAATAAATAATGATAGTTGACATTGTTGACAATCATTTTACATGCGTATTATATATACCATACCTAACTTAAAGTTCATAGTGGATAAATCTAAATCATTCTATACTTGATTTATAAATAAATATAATTTGTAATATTAACTACTTTAAAGCACTAACTATTAAGTATTTACAATTAAGCTATTTCTTATTATTTAATTTTTACCAACTCACTAAGTTTAAAAATACAAAAACTATCAAATAGTTACTAGTCATCACTCACCACTCACCAGTCACTGTAATATAATTCATAAACCAATAGTGACTATAATACAGTGGCGCCGACCTAGTTTAAAAATACTCGGGCAGACAGCAGACTAGGTAAAAAAATATATGGCACCACGTAAACCTAAAAAATTTCAAGACGACTTCCCCCTAAGTCTAATTTTTTATAAACTCATTAAATTTCCCGTACACATAATTTGCAAATATTAGTGATTTTAATGAATTTTGTTACAATTTGAACTCCGAATGCTTATACAAATAAATAGTTGTGTATATAGCTTTTTGAACTGTTATTATAACAACTTATGGAGAACTTTGTATTACATTTTCAAGCAAAAAAAATTTAAAAAAATGATAATTAAAAATGTCTATAAATAGGTAGTTCAAATAGAGTCAACATTTTTCTTTAAATTATATCATATATAGAGAAAGCTCATATAAATAGGTATTTGGTGAAAATGTCAAGTATCTACATATATATATTTATGCTATATACTATATATATAATATTATATAGGTTGAGTGTTTTTGAGTTATTAACTCAAAAAACTATTTTGAATTTCCTCTCAACTTTTATTTTTAAGTACACGCTAGACCAGGGTCTCCAAACTTTTTTATTCAAGGGCCACAAAAAAATCAAATGTTCTTAGCGGGCCAAAAGTTTATTAACACATATAATTTTTAATTTTATGTAATATAGGTACCTATATAAATAATATGTTTACTTTATATTTTTGAATAAAATATTGTTTACTTTACAATATACTTAAATAAAAATAAATAGGTATAAAAATACATTTTTGAAATATTTTTTTTATCTATATTCACCTATGCGTCCTATGCGGACCAAGGGCCGGTTAAAACTTGTTCGCGGGCCGTATCCGGCCCGCGGGCCGTAGTTTGGGGACCCCTGCGCTAGACAGTAGTATCATATAACTTATAAGGAGCCTTGTATTAAATGTTCAAGTTTTTTATAGAGCAAACAATTTTTAGCAAAGAAAAAAAATGTCTTATGCATAAAAATAGCTTATAATTGTATGGTAAATAGAAATTGCTTATAAGTGATAACATTCGAGAAATTAATCACGTACCCACAGTTATACATTTTTGAGTTACACCAAAAAAACAAAATGTATTTTTTCCAAAACAGATTTTGAGTAAGTTGTCCTAAATTTTGAATTCTGAGCGGATTGTTGAATGTATTTATTTAACACAGATGTGTTTTTTTTTGTATGTATACACACGCAGGGACGGATCCAGGGGGGCCTAGGGGCCCAGGCCCTCCCAGACATATATTATTTTAAATATAAATATTATATATTAAATAACAAATAAACAAAATTTAAACTTCTTTTCACACTGTCACTTTGTATATATTAAATAATCAATAATTTATTTATCACATTGATTACCTATAGGTACCTACTATTATGATAAGATTTTTAGTAAAGTAAAATATTTTATTATAATTGTATTTTTGTTGTAAAAAAATTGTTGCCCCCCCCAGATCTTTGCTCTGGATCCGTGCCTGTACACACTATTAGTACCTAGTCAAAATAATGATTCGATTTTCCACTTCAAGATATTTTCTGATGGAAAAGCGAATCTCGTTGTTACATTAGTTGAGAGCTCAAAATGGAATATACCCAGGAGTTTTCAAAAGCGTGGGTAAAAAAAAAACTATGGAAAAGCAATTTTTGACAGAATTGACTTAGTTTTTTTGGTTTAATTAGAAGACTAATACCTAACCACAGATACTTTAAATTATCACCAAATGTTTACATTACCATCTTCTAATCATAATATAACTACAATGATGTGTGTTATTTTTTTTTTTTTTGTGTCTGTCTTTACCGTTTTTGGCAGTACAACTGCTTCCATTTTCTTCTACAGTATCTTGTACCTTGGGAATGTAAATCTAGTTGTCGCATTCGGGGGTCTGTAAAATTTTAAATCTCAATAGTTTTCAAAAGAGCCAGGAAAAACAAAATAAAAATGAGGGTAGGTGGCTAAATAAAAAATGTACGATTATCAATCACTAATAAATGTCAATAAGCAATATAATATTGTAATGTTTTAAGTATAGTATTGCTCCTCTATAACCTATAATTATTTAATTTAAGATTCACTTTCCCACCACTAAATTGCATTGAGTATGTCAATAGAAAGCAAAATATAAATATTTCATAATTTCCAAATTATTTTCATTAAATTTATTTATCTGAATAATTATTAAATCTAAAATAAATTAAAATACATCTTTAAATGATTAATCTGCTGTTTCAATAGAACTAGAATAGACTGATTATGTGTTACCCTTCGGCACGTTTCCATAATTATTATACTACTTAGTAGGTACCCTCCCATACACCACAGTCCACGGCAACAACCACCCACCACCCAAAAAAATCGCCACTGCTATAATACTTAATTATAGTTATTACAAATATAAATTGACAATAAGTATACAATTTTTAACATTTTAAAATACAGGTGATTTATTTTTGGGGAAATACAGTATCCCACATAAATAACAATTTGATATTTATCTACGTTATTTTTAGAACAAATATTGAAATATCCGTATATTTTAATAGTTTAATTTTCAATTTTAATACAATAATAATACATTGATAACCGTATTGGCAAATGTGAAATGATAATGACAGGTTTCCTTATCTGTTTTTTAATATGGTTTTATTTTTACATAGATTGTTTTAATTTTTAAGCATAAATAGGAAAAAACGGTTTTTTCCGAAATTTTCCCACATTTTTCAGGAAATTTGTCGGCATTTTGGTCCCTATTTTAATATACAATCATCAAAATCAGTATTATTATTTTAGTTTATAGGTAATCGTAATTACCTACTTCACAGTTAATTTTCTTACAAGTTACAATATCATAAATTTGGATTCTTTATTAGGTGGCTAAAGTAATAATGGTAAATTTTTAAATGGTATTCGATTGTTGACATCAATGTCTTAGGTATGTCCGTATGTCTGGGGGCTTAAAAAAATTATGTAAAAAAAAAATGCAATGTTTTGTGGTGCTCTTATCGTAGTGGGATACATTTGAAATTTGAACCATATAGGCTCCTATATTGGTAGGTATCGCATGCAAAGTATGAATTTAGGAGTTGAAATTCATAACTCTTCCTATTATTTAGTTTTAGACATTTACATTTTATTTCGTACTTTTCCAATCATAAATTCCTATCATACTTTTCTTACAATATCATTAATTTGAATTCTTTATTAGGTGGCTAAGTACTAAGGTAATACCTAATAGTATTTGATTCTTGTTATAATAATATTGGAAATCTGTAATTAACTCGGATTAAAAGTACGCCTAAGAAGAAAGTTAGATACAAAGTGAGATTGACTATTTATCTAAATATCTTGCAAATAGTTTATTTTAAATCACGATTATTAGATGATTCTTAAAGAATTTCAACTGCTAAATTCATACTTTGCATGCGATACCTACCAATATAGGGAACTTATAGTTCAAATTTCAAGTTATAAAAGTTACTTATAAGAAAAAATTATTTAGTTCTTGTAAATTAATCCTATATCAATAATTTCTATTAAAAGTATTAATGCATATTTTACTTAACTTTAGAGGAGCATAGTCAATAAACTAGAGAACCAAAATTTGATTTGATTTGACCATACAAATTTTCAGAAAAAAAAGCTTTACCAGAATCCATTAAAAAATAAAGTAGCTGCCATTTGAAAAAACAAAGTTGATTTTGCTATTGATACACCTGCGTGTTTAAAAATTTTGAAATTGTTATAAAAAAATTGTCTGTTACAAATAAAGAAACACATCTTTTTTCGTTTAAACGAAATTCTATGTTATCGATCCATAATCGTTAAAACCCCCCGCGTGAATGACATAAGATACACCCTGTATATACATACCTATAATAAGTTTAATATATTATATAGTATATACAGATTTCCTAAATTGTGTGAGTTATGGTGTGGATCTTTTAAGAACTCATAGATATACTTTCGTCTTTCTTATAGATTATATTATATATTTATATCTCCATCATTTTTGTCACACGACATAATATGAAAGCCACTGTGTGTCATAAAGATACCAGTTAAAATTCCTTAAGAGGACGTCTCACCTGGTTGTGTTGTCTTCGTCTTACACACGTACGACATAGCAAATTTTCAATTGCTAGTTTCAATAGGGTATTGTCAGTTTTGATATTAGAGTGAATCGACCTATTATCAAACTTTTAGGTAACACCATTATCTGTGTTCTCTCGTTGTTTTAGAATATGAATACTTTACATACCCATAACTCACTTCAAAATTTGAATATCGTAAAAAATCAACTAGAGAACACAGATAATATTGATACCTAAAAGTTTGATAATAGGTCAATTCACTCTAAAATAAAAAATTACAGCACCCTATTGAAACTAACGAACGAAAATTTTCTATATCGTACGTGTGTGAGACGGAGACAACACACGTGGGTGCGACGTCCTCTTAAACTAAAAAAACTAATACATTTTTAACAAATATAGTTATAGAATATACATTATACATTGAACATTGCATAATATAAGTTATAATATTATATTGTTTTAAATTAAGCTTAGTGAATCAGTTGCACTACAATGAGTTATACGATTTATACCGTGATGACTATAAACTGTTAAAAAATGAAAATGAAAATGAAATCGAACAAACATCCAAAGTTATAAAACTTCTACCTAGATATCAGAATGAGGCATCCAAAAAAAGATACGTATCTTGTCTTGCTTGGCATCCTACGATAGTAGGTAAAATAATCATAAGTTGAGGAGATTTCATAGATAGAATAAGTGTATAATATGATAATTTTGTAGGTATTTTTGCAGTATCTTACACGATAAATAGTAATGAGTTATATAAAACTGTGGGTTTGGAAACATCTGATGAAGAAATTACAAAGTCAACGGTTAAGGACGAAAAATACGGTATATCCTACAGCGATGAAGATATCGACACAGACTCTCCGAGTAACCGGCCAGAAACTAAACTTTTAGACGAGAATTACAAAGAAAAGATAATTTCTCTGTTAAACAAAGAATTTGTGCAGGTGAATTAATATGTAATTAAAATAAATATAGTATTAAATTTGAGTATGTTAATTTGAAGAGGATGAGGATAATACAACTGACCGAGGACGAAAAAATTAACCAACAATATAGCCATGACATTAATAGACAGTTGCGAAACTCTTTAATTTATGTTTCTCACGAACAAACTTCCATATACAAAGATGTTCCACTTGTAAATTTAGGTAGGTATGCATTTGCACCTTAAACGTCAGTCTAAAATAAACAATATTACCAATGATATGAAAAAATTGATATATTTTTTTTCATAATTAGATAACAGAGCTTTGGTTGACGAGAATATAATTATCAAAGAAGCTCAAAGTGAACTAATGAGTATTGACGCCCTGCCAAGTATAGATCAACAGTATCAATTACATTTGAATAACGAGTTTTCCATAGATGAAAATGAATATGAAGTACAAAATAAAGAAATGTATGACACTAAAAAATCTGCAAATATTACGAATACTACAGATAAGAATGAAGGTGAAAACGGGATGGACGTGATAGATCATCATGATTCTGACACAGAAAGCTTTTATAATATTTGGGGAGATGATGAAGAATGGTTACACGATAACAAACTAAGGAATACTGTTAGAAATATTCATAGGTAATTCACACTTCCATCAAGTTTTCTAAATTTATGTAAAAATATTAATTTTTTTTTTGTTTTTTTTTTTTTAATAGGCAATTTAATAAGCAATATGACCGAGAAGCAAGAGAAGAAAAATTGTTTAGACTCTTGAAGTCTCAATCCAAGTATACGGAAAAAAAAAATAAGTAAATTTTCTTAAAATTATATTATTATAATTTATAATTAGGCAAGCATATCATGATTGACAAATGCTGTATTATTTCATGTTTTATCTAAAATATAGAATCGATGATATGGAGAAAGAGAGAATGAAATTAACCAAAGACATGTTTGAAGCTGGAGATATGTACCAAAAATTAAAGTATCAATTAGAATATAAAACTAAAAAGCGAAGAAGATCTTCATCAAAACATAAATCACTCAAAAATGATGAAGTACCAAAGATTAAACGTGAAAGTTCAACAGTAATGGATGATCAAAATAACTCTGTCATCATTTGGTCAGTTAGTGATAATATTTATCCAAAGGTATTTAATATTCAGTAGTATCTATACTATATAATATTAATGTATTAAACTGTTCATAAAATTAATAATTAATTACATACATATAAAAAAAAAATCGAATTTCTAGTTAAGGTTGGAGAGTTCCGAAGAAGTGCGTTGTGTTGAATTTAATCCTAGACACGGTAACACTGTTGTAGGAGGGTTAACAAATGGACAGATTTGCATATGGGACATTGAAGGAAAATTGGAGATGCCGGGTTCAAATGATTTGAACATGTCTGAAAAAGAAAAAAAACATCACGAACACTTAGTAAAATTATAAATATTATATAGTTTGACGTAACTGTCATACGAGCTACCTACAAAGTCTAAAATAAAAATGTTAACAGTGGGCGCACATGAAATGGTCGTTGGACATTAAGTTTGAAACTAGAATCAAATCAGCAGCACTGAGTGCAATTTTGGAATCTCATTTATCAACTGTGACCGCAATCCAATGGATTCATCCGATGAATAAAGTTAGTCGATTTAGATAAGTATTAGTAGTTAGTAAACAGATCCAGATGTCTTGTAAAAAATCAATAAAATAATAACCTTTATGAAATTGGGTCCCCGATTATGTCCAATCGACATCAGACCAATTTCAAAATTTAGTAACCTTTTAGTACCTAACTAATTGTAACCGACATCGAACAATTTGTAACCAAAACGCATCGCCAAGAAAACTCAATTTCCATTTCGGGGGGGGCTAACTTCACGCAGCCTCCCAACTTTACCTTACCTCAAATTTAGTGGCTATACCCATTTAGTAATTTAACAAATTATGTGCCTAAGTGTCATATTATTTATTTTATTATACCCATTCATATAATTTCCTACTAGTTATTCCCTACCAATTTTTTTTTATTTATTAAGAAATAGTTTTTTTAAATATGAAAAGCTCATATAAACACAAATTCTAACTAGTTTTACACGAGGTTTTACATAAACAAAATTATTTAGGTACCTGATTGATTTCTTTTTATATGACTTATTCCTATAATAATTATAATTTTAGATTCTGAGTGAAACGATGAATGTATTGATTTTACAATGATGTGTGTTTTTTTATTTTAGATTCTGAGTGAAACGATGAATGTATTGATTTTACAATGATGTGTGTTTTTTTTTTTATTTTTTTTTTATTTTTTTTTTATTTTTTTTTTATTTTTTTTTTTATTTTTTTATTTTTTTTGTGTCTGTGTACACGATAAGTAGTCGAAATAATGCTTCGATTTTCGACTTCAGTATCTTGTTCGATTGGAAAGTGAATATCGTTGGTGCATTGGGGAGGTCAAAATTTAAATTTCCCAGTAGTTTTCAAGAGCGCCGGGAAAAACAAAAGAAAAATTAAGGAAAAACGGGAATTTTTACGCAAAATCGATTTTTCAGAAAATTGAATTTGGTTTTTGGTGTAACATTAAAACAAATGACCGTAGGCACATGCAATTTTCACTGGTTGTTTATATTTGCATCTTCTATACACGATAACATTTTCAAAATATTTTGATTTATTTTGAACAGTTTAGGGACATTTTCATTTTTAGTTTTTTTTTAGTTTTTTTTCTAGAAATATCAATAAAATTTTATTTGTTGGTTGCGAAAGCTTGAAAATTTAATAGAAGGCTCCTAATATATTGTTTCAAAGGCAGATGAAAAATATTAAAAATCCTTAGTCACAATTTTTTTTTATAAGCATTTAAAGTTCAAAAATTGACAAAATATGGAAAAATCACGAAAATTAGCAAATTATTTTGAGTTAAGAATTCGTAAAAATTTTTCTTTTTAAATCTAAGATTTGAAAATCTAATACAAGATTACTCATAAGATTGCCTACCTTTATCAATAAAAAAATCTCTATAGGAAAGTCAAATTAAATTTTTATGAGCGTTTGAAATTCAAATTTTTACAACATTGGATATTCACTCGATTTCTCATGTGGCAATTTCCTTTTTTTGTTGTAATTAAAAAACGAATTACTGTAGATACATGAAAATTTCACTGAATGTTTATATTAGCATTTCCTATACACCATACAATTTTGAAAATATTTTGACTCTTTTTGAGCCGTTTACGGACATTTTCAGTTTTCAATTTTTTTAGTTTTTTTTTTCTATAAATATCAATTAAGTTTTATCTGTTGAGCCAAAAAGTGTAAAAATTTAATACAAGGCTCCTGATATATTGTTACAATATCAGTTGAAAAATATTAAAAATACATAGGCACAATTTTTTTTTATAAGCATTTTAACATCGAATTTTGACAGAATTTTTCAAAATCTCGAAAATTATTAATCATTGTAATTAATAAATTATAAAATGTTCAGTTTTTATAGCTAAGGATTGAAAATTTAAAACAAGATTCCACGTAAGTAGTTAATTCTCTTACCGAAAAATCTAAAAAATATACAATCACAGTTTATTTTTATAGTCATTTTATGTTCAAATTTGGACGAAATTACATATTAAAAAACCTAGTTATTTTGTTGTGATTATAATATAATATTATTCGTGGGTACCTACTTGAAACTTCTAAAGTGTACTATTATATATATATGATAGTATCAGGGTTTGTTGTTAATGTATAACGTGTTATAAGTACCTAATGGATATTGTGATAATGTGATATGATTAATTTGGAATTTATTATAGGTCAATTTTTTTTTAATACCATAGATATGTATATAATTTGTGTTAACCTAGACTGACATACCGTCTTCGCTCAGAATCGTTTTTCTTATACAATGATATTGTATCATTGAATTCAAATTTAATAGCATCAATTATACAGTGACCCACTTGTAACCTACTGTACAGCAGAGCGACATCCACTTACCCACCTTTTTTTTATTTTTTTTGTATCTGTGTACACGATAAGTAGTCGAAATAATGCTTCTATTTTCGACTTCAGTATCTTGTTCGATTGGAAAGTGAATATCGTTGGTGCATTGGGGAGGTCAAAATTTAAATTTCCCAGTAGTTTTCACAAGCGCCGGGAAAAACAACATAAAAATTAAGGAAAAACGGGAATTTTTACGCAAAATTGATTTTCCAAAAAATCGATTTTGGTTATTGGTGTAACTCTAAAACAAATGAACGTATATACATGAAATTTTCACTGGTTGTTTATATTTGCATTTTCTATACACGATAACATTTTCAAAATATTTTGATTTATTTTGAACTGTTTAGGGACATTTTCATTTTCCATTTTTTTTTAGTTTTTTTTCTAAACATTTCAATAAAATTTTATTTGTTGGTTGCGAAAGCTTGAAAATTTAATAGAAGGCTCCTAATATGTTGTTTCAAAGGCAGATGAAAAATATTAAAAATCCTTAGTCACAATTTTTTTTTATAAGCATTTAAAGTTCAAAAATTGACAAAATATGGAAAAATCACGAAAATTAGCAAATTATTTTGAGTTAAGAATTCATAAAAATTTTTCTTTTTAAATCTAAGATTTGAAAATCTAATACAAGATTACTCATAAGATTGTCTACCTTTATCAATAAAAAAATTTCTACCGGAAAGTCAAATTAAATTTTTATGAGCGTTTGAAATTCAAATTTTTACAACATTGGATATTCACTCGATTTCTCATGTGGCAATTTCCTTTTTTGTTGTAATTAAAAAACGAATTACTGTAGATACATGAAAATTTCACTGAATGTTTATATTAGCATTTCCTATACACCCTACAGTTTTGAAAATATTTTGACACTTTTTGAGCCGTTTACGGACATTTTCAGTTTTCAATTTTTTTAGTTTTTTTTTTCTATAAATATCAATTAAGTTTTATCTGTTGGGCCAAAAAGTGTAAAAATTTAATACAAGGCTCCTGATATATTGTTACAATATCAGTTGAAAAATATTAAAAATACATAGGCACAATTTTTTTTTATAAGCATTTTAACATCGAATTTTGATAGAATTTTTCAAAATCTCGAAAATTATTAATCATCGTAATTAATAAATTATAAAATGTTCAGTTTTTATAGCTAAGGATTGAAAATTTAAAACAAGATTCCACGTAAGTAGTTAATTCTCTTACCGAAAACTCTAAAAAATATACAATCACAGTTTACTTTTATAGTCATTTTATGTTCAAATTTGGACGAAATTACATATTAAAAAACCTAGTTATTTTGTTGTGATTATATAATATTATTCGTGGGTACCTACTTGAAACTTCTAAAGTGTACTATTATATATATATGATAGTATCAGGGTTTGTTGTTGGTGTATAACGTGTTATAAGTACCTAATGGATATTGTGATATGATTAATTTGGAATTTATTTTAGGTCAATTTTTTTTTTAATACCATAGATATGTATATAATTTGTCTTAAACCTAGACTGATATATCGTCTTCGCTCAGAATCGTTTTTCTTATACAATGATATTGAATCATTGAATTCAAATTTAATAGCATCCATTATACAGTGACCCACTTGTAACCTACTGTACAGCAGAGCGACATCCACTTACCCACCTTTTTTTAATATAATGTTTCGGTATAATACTCAAAGTAGGTATACTGTAATAATAATACGATTCATGATTTTATTATTTTGTTTTTCAGATAACTCAATTGGGAAAATTTATAAGTGTTCAAGAAGGAGAATTTTCAGATCAATTTTTTTCTGCTTCTATGGACGGCACCATAAAACTTTGGGATCTGAATTCAAAACCGATGCCAAGAATCATTAAAAAAAGTACAACTAACACTGGTTTTGAGCACCCAGAAAAGCTGAACAACTATAAATCACCATTTAGCGTTTATAACAACCGTCTAAAGCCTTTGTATACGGTTAGAACATTAATTGTAATTAAACAACAGTTTATAATAAGTAAATGCTATACGTCTTGTCTCTAGATACTAAAGAGTAAAGGTTATAAAATGAGAGTAAAAGTTTTCATTGTATTTGTTGATAGAAACTAATTTGGTAAGAATTATTGGAAACTTGGGTATAGGATATAGGTAACTATGTAAGAGACATTGATGTGATTTAACTTTTAAGCATTCTCTTTTTAAATATTTGGTTCTCCGCTTGCCCATCAAGTCAGACATAACAGGATATTACCAATAGTCAAACTGTATTAGTTAATAGGCCGTGTTTTTCGTAGATTAATCAATAATTTTTTTCAGTTAGATTTTGAATATTATATTCTAAACTAAAATATACGACCTTTTTATTATTTCAATCACCAAAAATGTTTTTGCTATGGCTATGAGTCGATATTTTCTGTAAATCAAAACTGCAGGTTAAGTTAATATATCTTTCATATTAATTAATTAAAAATATAAAAAATATAAAATTATAGAAATTATTATATTACATCTAGGTAGGTATCTAGTACCTATAGGCACATTTTTTTCTCGGTATTAATTAGAAAACAGTTATTGATGTTTGACTAAATAGTCGTGTTGTACAGTTGTATTACCTATATAACGAAACTACTTGTATAATATGTATTTAAATTTTAAACTAATAGTTAATACTATATATACAACGATATAACTGTATTTGGGTGTAATGAATATACCTACGTTAAATGTTAATAAATATTATAGATAATAATCAAAGAACCAGAAAAGGCAATACACAGCCCCATAACAGCGTTGTCTTTTGAAATACCTTTAATGCAGTATAATTATACATCCGATCAACCACTAAGAATTGGAAAACGACAGTTTGAATATGGTAAATGTTAACACTATTATAACAAAATAAATCATTAAAATATAGGAATGATCGTTATATATGTCTTATTACTGTAGTGCCTGCAAAATCGAATGATCCAAACCGTATCTTGGTCGTTGGTAGTATTATGGGTCAAATCGGAGTGGTCACTTGGCATGGTTATGATACATACCAGCAGGGTCGAAATACTGAAGGTATATAGAAAATTACTAGCAATATAATGTATGGTTACAGCTTAAATATTAAACTTATAAATTTACAGAGTGCAAAAATATTTGGTGGGGACAAGTGCACGATGGACCGATCAACTACATTAAGAGAAATGTTTTTTACCCAGATATTCATTTAGTATGTGGTGGACACGTTGTATCGATTTGGAGTTTGAACTACAAAGTAAATTTAGAAAAGTGTCAATATAATTCTAATAACTCCATGCACTAAATTTAAAATAGGTACTGTTAAATATGCGAGTAATTATATACATTAACAAATAAAAGTCAATTCAAATTTAATATAAATATATATATTAATATATTTTTATATATACCTAATTAAGTAAAATTCCATTTTATTTAAGAATTATAATATTTTTTTCGACTAGAAAATATAATGCTTTTATTTTCAACTTCAGCTTTCTATCTAATGCGAAATTAAACTAGTTCACTTTTGAGTGGTCAAATGTGAAAATTCACAGTAGTTTTCTAAAGCGTCAGGAAAAACAAAAAAAAAATTAAGGAAAACTGAGATTTTTATTCAAAACCACTTTTCGAAAAAATCTATATTGTTTTTTGGTGTAGAAAACTAAAAAAAATAACCATAGATAAATGTGATTTTCACCGAATGTTTACAAAAGCATTTTTTATATACCACAGCATGTCAAAATGATATTAACTCTTTTTATATAGGCATAGGAAAATTTCAATTTTTAGTAATTTTTATTTAACCGTCAATAAAAATTGTTTATAAATAACTGTAAATACTTGACATTTTCACCAAACGTTTATTCTATCATTTTAAATGCACGACAAGATTTTTAAAATATTTTGGCTTGTTTGGAGTTCTTTATAAAACTTTTTTTTCTATAAATAGCAATAACAATTTTTCACTAAGTCAAAACAATTTGGCATTTAATGTGTTCAAGGTTCCTTATAAGTTGTTATTATAACAGTTAAAAGATATTGAATCGATATATTTTTTTATAAACATTCAAAGTTTAAAATTTGTCAAAATCTCACAAATTTATAAAATGTTCAGATTTTATAACTAAGGATTGGAAATTTAAAGTAAGGTATTTTAAGTAATTCACGCTGTTACTAAAAATTCTAAAATAATATATAAATACAGTTTTTTTTTATGGTTACTTAAAGTTTAAATTTGGATGAAATTAGATATTTTAACGGAGAATTACGATCTTAGTTATTTATTTGTAATTTAAAAATATTATTATAATATAGGCTAGCTGGAAGACAGACTGTATCCGCCAGAATTGATTTCGTTTAGGTACAATGATATTTTATTATTAAATTAAAATGTAACACCATCCATTATAGTGACCCACTTATAACCTACTATACAGTACCACAGCGGTGTGCTATTCACCCTTTTGTATAATATACATAATTCTCTAATATGTTATAATAATATAATAACGATGAAAAACAGGACTTGATATTTTTATATTTACTAAAGAAAATATGCAATACCTAGTAGGTATTATGAACGAAACAAATATACAAAGTAAACAAAATAAATAACATACAAATATCATACTAAGTAGACAAAATAAATGTTCATGCATACACTAATATTATAGTGGTAAAGCAAACAAGATTGAACAAATTCCATTAGTTCCGTTAACGTAATATAATAAATAATGTGCACATTAATTTAACTTACAGTCCATGTTATAGCTCGTACCACTACTGGCTTATTAGCTAATGATATTTATTAAAAAAAAAATGGAATTATAAAAATAAATTAAAACTACAAGTTTACTTTAGGGTGGTCCAGTTTGGTGGAAGCGTTTCAATGATCTGACAAACAGTGTCTTATGGTCTAACACTCATCCCGCGGAATTCCGAGTGTCCTTCAACACAGATGGGGTCTTACAATTTTGGAATTTCATGAAACACACTCACCAACCTTACTATACAACGGATATTTTCCTTAGTGATGGGCTAATAACAAGTAAATATTTAAAAATCATGAACACTGTTATAAAAAAAAAATATAAATAATAATATTAATCATTGCACGTTGCTGTAATATGTAATACACTTGCAGCTTTATCAGCCCCGTATTCACCAATACATTTCATCGGTACCGAACGGTTAATATTCACTGAAGGTATGCATGGAGTAATGAATTATAAGAAAAACGAATTGATCAGTTTCTCGGATTCCACTGGGGCTATAATGATTATCACCACAGATGTTCCGGTAATGGAACCAAATACAATCGAGGAGGTTGGACGAGTATTTGAGAAGGAGGTGATTTGGAGAAAAGAATTGGATGCATGGAACAGTAAATATAAAGAAGAATTTAGATCCATGAGAGAAAACGATGTGGGCAGTCAAGATTACAGGGAAATTAATTCACACGTACCAAATTCGGTTTATAGCGATGACCCCCAACCAACGTTTTCACAGGAACAAACAAAGAGAAAGATTTGGGATGAAACTTTCAAGTAAATAATTAATAAATAACTTTTTGTACAATTCTAAAACTAACATTGGTAAAATATTTGTTATACGAATAATTTCAGTTGGTGTTTTAATCGTAAAGGACCACAAACGCGTTTAGGTAAAATGAGAGATAAATATTTACAACGGGAAAAACGACATATGATTGAGGCCATGATGAAAAAAAAGAATGTTGATCAAAAACAATTAGAAGAATATTTCAAAGGAGTAGAGGAAAACAAATATAACAAAGATGATATTACAAATATGAAATTCGAAGCTGATGAATCCTATAGAGACATTGTCAACAAAATATTAGCTACTGATAATACAGAGGAACTTGTATAATTGTGGTTTTAAACTTAACTAAACTTTAACTAAACTAAATTGTAATAAAAAAAATATTTACTTACAGATGTTAAATGTCGATTCAAAAAGTAATGAGTCAGTTGACATGAAAAAAACAGTTGAAACAATTCAACAACTGTTGGTAACTGACATTGCAGTTGAAAAAGAAAAGTTAAGTAATTTTATAAAAAATAATCCATATAAAGCCGATCAAGAAGACTGGGCCCAAGTAATCGAATTTGCAGAAAAGAACGTTAGGGAAATATTAAATGATCCAACTCTCCTAAAAAGTCCAGCATTGCGGTAATTTATTGACCATTAATAAGAAAATACTAAATTCATATCAAGATTAATTTATATTAATATTACCTAGTATAACCTACCTATGTTGACCATAATTTTTTTTTGTATAAAGTATGACACGCCGGGAATTGGCGAAAAAATACATTAATGAAGGTTATAAGATTAAAGAATGGAAGACTCGTAAAGATGAACATGCATACGATCGGTACGAAATGAGAAATAACAAAATCGACATATTAAGAACTATGTATGGGAAAAGTTATAATCCACACTGGGACAAGGGCTTGCGACCACAGACAATGAGAGATGCCCTCCGGATGCGATTAACCGAGGCAGCGGATGATAACGACGAAAGATTATATGAAAGTTATTTTGAAGGAAAAAGTGGTAACTAAAAAATAGACCTAGTATACAAAATAAATTATACTTAATCAAATATTCACATAAAATATTTTTTCATAGGTGGAGACAACAGCTGTTACTCTGATTATCTATCATTAATGGGATCAAGGCCCATGTCCAGTTATCCCGAAGATTATTCAGGCGTCTCCGAAAGAGAGCTATCGATAAACGATGACGACGAAAGCACTAACGCTACTGAATTTGATGGTTCCAGCAGAAATAATGATCGAGAAAAAATAAGAGACCCATATAGCCAACGGGCGTACAACGAATATGACGAGTATCAAGATTTAGAAACACTTGATGAACATGATCAAGAAGATGACGAATAAATTCCAATGACCTCGAACGATTTCAATGAAAATAATAATTTAAGTAATTATACGATTTAAAATAATTTTAGTATTTTACTTTAAAAATATGTAGGCATATATATCTTAAAAAAATAATATAATTCACTATTTTATTTTAAGAAAAAATATTTATAATTTAGTAGTTTACTTTATAGTTTATACTTTATACACTCAAACAGTATAATACAATGTGCTGATTTGTAATTTTATATTAAAAACTTTTTGAAAAGTAGCCTTTTATTATTATTATTATTTTGACAACTATTTTAATTTTAATATGATCCCTAAAAAATATCAATGTAAAAAATAGTTTCAAGATGTATAAAACCAAACCAATTTTTTTATTATATATCCAATGAGAGTCACCGTCATAACCGAGAAACCCATAAAGCAAACGTAAAAATAGCAACGGAAAAATAACTAACCATAAAATAGCTAAAAGCTATAATAACGAATGTTCGAAACAGCTAAAGTATATCATTTTAAAATAATTATTATTATACGTGTTTATTGGTACATCAAAAGTTATACATCAAATGAAATATAAAAAATCTTAAAACTTGAAAATTTAAAAATGTTTTTGACTTTTTTTTTCAGTCAGCTTATGTTTTGCTCTACTTTTAATCCTGTATTAGTCTGTTCTTGTTTGAATCCTTGAACCCTTCCATTATTTTCCGATGTGTTCGGTGTCACGATCCAAGTTAATGATTAAATCACGATCCAAACTATATTATACTCGTAGTATGCAAAAATCTAGTAAACATACTTAATAGTTAGTACATTATTATTAAGTTTAGTATATTTATTATTATATCTTGTCTGTATAGAATATTGGATAACGCAGCTATAAAACTGATTGTGATTATCTGTATCTTTATGTTAAATACTTTAATAGTAATTATTATTTTAAAATAATATACTTTAGGAACTGTTTTGAACAGTCTCAATTATATCTTTTAGCTATTTTATGATCAGCCATAATAATGTGGTTTTGTGGTTTTGACGTGATACCGCTGTACAGTTAGTATCTAGGTGTCTAAAAGGGTTGTTGTAACGGATGTGTTAAATTGGAATTTAATGATGTAAAATCATTGCATACCAAAAACGATTTTGATAACTCTATCAGCCTGTAATATATTACTAATTGTGTTATTATATGATATTATTGTTATTAAAGTAAATTATTTTACTATTAACCATTATGGTACCTAAAACAGTAGGTAGAATTAATATTTACCAAAAACATTGCATTTGAAAACTTCAATGCGCGTATACAATATAATAATACTTTAAATGTTTCATACATAGTATTAACCATGAATAATATTTTTAAATTACAAAAAAAAAAAATAACTTTATTGGTTATAATTCTTCGTTTGAAAATCTAGTTTCTTCTAAATTTGTCTATAGGTACAATAAACTATATCAATATATTATTAAAAATTTTGTATTACATTTTCAATCTTTAGTTATAAAAGTTTTAAATTTATAATATAACTATCTACAAAAGTTTTCGTAATTTTGTCAAAATTTGACCTATAAATGCTTATGACAAAATATAATCCTGCCCGCCTATCATATCTAATATTTTTGAACTGCTAATAAAATAACTTATGAGAATCTTATATTACATTTTCAAGATTTTTGATCCAACAAAAATTTTTCATTGATATTTAAAAAAAAAAATTGAAAATTTGACATGTCTTTAAATAACTCAATAAAAGTCAAAATATTAAAAAAATTGTGTCATTAACGGAAAATGATGAAATAAACATTAATTGATTAAATTTTCAAGTATCTAAGGATATTTGAGGTGTTTAAATGACAACAAGTACCTACATAGGTATTAACGGTAATTCGTTTTATGTTATAATATACCAAAAAGCCAAATCGATATTGTCTTGTTGTATGTGGACTGTCCGAGATCTAAATGATGGTGGTTTTTGAAACAAATAGTTGAAGAAAATTTCAACAATTGATAAAATTAATGAAAGTTTATTACTACTTAAATTTAAGCAAAAATTATAATAGCGTACAAATCGTGTCGATGTGAGTCAGGGATATAGCCAGAGGACGTAGCTCCCCCCCTCCCACCAAAATGTCATCAATACAATGATGTTTTTATTATACACCTCGAAAATAGGTTTGAACCGAATATTGTTATTTTATCGTCAATAGAAATATTGTTCCCAAAATTCGCTTTAGAAAAAAACGACAACTAACTAAAAAATCTCTCCATTTATTTTAAAGATAAAATTACTGAAAAAAATATAGCGAGTGAGTATTTACTTTGTAGTGAAAAATGGAAAAATAATGAAGAAACCACTACAGACATTATGGCTTTTTTAGACTCGTGTGATTCGATTTTTTACCTAAATATAAACCATTTGTTACGAGTTTTGGTAACCCTCCCAGCATCATCACGATCATTTTGAACTTTAAAAAGAGTAAAATTACTATTTCAAAAACAAATTGGAGATTACCGTTTAACAGGTCTGACTCTTTTATCCGTTCATTAGGAAATATCAGTTTCACCAAAATACGTGTTACAGAATATAATGGCCAAATTATATTATTATTACTTTATGTTTATATATTTCACCTGTTTAATAACAAAAATATTTTCTTATAATATTTTAGATTCTGAGTGTAACGATGAATGTATTGATTTTACAATGATGTGTGTTTTTTATTTTTTTATTCATCACCTTTTAGGACAGTAAAAGTGCTTGGATTTTCTTCAACAGTACCTTTTCTGATACGAAAGTGAATCTAGTTGGTACTTTGAGGGGTCGAAAGTAATAATTTCTCATTAGTTTTCAAAAGCGATGTGAAAAACAAAAGAAAAATTAAGGAAAAACGGGAATTTTTACGCAAAATCTGTTTTCTAGAAAATCGATTTTGGTTTTTGGTGTAACTCTAAAACAAATGACTGTAGCACATGATACAGCACACTGTATACATGATAAATTACATAAAAAAAAAACCTAGAATATTTTTTTTAGTTATTTTGTTGTGATTGTATAATATTATTCGTGGGTACTTGAAAATTCTAAAGCAGTGGTCTTAATCCTTTTTGGACTCGCTACCCTCTTTTTTAGTGTTACATTTTCCGCTACCCAGGTAAGTTTTGTAGAAAAACAAAAAAAAGCTAAAATTGCTTAATGCTTTGTATATTATAGTATACTACCTATTATAATTGAATAAACTGTGATTTGATATCCATTATATTATAGATTATATAAACTGTATTTTTATTTATTTCATCTATTATACTTATTTTTTATTTCAAAAGGAAGACTTATCGCGACCCAATTTTAAAGCTTGCGTGAAGCAAAAATTGGTCACGACCCACCATTTGAAGACCACTGTTCTAAGGTACACTATTATATATCTATGATAGTATCAGGGTTTGTTTTTGATGTATAACGCGTAATAAGTACCTAATTGATATTGTGATATGGTTAATTTGGAATTTATTATAGGTAGATACCTATTATAGGTAAATTTTTTTTAATACCATAGATAAGTATATAATATGTCTTTTACCTAGACTGATATATCGTATATATAAAAAATACACACACATCATTGTAATATCAAAACAGTCCACTCAGAATATAAAAAGTATAATATTTTCAAATTAATGAAATAATGTGCATAACAGAAATACTGTACCGTAAAACTACAATTAGAATTCATAGTAATATTTTGAATTATAGTATTATTTCTCATTATTTTTTTCATTGAATTTATCCTCATAAGTTTGTATTTTTTTTTATCCAACCATTAAGCTCTGTTGACTGTTAAAATGTTAAATTGCTACCTACTATAGTTAATCACGAGGCCAACTGTAATAACAGTCCATTGTTGTACACCTTATTATATATTTTATTAAAAATCTGTGCTTGAAAAATGCAAGTGACTTCCTTAAATAATTGCGCTGTATAAAATGTAGATTGTAGATTATAATAGAGTATTGAAGGAGTCAAAGATTACTATCGTAGTATCGTCAAGTAATATTTAGATTTTTGAGATTCGTATAACGACTTGATAAAAAGATAGTAAAAAAATATTACATTTTAACCGGGGTGCGCATTGTTGTCCACTTGCCCCTAACTCCTCAATTATAACAATGTATTTTACTTTTTCTAACAAACCGAAGGTTTTGACTTTTGACGATTATGGTCTGCAGAGTTAACAATTATTATGTGAACAGTTATCATAAAAATATTATTTCTTTTAACAAGGAGTTATTGAGGGTACAATTAAGTCCTCATTGTTCAAAGTTCTATGGAACGGATAGAGCACAATTTGCACAAACAACTGGTAAAATCACAAACCAACACAAATGAATAGAGTAAGTTTATTTTTTTAATCCCACGGTGGCGGGCTAAACATGCCATTATTGTTATTGAGCAAATAATTATGTAAGTATCTTTATAAGCCAAATATTCAAGTGCATAATGTTGGCCCATCTCCAAGACAAATATATTTGAAAGTTATGTCGTGCTGTTAAAGTGATACACAACAAATAAAACAAAAGCTTTTAGGTACTGGCTGAATTACAACAAAATTAGGGAGTGCTCCAATAATGTCCTACAAATCATGCTCGAAATGTTCTAGTAGGTACCTAAACATAAAATTGTCCATCAAAAAGTTGTGCTTTTAAAGTATAGTGAAAAGCGCATAACTTAGTTATAACTAAGTTCTACCTACGAAATAAAGTCAAACAAAATTTGGCAGTGTTTTAAGTCTAACAATGTCCAATAAATTGGAACACCAACCAATTTTAATGTAATGCATGACCATTTATATTCAACTTTTTGGTTATCTATTCTTAAATCCTTATGTATCATTAGTGGGTTACCAAAATCTGCAGACTAGAATATTACTAGAATATACTATTGCATTTTGACAAACAAATAAACAATATATGTATATATATATATGATATATCATATCAGATTATTATCAACAATCAAAATTTAATAATTAAAACATAAATTTCCAAACTTTGTGGTTTTTTTTATTTAAAACTATTCAATATAACAATAACGGTATAAATAAATTTCAAAATATAAGGTTACATTCATATTTAATATTATATTATGTTATATTCAAAATATACCTAGGTAGGCACCTACATATTAAATATAATTTTTGCATAAAAATAAGAAAGATGGTAAAAGTTATGGGTACCTATTTAATTATTATTATATTATTCAGTAGGTAGGTACCTACATTTAATAATATTCATTTAAAACAATAAAGTATAAACATAATATAGTAGGAATGCAATAAAAGAGGTGTACACATTTTTAAATTGTGGTTACAAATTTGTACAAATTATATAGCAATTACTGATGTGGTTTTTGGGTCGATAGGCCAAATTCATCGAAATCCGGGTGCCAGCGTTACGTGCTGCTGGAAATCGTTTTTGGATTTTACGGGCGACGGGGGGCTGTACAAATTTTGGAATTGTACTTACAAATTTGTACAAATTGTATAACAATTACTAATGTGGTTTTTGAGTTGAATTTCAAACTTGCGGGTGCCAGCGTCACGCACCTTCAAAAAAAACATGATGTAGCATATAAATCCTAGCCCTGATTATAATAGCATCAAAAATGACTTGTATTTACCTACAAGTATATTATTTATCAATATATTTTGATATTAATTTAAACAATAAAAATATAATACTTTTTTCTTATATCATAACAGTACCTATATATTTCAAAATTGTCTAATAAGACATCAAAATATGCAATAAAAGCTGAAGTATGCAATTAAAGCTTAAAATAAGCCCTTAAAATAGAAAAAATGGGTAAATGTAAAAAATAAAAATATGCATTAAAAAAGTTTGATTTTTTAAACCGTTATGCCATGAAACAAATTTTTTGCTCACTTAACATATCATAAAATTAACTAGAAAAATATTCAAATGCATATAAATCCAAGCTCTAATAATTAGAACAGGTAATTAATGTGATTCACTAAAAAATCATTCCCACTGTTGGTAGATATCTATTTTTATAATAAATTATCAAGGTGTATATATATATATATATATATCGTCCCCGTTCATGCAAAACACACTAAGTCCAAAAATCGGGTTTTCCGGTTTATTGTCATATAAAATTCAGTTTAAAAATATCTACAATATGCTGTATTCAACTAAGTCCCGATATTATTTAAAGATGTTTAATATACAATTCAAAATGTTAACTAAGTCCATTCGATGTTTTCCTTAATACGCAGAATATGGAATTATAGATTGGAAAAATTGCAAAAGCTCATACTCAAAAATCATGTTTTTGGACTTAGTGTGTTTTGCATGAACGGGGACGATATATACTATATCAATACATAGTAGTTTAAAGTTTAATTATCTGTGGTCTGATAATCTAGTTTCATCGCCAACGACCATACCACGTTGAATACACCAGTTCTCGTCTGATCACTGAAGTTAAGCAACGTCGGGCGTAGTTAGTACTTGGATGGGTGACCGCTTGGGAACACTACGTGCCGTTGGCATTTTTTTTTATAAACATACATTTATAAATAATATCAATCCTTATAAATAAAGATTTCGTACTTTTTATGATATATTTTGTTTTTGTGATATTGAACAAAACTCACTTATGGTAACATGTCTGTATATAGTGGCAAAAAATACATAATACAAATATGTATTAAATATGTATATAATTTATAGTTCCGCTCAACCATTAATTAAGCAGAATAACTTTTTACTTATATGTAAGAGTATTTAATAAAAAAAAGTTGATTAAATATAAAGCGATTACATAGCGATATAAAAATTATAAAATAATTGTCGGTTAGAATAATTATATCATATAAATTATGTCATAATAAATAATAATCTACCCGTCCGTCCTACACTAACATTATGGTTGGCCGGACACGGTTCGTGGTGGACCTAAATAGAATTCAAAATTTAAAAATGCCATTGTGTATGTATACTTAATAAATAATTATACACATAGGCAGTGACAAATTTACTGACAATGATTTTTTTTTTTAAATCCGTCCTCGACTTTAATTCATAATAATTTATTGTGATATAAGTTTATTTAGCAATAAAATACATTTAAAAAATGAAATAAATTATGTAGATTTAAAGTTACACCGGAAATAAATTATAAATTTCCAGTTAACATCGAATACTTCTTAAAAAGACAAAAACATAAAAAATCTAAAATTTCAATATTCATGGTTAATTATGCGATTTTCTTGGTTGTCATATTCAAAAATACAAGATGTTGCATTTTACAATTTTTTTCTCGCATCTTCGAAGGCTCTTGTTGGCCTCGATTCTCAACTGTTAGGTAGTCCTGTGTTAAAAAAATGTAATAACTGGAAACATTTACCAAATGGCAAACCCTCAACGTTTTTGTTCAAATATCCAATCTCGTCGAAAATTAAACTTCAAATACCTACAAAAAAAATTCGTGTCAATGTATTTGTACATATTATTTCAAACAACTTATATAAGATATTATATTACATTTTCAAGTTTTTTGAAGGAGGCTAAACTTCTTTATAAACATTTCATTGTGTATAGAAAATTGTACTTCAAGACTTAAAGTTTAAGTACCTAATAGTGCAATATTTAAAGTTTCTATACGCTTAATGTTTTTTTAATAAAAAAATAACAAAAGAGGAGTTTAGAAGAAAGAGGAGAAAGAGGAGAAAAGTTAGACCACAAAATAATCTTAGTTACGCATTTGAATATCCAATACCCTAAAAATATAGAACTTCAATCACTCAGAAAAAATGTAGTGGCTTTATGCCCTTAGTCTTAAACTTTTTTATTTCCCTTAATAAAAGCTTCCATGGGAAATAATTTTTCTTATGCGTCTTAAAAATGTTAATATAAATACATTTTTTGCTATTATTATAATGGATAATATAATTATTCGAAATCTTAAAATAAGGATTTTTTTTTTATACGATTTATATAATATAATACAATTTTTGTTTTTAAGTAAAAAAGTTTAAACAATTAATACAAGTCAGCAGGATATTAACAGTAAATCGGTCTGCATAATATGTTATTTATATCTTTGTCTAACTAGTTTAAATGCCTACTGTCGTATACGCTGATCACCTCCGACGTACACTATTTAACACACACTAGTCGTCCTCATGACGTTTTAATTCAGAGATAACTACTTTATTGTAATTATTGTATATACTTATTTACACATGTTTTTTTTCTTTTTCTTTTCTCTCTCTGTAATCGTTCGTATTGTAAAATTGTTACACTTTAGTACTTAGTTCTTACTATTTATACCATATATTGTGATCCAATTTTTAAATGTTGAAAAAAAATTTAATTTTATATACATAAGTTTAGATGATGACTGTCAGGAAAACTTTAAAAATAAAAAAAAAAACCCAAAATACACACTACCTACTAAAAATCCATATTAAATTTCTTTATTTCAACTTCTGTATTATTTAAAGGTGGTTATATTACAATTGAACCATTGTATTTGATGATTTAATGATTTTCATATAAAGCAAATATACGATAGTCAAATATAAATAATACTAAGAAAAGTTTTTTTGGTTAGGAAGGAAATGGTTTTAGATTTCAAACATTAACTACTTATATAAATAGTAACTTCCCTGTCCCCATATGAATAACGAAATTAACGATTTTATATTAAATTGCTTATCTCAATTGCAAAGTTTAAATATAGACTGTGAACAACAATTTGTTTGATATTATATTTTTTACTAAAATTGTGGTTAAATGCAATATCCTAAAATAAAAACGTGATTAATTCATGGATGGTATTACATTTGAATTCAATGATATTATATCATTGTATAAGAAAACGATTCTGAGCGGAGACGGTATGTCCTTCTAGGTATAAGACATATTATATACTGTTATCAGCTATGGTATTAAAAAAAATTGACCTATAATGAATTCCAAATTAATCATATCACAATATCCATTAGGTACTTATAACGCGTTATACACCAACAACAAACCCTGATTCTATCATAGATATATAGTAGTATACTTTAGAAGTTTCAAGTACACTGCACGAATAATATTATACAATCACAACAAAATAACTAAAATTCTAGGTTTTTTTTTATGTAATTTTGTCCAAATTTGAATTTAAAATGTTTGTAATAAATAACTGTGTTCATATATTTTTTAGATTTGTTGGTTACAGTATGAACTCTTTAGGAGAAGTGGAGAACCTTTGTTTTAAATTTGCCATCCTTAGCTATAAAAACTGAAAATTTTATAATTTATTAATAACAATGATTGATAAAATTTTTTAATTTATTAATTACAATGATTGATAATTTTCGAGATTTTGATAAATTTTGTCAAAATTCGATTTTTAAATGCTTATAAAAAAAAATTGTGCCTATGTATTTTTAATATTTTTAAATTGCTATTGTAACAAATAACAATATATCAGGAGCCTTGAATTAAATTTTTACACTTTTTGGCCCAACAGATTAAACTTTATTGATATTTATAGAAAAAAAAACTAAAAAAATTGAAAACTGAAAATGAGTCAAAATATTTTAAAAATTATATCGTGTATAGGAAATGCTAATATGAACATTCAGTGAAATTTTCATGTATCTATAGTTATTCGTTTTTGAATTACAACAAAATAAAGAAATCGCTACATGAGAAATCGAGTGAATATCCAATGTTGTAAAAATTTGAATTTCAAACTCTCATAAAAATTTAATTTGACTTTCCGGTAGAGATTTTTTTATTGATAAAGTTAGACAAACTTATGAGTAATCTTGTATTACATTTTCAAAAAGAAAAAATTTTACGAATTCTTAACTCAAAATAATTTGCTAATTTTCGTGATTTTTTCATATTTTGTCGATTTTTGAACTTTAAATGCTTATAAAAAAAAATTGTGACTAAGGATTTTTAATATTTTTCATTTGCCTTTGAAAAAATATACTAGGAGCCTTCTATTCAATTTTCAAGCTTTCGAAACCAACAAATAAAATTTTATTGATATTTTTAGAATAAAAACTGAAAAAAAATGGAAAATGAAAATGTCCCTAAACAGTTCAAAATAAATCATAATATTTTAAATATTTTATCGTGTATAGAAAATGCAAATATAAACAACCAGTGAAAATTTCATGTATATACGTTCATTTGTTTTAGAGTTACACCAAAAACCAAAATAGATTTTTTGGAAAACAGATTTTGCGTAAAAATTCCCGTTATTCCTTAATTTTTACGTGTTTAATCCCGGCGCTTGTGAAAACTATTGGGAGTTTTAAAATTTGATCTCCTGAATGCACCAACTAGATTCACTTTACAATCGAACAAGATATACTGAAGTTGAAAATCGAAGCATTATTTCGACTACTTATCGTGTACACAGACACAAAAATAAATAAAAAAAAAAACACACATCATTGTAAAATCAATACATTCATCGTTCCACTCAGAATCTAAAATATAAAAATAATTTTATCATCAATAACATAATATTTAATATATTAAGTATTTAAAAATAAAATCATAATGTACGACAAAAATGTCCTCACATCAAGACAACATCTTCTGAAAGCAGTGGCGTACTTAGGTTTTTGTCATGGGGGGGATATGATTTTATCCAGTAACCCGAATTTTAAAGCTAGATACCTCAGGCCTATTGGGGTGTGGGGGGGCTGGGGGTTGGTGGATTGATCTCCTTGATACCCTCCCCCGTAAATACGTCCACTGTCTGAACAAATTATAAGATATAGTCCATTAATTGTAAATAATTTTAAGTTCACCCCTGTATTTTTAAGTGGACCATTCCCCATGAGGCGAGAAACTGTTGAAATTTGGAGAGCAGCCCCCCTCACTACACAGCCTAATCGATCATGTCTTCAACAGTTTCTCGTGGAGTTACGGTCAATTTAAAAACTCCGGGATTATATATAATAAATAATCACATACCTACAGTTGAAAATTTAAAATATTACAGTTTATCTGACCCGACTTCGTCAAGTGAGTATGAACCCGCACCTTATTTTTTATTTTCACACATAAACCAAAAGCATAAAAATGACAGAAGTTTGTATGTAAGTTTAATGTAAATACATGTTAATTACTTACTAAATTATTGATGAAAAATCTTTTGAAAAAAATACAATGGGGGGGGGGGAGTGGTGATTAACGATGGAATAGTGCAAACATGGCGCCGGCCACCAAAGTAGGTTAAGTATTTTTAGGAAATTAAAATTTTGAGATTATTCCGTAACAGCATGCGTAATGAATACTGCTTGGTTTTAAAAACTAACCAGCACGCTCATTGAACTCAGTAAGTTTAGTAATAATATTGATCTTTACGTATATTCTACTATATAACAGACACTGTGTGGCATCTGTGTAAGCATATACCTAATATATTTACGTTAATACATTATATGTTATTACGTATACTTATTACGACTGCAGTCTGCAGATGATTGAACATATGGAACGATATTATTGGGAAACTATAGATTTTACTGCCGGTTGCTGTTAGCGTTGTAATAAAATTTATTTAAAAAATCGTTTTCGAATAAACGTTTAACCAATCGTAATACAAATACATCCAGAATACAATATAATTCAGTTTATAAAATTATTATACTGTGCATTTTATTTTATTTTTTTCGGAGACCGAGATAATACTATTGGACACATTGTAAAATTAATAATATTTTCATACTTGGCATTTTAGCCATCGTTTATTTTGTACATAAGGACCAAGTTCACATTGACCGATTTCCTATTTTGACCTTAACACACATTGAGTTTATCATTTACTATTATATAGATATTGAAAGTTACATTAGTATAGTAAAAACTATTTCCGTTTAATATCAGTTTTTAAAGGATGTCTGCGTTAGATAATGGCGACTAAATATATATCATACAGCTCACTATTACAAAACTGCACTTCCGATTTCTAATTTTATAGTTTCATATAGACTAGATTAGGTTATCTATAGTTAAATATAAAATGAAAAAAAATGCATATATTTATTACTGTGCCCTATATTATAATATTATGTTTACTTTATTTTTAAAAAGAGCAATATTACATGATAGTTTTTAAGGAAACTGCAATCTGCAGTCAGCTATGTATTGAGGAGAAAAATACAGGAAAATTGATATTACAGTATTAAGCGACTTGTCAGTGTGTGACAACTGACAAGTAAATGAACAGTTGATAATACCGTTAGTATTAAAGTATATTGACGCATATAGTGAGTCTAATCTGGAAATTGTATCGCCCGTATATAAAATGTATGATTTATTTTTAATCTGAGCACTTTTATACGCATTTTGTGGAGTTCTGATTACAAACCACTTAAAACACAACTTAAAAGTAATATAATATTACCCAACAAAACTCTGAGGTCGTAGGACTTTGGTTGGTCGGATTTTATAATAATAATAATATTTATTTGAAATAAAATTATAAATGTAGTTTATAGAAATAGTAATAAGATAAAATGAATTAAGTGTTTGTTCTTTTAATAAAATCAAAGCAAGTACTAAAAAGAGAGAGTTCATTATAATACAGTAATCGAAAAAAGTTATGAAAATTTAAAATATAATAAATTAGTACGCACATGAATAAAAACAACCATAAATAATATTAATAATAGAAAAATTAATTAACAATAACATAATAAATATTAAATTATAATTAGTAGGTGTTTAAAAAAATATTATATTGTTGATGGTTATATTTATATGGTATATGGTTCTAAAGTATTTGTCATAAATCTTAAAAGATTTACATTTTGAAATATTTAATTAGGTAATTCCTAACCTAAGAAAATTAGTAATTTTCTAGTAAAGTAGTAGTAAGGTAAGGAATTTAAGTATTACGTTTTATAGCTTCATTTTGATTCCGTACACATTATAATTTCAAATTTCTCGATACGTATACACTACCTTCTAAAACCCAGTTTTACGTATAAAGAGACGTTGGTGAATAGTCTCTTATGAACATAAACAATTAATCACTTTAATCAGTAGGATTCTATCATTGTCGTATATATCGACAGAATATACAAATTAGTTTATAAGAATAACAGTATAGCTATAATTTAAATTCGTATGTAAGCATATTACTTTAGCGTCAACGCAAATAAACTGATACCTATTGCCATAATAGTGTATCGTTTATAATTTTAGATTCTGAGTGAAACGATGAATGTATTGATTTTACAATGATGTGTGTTTTTTTAAAATTTTTTATTTTTTTTTGTGTCTGTCATCACGATTTATAACAGTAAAAGTGTTTGGATTTTCTTCAACAGTAGCTTTTCTGATAGGAAAGTGAATCTAGTTGGTACTTTGGGGGGGTCAAAAGTAAAAAATTCCTAGTAGTTTTCACAAGCGCCGGGAAAAACAACATAAAAATTAAGGAAAAACTGGAATTTTTAAGCAAAATTGGTTTTCCAAAAAATCGATTTTGGTTTTTGGTGTAACTTTAAAACAAATGAACGTATATAAATTAAATTTTCACTGGTTGTTTATATTTGCATTTTCTATACACGATAACATTTTCAAAATATTTTGATTTATTTTGAACTGTTTAGGGACATTTTCATTTTACATTTGTTTTTAGTTTTTTTTCTAAAAATATCAATAAAATTTTATTTGTTGGTTGCGAAAGCTTGAACATTTAATAGAAGGCTCCTAGTATATTGTTTCAAAGGCAGATGAAAAATATTAAAAATCCTTAGTCACAATTTTTTTTATAAGCATTTAAAGTTCAAAAATCGACAAAATATGGAAAAATCATGAAAATTAGCAAATTATTTTGAGTTAAGAATTCGTAAAAATTTTTCTTTTTAAATCTAAGATTTGAAAATGTAATACAAGATTCCTTATAAGATTATCTACCTTTATCAAAACAAAAATGTCTATAAGAAAGTCAAATTAAATTTTTATGAGCATTTGAAATTCAAATTTTTACAACATTGGATATTCACTCGATTTCTCATGTAGCGATTTCCTTATTTTGTTGTAATTCATAAAAGAATAACTGTAGATACATGAAAATTTCACTGAATGTTTAAATTAGCATTTTTTATACACCATACATTTAGAAAATATTTTGACTCTTTTTGAGCTGTTTACGGACATTTTCAGTTTTCAATTTTTTAGTTTTTTTTTCTATAAATATCAATAAAGTTTTATCTGTTGGGCCCAAAAAGTGTAAATATTTAATACAAGGCTCCTGATATATTGTTACAATAGCAATTGAAAAATTTTAAAAATACATAGGCACAGTTTTTTTTTTATAAGCATTTAAAGATCGAATTTTGACAACATTTATCAAAATCTCGAAAATTATCAATCATTGTAATTAATAAATTATAAAATGTTCAGTTTTTATAGCTAAGGATTGAAAATTTAAAACAAAGGTTCTCATAAATAGTTCATACTGTAACCAAAAAATCTAAAAAATATATGAACACAGTTATTTTTTACAAACATTTTAAATTCAAATTTGGACAAAATTACGTAATAAAAAACCTAGAATTTTAGTTATTTTGTTGTGATTGTATAATATTATTCGTGCAGTGTACTTGAAACTTCTAAAGTATATTACTATATATCTATGATAGTATCAGGGTTTGTTGTTGGTGTATAACGCGTTATAAGTACCTAATGGATATTGTGATATGATTAATTTTGAATTCATTATAGGTACCTATTATAGCCTATAGGTCAAATTTTGATTTAGTACCATAGATATGTATATAATATGTCTTATACCTAGACTGACATACCGTCTCTTTTCAGAATCGTTTTTCTTATACAATGATATTATATCGTTGAATTCAAATTTAATACCATCCATTATACAGTGACCCACTTGTAACCTACTGTACAGCAGAGCGACACCCACTTGCCCACCTTTTTTACTATTAAATTATAATATTAATTTCTATAGTAAACGATTTCTGAAAATCAACAAAAAATGCTTAGTTGATCATGTGTAAACAAATGGTATTGATCGGAGAGTCGGTCCGAAGATATTTAACGTCGTGGACTGGCTTGGCTATTGCCTGCTCAAAGTATTTGAAAACATAGTCGTGTTTAAGGCTTTGTTTCTTTTGTCTTTTCTTGTGTTTATTTGATGTTAGTGTATTCATACTGTGTGCGAGAACAAGATTTTTAATTTTTATACTTTTGTGTGTTCAACGTTGTACGTATTGCGAATGAAGTAGGTAGCAAATAATACGACCAAGTGACGCCACTGACGACCAACGTGGGTTTCGAACTCACGACCAAAAGATTAAGAGCCTCATGCTTTACCGATTGACCTAGCCGGATAAGCCAACGACATTACTTTTTTTGTAATTTTGTCTTTACCTTATCTGTTAATAACATTAATATTATGTATATTATTATTACTGTACCAAACAATAGGTATTTTTGTTTTTGTGTATTTACTTCATCAAATTTGCGTATTGTGCTTATACATAGATTGTAATTATTCTATTCAGTTAAAAAAAATAATGTTACTTCTTTTTCGACAAAGTTAAGTTACTTTTTTCTATTTAACTTGGAACTTTTAAAAGTTAAAAAAAACTGTCAAGTTTCAACTCGATTAACTTGACGAGTTAAAAAAATGAGTGAATTTTCCCAGCTTTGCATTATATATATTATGTAAACCGTGTGTGCGCACTAGACTTGAGTATCTATCAATATACAGGACAAAGAGAACATTATACCAAGTGCTGCAATGAATAGTAACAATACGATATTCGGTATAATACAATAGGTTCCTAAGGTTCCTTTGTATTATGTATAACACTTATTCATCCCGGTTTATATTCGTGGCGGCATTGTGGGTGAACAGCGATATTATATTATATCGTCCATTAGTCATCAGTATATCATATTATAATCATAATTAAATATATACAGGAAGAATATTTTAACGCATATCTGTTAGGCAATATCTTAGAAAAAATACAAGGAGTTTTATTTTTTTTGAAACAATTATATTTACGATTTACCAATTTATTATTATATTGCCAAGACGTCTGCGGTCTACGATAAAAAAATCTCCAAGAATAACTCGATTATAAGTCGAAACTGAGTGCGTACGACCAATATTATTATAATAATTATTGCCATATTTTATTGCTTAATATTTAAAAATAATAATAATAATAATAATAATAATATTTTCAACAATAACCATAATATTATCTGTTAACACGTACGAACATAGTATTGATATTTTGTTTTTGTTTCTCACAGCATCTGCTCGTGCGTCTTATTCAGCAAGTTTAATAACGGCGTACGTTGCATATGTTAATAATAATAATAATTATTAAAAAGTATTTTATAGACTCTATAGTCCGCTGCAGCAATAGTCACTCAGATAAACAATAATGTAATTTACTGCGTATAATCAGGCGTATTGTATATAAGTACTGAGAATCACTGCGCACTGCATATCAAAATAATATAATATTATGTCATGTCGCCGCGCATCATATTAATCATATTTATCGAGTAAACTATAATATTAAATTTTGTATTGGAAACTGTACCGTCCTCACACTACATTTACTGTCCGATAGCCGATTTCGCTGGACGTCCGCCCGGAACAATTATACCAGAATCGAATAACCGGCAATCGTCGACCGTTGTCCAATATTCGGAAAAACGTTACGAAATGAAGACTGCTGCTACGACGATATTGTTGGTTTTCACCTTTTCCGTCCAACACTCGTGTTCGGCAGGCAAGTATTTTACGTCTACACTATAATATTATACGTCCTATTATACCTATAACCGGCACCCAACGATGTACTATGATGTCGTCACGACGTCACGTTGAGATTATTAAATTAAAATGGAACCGCGATTCCAATATTTATTTTTACTGCTATATGTCTGCTATAATATTATTATACCTGTTAATTATTATATCTTAATTCATAATAGTTCTTATACATTATTATACAATACGATAGGCAATACATAGGTACTGTTATATAATGTACCGAGCCAAGAAGTTACCTATCCGTTCAACTTTCTGAAGGTACCTGCACTAATATTTTTAAGGCGATTTCTGTACATTTTTATTTTTTACTAATCGTTTAGTTTTAATTTCTTAATTGCAAAAGCAGAAAAATTGTCTAGACATTTTGTTCAAATTTCGGATAGGTATTGAATAAAACGGTTTTTGATTAATTATGACGCTTAAAGTTTAGATGAACGAAGACTTGGATCCGGACCCATAGACGAAATTTTAATAAGCACCCTTAAACAATACGCATTATCGATGTACATACTAATATACAATAATACATATACCTATTTAATTTATCACAACTTTCTTGTATATTGTAATACCCATTATTATTTATTATCAAGGAGCCTTTCCTCACACCCCAAGGGTCTGAGAATGTGGACTATTTGTTCTACCGAGTGGACTATTAGACTTTTACTTGGTTTTGACTCCTTGTCACTATTATTTATTTCACTGTCTCTATTTGCTTTAACTTTTAACATTTATATTAATAAAAACAAACCAGATTTGTTCGATATTAATCATACACAACGTCACGTCCCATTTAGAAGTGAAAAATTTTTCTCCAAAAATGAAACAACAACTACGATGAAAAAAAAAAATACAGTCATCCGTTTGATTTATTATAATAATAATTTATTGTCTTAGACTACTGTGTCGTGTTATGCAAACACTTTGATGTCTGCAATTTTCAAACCAAAATAGCCAAAAACGTACTTTTAAAAAGCACAAAAATCTGGCCCGTTAAAATGAATCACTCTGTACGCGCTTTCACCTACATAGTTTAATGGCTTTTGACTTTGTGCGCCCCTCACCCGACCATCTCGGCGATCGCACAATAATAATGATAATGTGTTCAACTGTACAGGGGACTTGGAAAGCACGTTAAACCATTGTTGTGACACGGGAAAAACGTGGAGCGTGGAAAAAAAATCTTGCAATATAACTCTGTCGTTCCCTTTGTTCAACGTCAACGCCGAACACAATACGATGTGTCTGACCACGGTCGGGGCGTGTTGTTTGCAGTCGTTGAGGTATGTATATAGTTATTAATTTATTATTATAGGTAACATAATATATTATTATTGCAAAAACCTCAGTTTTTGAATTATTTTATTCATTGCTATTCCGTGATAGGTAGGTTATAATAATACATATATACACTACCTAGGTATATTGCCATTATTATTCTCGTCGATTAGAGCGAGAAATTGTGTTGTTTGGGAAAACAGCAGCTCGTTTTGGTTACGTTTGGTACGATTCTGCAATATTTCTCGAAAATACGTATAAAAACTTTAACTTTAATATGACAAATAATGGCGTATATTGTATAATGAAGCCGTTCGTCTATATGACAGTGTACCCATAAAAATATAAAGTATTTTAACATTTTAACTCTACTGTCTATTTGGTTCTGTAACAAGACGGTGGAAGTTAATCGTTAGTTTTTGTCAATATTTGTATAATTATATGCTGTTATAATAACACTATTTAAGGCTAGGGAATAGGTAATTCGCATATTTTTAAAAAAGCATAAAAAAATATACAACTCAGTGGTTTTGAAAGTTTTCCAACAAAATTACGATATTATTTGTTACAAAAAAATTATCACTAAATAACTGCCACTAATAATGCCCATTCGGTGCTGCAGTGTAAAATAAAGACTTCAAAGGACCTTGGAATTTATTAAAATATTTTGGTTCTTTGTATGCTATTTAATTAGAGTTATATTATTATATTATTATTATTATCAATAGCAGTACTTGTGCACTTATAGGTAATTTAAATTTTCAACTAATTTTCAGTTTTTTTTTAATTTAAGCTATGAGACAATTTTTATTAGATAAAAATGCTTGAAAATTTAATTGTTTCCTTATAAGTAGTGTTTCATATATCAATTAAAAATATCATTAATAAATAGTTAGAATATTTTTATAATCGTTTTCATAAGTTCAAGTTTTTAGGAAATTTAGCTAAATCGTAAAAATGTGCTAATAGTTTCATTATTAAGGAATCATATATAAGATTTAAAAATGTAATACAAGGTTCCATATTTTAATTATTTCTTAGAAAAATATTAAATTTTATGATTTAAATCCAAAACTATTTTTTACTAGCGTCTGATCATTTTATGAAATAGCATAATTTAGATGAATACCAACTATCAGCACGTAAAATAATAATTGATCATAAAATAATTTTAGATTTAGATTCTGAGTGAAACGATGAATGTATTGATTTTACAATGATGAGTGGTTTTTTTTATTTTTTTTTTTTAATTTTTAATTTTTGTGTCTTTGTACAAGATAAGTAGTCGAAATAATGCTTCGATTTTCAACTTCAATATCTTGTTTGATTGAAAAGTTGGTGCATTGGGGAGGTAAAAATTTAAAATTCCCAGTAATTTTCAAAAGCACCAAGAAAAACAAAAGAAAAATTAAGGAAAAATGGAAATTTTTACTCAAAATTGATTTTTCACAGTTTTTTTTATAAGCATTTAAAGTTCAACAATTTACAAAATATGGAAAAATCACGAACATTAGCAAATTATTTTGAGTTAAGAATTCGTAACAATTTTTCTTTTTAAATCTAAGATTTGAAAATGTAATACAAGATTCCTTATAAGATTATCTACCTTTATCAAAACAAAAATGTCTATAAGAAAGTCAAATTAAATTTTTATGAGCGTTTGAAATTCAAATTTTTACAACATTTGATATTCACTCGATTTCTCATGTAGCGATTTCCTTATTTTGTTGTAATTCATAAAAGAATAACTGTAGATACATGAAAATTTCACTGAATGTTTAAATTAGCATTTTTTATACACCATACAATTTAGAAAATATTTTGACTTTTTTTGAGCTGTTTACGGACATTTTCAGTTTTCAATTTTTTTAGTTTTTTTTTCTATAAATATCAATAAAGTTTTATCTGTTGGGCCAAAAAGTGTAAAAATTTAATACAAGGCTCCTGATATATTGTTACAATAGCAATTGAAAAATTTTAAAAATACATAGGCACAATTTATCAAAATTAATCAAAAATTATCAATCATTGTAATTAATAAATCATAAAATGTTCAGTTTTTATAGCTAAGGATTGCAAATTTAAAACAAAGGTTCTCATAAATAGTTTATACTGTAACCAAAAAATCTAAAAAATATATGAACACAGTTATTTTTTACAGACATTTTAAATTCAAATTTGGACGAAATTACATATTAAAAAACCCAGAATAACTATTTTAGTTATTTTGTTGTGATTGAATAATATTATTCGTTGGTACTTGAAACTTCTAAAGTGTACTATTATATATCTATGATAGTATCACGGTTTTTGTTGATGTATAACGCGTTATTAGTACTTAATGATATTGTGATATGATTAATTTGGAATTTATTATAGGTTATTATTATAGGTCAATTTTTTGTTTAATATCAATTATCATAGATATGTATATAATAAGTCTTATACCTAAACTGACATACCGTCTCCGCTCAGAATCGTTTTTCTTATACAATGAATATAATAATAGATATAATAGATAGTATTGAATTAAAATTTAATACTATCTATTATACAGTCAACAGTGACCCATTTGTAACCTACTATACAGCAGAGCGACACCCACTTGCCCACCTTTTTTTTATTGCATTTCAAAATGTTAATACACATTTTAGGCTCTGCGAATAACCTTAAAAATGTAAAAATAATATAATATATTTCACATTAACTTTTCTTATTGTAATATTTAAAAAATATTGAAAATACATAGGCACAATTTGTTTTGTAAGCTTTTGAAAAAATCACAAACAATTCAAATTATTTTGTTTTTTAAAATTCACAAAAGATTCAATTTGTAAAGCTAAGGATTGAACATTTAATACAAAATTTCTTTCAAGTTCTTCATACCGTCATTAAAAAATATAAAAATTAACACTTTTCTTTATAGACATTTGAATTTCAATTAATATTGACGAATTTGAATATTTAAATGAAAGACAACATTTTTAGTTTTTTGTTGTAATTTAGAAACTATTAACCGTCGCAGGGACTTGAGACTTGTTGCCATTATGTATTTCATTATTTTCTAACCACAGATATTTTGAAAATAATATTACTAATTTAAGATATTTATACCACAAACGTGACTTGAATATATTATTTTATCCTTATAACCGAGTTTATGGGTAGGCATCTGTAAAGTAAAAATTAACAATTTCAAATTTCTTTAAATAACTCAAAAAGAGCCAAAATATTTTGAAAATGTCATCATGTACCTATAGAAATTTGGTGAACATTTTAAGTATCTGTGGTTTTTTTTTTTTTTTGAGCTGAGTACAATAGAATAAGAAATTCTTTTGATGAGAAACCGTTAATTTATGGATAGTATCCAATGGCTTAAAAATGTTGTTAGCTTAGAAAAAATTACGAGGAATCTTGTATTTCATCATCAAATAGAAATAACATTTTTATGAATTTACAACTCAAAATAATATCCAATTTTTCATAATTTTCATAAATTTTGTCAGATGAAAATAAAACTATACAAAAATTAAAATCACTGTACAATAAGTGATCACTTCAAAAGACAATTCTTAGCAAAAACAGTCTGCTGCCTATTATTTTAAGAAACATATTTAATGATATATTATTATTTATATTGATACTAACCTTTTCACTCAGTTTTTTTTTTAAATGCCCATATCTGCTGATTTGAACATAACGCAATTTCAGCACTTTGGTAACCACCAAAAATAATAATAGATAATAATAGGTTTATCATTGCTACTAATAAGAGCATAGAAACATTTTTTTAGTATGTAATTTATTTTTCTATAAGTAATAAAGTATGTTGAACTAATTTTTTTTTTAAATTTAATAATCACCCACGAATAGTATTTTTAAATTACAAAAAAATTACTTAAATCGTTATGCATCGTTTAAGTATCTACTTTTGTTCATATTTGAATATAAAATATCTATAAAAAAAAAATGTAGTCCATATTATATTGTTTAGATATTTTGGTTACAATAATAAATACTTATTGGAAATCTTGTATTACATATTATTCAAGCGTTAGCTACACAGTTTAAAGTTTGTATAAATTTTAAACTAAAACATTTTTACATCAAGTCCTTTTAAAATTAATTAAAAAATAGTAGCTTCATTATTTGGAAAAATACTGAGAATGTTTATTTTTGATCTTCCATAGCATCAATTAAATCTAATTTGTTAGAAGAAACCACCCTTTAAATTGAAAATCTAATGATTTTTTCAACTAGGTACTTAATAAAGTGTCTTCAGACTCATAAAAAACACACACATATTATTATGAAATCAATACATTCATTGCTCTTCATTTCAGAATCTATGATAACTGAAAAAATGTACCAGTTACAAAATACCAGTTATAAACATTATAAATTTTATCTGTTGTTGTAATTCAAAAAGTAATAGGCTTGATATTTCACCAAAAATTATTATCGATATAATAATTTTTCTAGGCATGAAATTATAAAAGAAAAAAAATGTTTTTTTTTGTTGAGTTATTGACATTTGGAATTTAGGAATTAAAAAAAAATTATTTCGTTAGTGATGTAACAATGTATGTGACTTACATATATTTTTATTAGTGATAGGTATATTATGTTAACATTTTGTAAACATAATAAAAAGTGTAATGACAATTTATCCTGAAACGACTGTTTTTAATTAGGTGCTTAAGTATAATTTAAAAAATATCAAACTCAAAAACTTTAAACATTCCACTATTACATTCTTTACTATACCTACAAAATGCCATTTCTAATGTATTAAGACTTATAATTTTAAACTATTTATACAAAGAGTCAACGTACTTTACAGTTTATACACAATACACCCTTCAACGCTGTAGGTCGGTATTGATTTATAAGTTTATACAAATAATGTAACATATTATAGTATATACTATATGTTTTTGGAAAAAATATAAGTTTAACCTACCATAAGTAGTGATGTAGAATTTACCGGTAAACATTTTTTTGGTAATTTTACCAGCAAAATGTACGTTAAATTTGGTAAATTGGTAAAATTTGTAAAAAAAAAAATTGTAGGTGTAATTTTAATTCAATTTTCAAATACAGCCTACGTGCCAAATTTCTTACCTTCTAAAAACATTTTTATGAAGTGTGTAGATTTATAGGATATCTTTTTTTATTTTTACTATCTACAAACCTATAGATACCTATCTAACCTATTTTCCTATACGGCTATTATACGACTATACACTAAAATACAGTATCTGCACTTATAGTCGTGTAGGATACTCTACATACATAATAAAAGTTATTATGCGAGTAAAAACATTAAACATGAGGGGTCACTCGATTTTATTAAAAAAAATTTACCCGCTAAAAAACATATAACATATCTACGTAAATTTAATCTTACCCGTAAAATTTACCCGGTAGAATTACCTAGTTCACATCTTTAACCATAAGTACTAATATTTACTAATTAAAAAATAAATTACTAATAGTACCTAATATAAATAAATTATAAAATATCCTCAGAAATAGAGCTGTATTCGTCACTATGGTAGATAGGTATGTATGTTACATGGAATAATAATATGTTCCATCTTCCATATGCCGTAGGAAAGGTCCACTACGCAATATTGTTTGTCACTTGTTCATTTTCAGTAGATTTATTCGATATGAACGTGTCACAAAATTCAAAGTATCAGCATTATTCAAGTCAAATACTCAAATATGCTTGATTAACATATGCTAGTCGTCGCCCATTGGAACACTTATTATTCGTAAGAGGCTAGCTCATTTGATTATTAGTGTACTTTTGCACTTGGTATAAGCACACCTGCAGTCGTGGAAATCGTGGCTAATAATTCGAGTATAATATGCCAGCTAGACAAACTTTTAAAATCTATAATTTACACCTTATTAAACGTCTGTAAAATAGTTACACAACTGCACTCTATGGGGTTTTTTTTAGTACAGTGTACAAAATATGTAAATATTACGGTTGTGTATTATTGTCTTCGTTATAATATTATTGTAGTGTGTGTTTATATTTTGTAAAACAAAAGTTAAACATTGATTATAATTTATAATATAATAGTCATGTCGTCCGTCGGATTTTAGAGAGTATAATATTATATATTATAAAATAAAATGTTTGTACCTCGACGACTAGTAAATCGTAAATGTATAATTATTTATGCATAAAAATGGACCGAATGTCTATTAACATTATGTGTATAATTATTATTATACTATACCTACTTTTAATAAAACATACCATAGTAATATGTATCGTTAACGACTATAACGTACAAACCACAGTAATAATAATATATTATGATAGTTGGTATCCGATAATATAATTGATATTACTTTACTATACCATGTGGCATAGCATATTATAATATTATGTCAATTTTATCATCAGTGAAAGCTGCAGTGCGCCAGTGAATTATTGCAGTTAATCTCATGTAGATTAGTATAGGTCACTACTATTACTTAATAGTACCATTAGTAAAAAATAATTTCTATAATCATTAGAGAATATGCTTGAACTATAGATAATAAGAATTAAGTAATTACTATATTATATTCATATTTTTAGATACTAATAGTTATAAACCCAAGTGAGTCCATCTGTCTATATAGAAAAGTGTCCCAGGATCGGTGCCAAATAAATCTCTGGGAGAGTAGGACAATATTATTATAGTGGAGCTCCGTTAACATTACTGAATGGATAATGAGTTAATTTTAAAATTCAAACTTAGTTTCTGTGGTTACTTTTTATCAAAATATATGGAAATAATAAAATATTGGTTATAGAAAAGGTATGGTCTTAATTTAGTTCAAAAGTTTTGTCCATTTGTATAGTTATTATTTCCCAATTATTTTGTAATTGTGACTATTTCATTGAGAATTAAAATCTATCAAATAGGTACTATCAAAATTATGTATGCACATTTTATAACTTTACCCTTGTCAACAATATTTTCAAATTTTTTTTTGTACTGAAAAATTAATGACAAATAATTGTTAGCTCTAAAAGGACCAAATGACATATTCTATACACGCAAACAAAACAAAATATTACATCATGTACCTACATTATAATATCAGAGACGATAACTACTCTCATACTGACGTGCTTTCATTATGAATTCGCTGGTGCAGTAAATAGAGCCATTTCGCAGTAGACTGCGAATTGTTATGTTGGTTCGAGTGACTAAAATACAATGTAGAATTATATATACCGTAGGTATTATAATCATTGAGAAAACAGTTTTCAGTTATGTTTTGAATTGTCGAGATTTAATTCGTACGAATAAAACTTTAAGTTGGTCTTTTGTTCACAGCACAATGTTCACATTGTACTTTCAATTAAAAAAAAAAAACACTTTGTTTTAAGTTTTCTCTGTACATAACTACATGCAAGGTAGAAAATGACTTTTTGAAACATTAACGTTATATTAACGGAACTATTGTTGTACTAAAAATTATTGAAATATGCATGAGTATATGCAGTATATGCAGTAAAAATTGTCAAAATATGCTTAAATATATGCAGTTACATTTTTAAACTATTTACAATTTTTGAAATGAAGACTCAAAAATAAGTAGGTACATAAACATAATAAAAATAATTTATTTACGGGCTTACGAATTCGAATATATATTGATTAATACATGAACGCTATTGCTTGAATGTTTTGTTTGCCATTTTTAAACTATCGTGATATAGAACAACTTTTTTTTTTAAATACTGGCTGCACATTTAGGTAGGTACAGGGCTGAAAATTAACGAAATAACGTGATATGATGCGAACACAATGATAAACAAATACGAATCTACTGATTTTCATTTATTCGTAAAATCTAGAATGTAAATGTCAATTAGTTTTACCACAGATTTGTCAAGAAAGGAACTCATAAAATCTTACGCACCCACCTCCGTACCATATAAGAATTCTAACAGCCCTCTCAAGCATTTTCTCTTTTTTTTAAGCTTATTCAATATTATTATAGTAGGGCATGAGGCTTCAGCCCCCCTAAATCTGAAACGCTATTTGAGCCTGCATAAATGTGGTAAAAATTCCTCAAATATGGACATTTTCTAAAATATGACGAAATATACAAAACTATGCAAGGTCAAACTTTGTATTTAATTTTGCCATATCATAAAACACATTTATAACTTACCTTGAATAACCTTCGAATACTAAAAAAAACATGTATATGCAAAAAGTCCCGAACCCCTTATAGTATGTCATAAACGTCTTTCAAAACAATGTAAAACGCAAAAATAATTCACATACCAGTGGTGATTCGTTAAAATATGCCCGAGGTCACCTAAACTTTATTTACAAACATCAATTCACCACTTGGTATCTTTTTATTAAAATACGACAAATTAGTGTCACGTCAAAATTTCAAAAAACAACAACACAAAGAAAATTAACAATTGAAACGAAAAATTGGTACCATACAATATGCCCTAGCTGCAACTGGCTTTTGATTCTTGTGGACAATGGAAACTTATCATTACCCATCATAAAAATAGGGATGTCCCGAGTTCATCCAATTTTTAATTTTTACCTTTTTTTATAGCCTTAGTGCATCTGCAGTCTTATCGATAAATTATATTGAATTTCCCGAGTGTATCCGGGTGCGCAGTCTTATCGACAAATTATATCAAATAGCCCGAGTGCGTCCTTCGGATGGAGAGCCAATATACTTTTTACGAGACATAACCGACTGTAGGCTATTGTAGTACAAAATATGTACAGTAATATAAGTAATTTTTACAACCACAGTGGCAACTGTGGAGAACCACGTTTTATATTAACATCGATAATAAACGAGCAATACTAAGGCTCATTTAGGTCAATAAGTGTGATTATTACTGAATAATGAACTGACACACCATGTATAGTGTCATCAGACATGAAGTTTAAAGTGTTTTAATTTTCAAATTTTTCAAAAAATATAAAAATGAATTATAGATAAGTTTTTTCTAGAAGAAAAAACAATATTATAAAAATTGGTGTAAACTAAAATAATAAAAAAAAAGTAAAAACCACCCCGTAACTATGAACTAGGGTCTAAGATGAATTCGGCCTACGTAAAAAAATATCTTTTTTTTTTTTGGGACACACTCGGGAAACTCCTATAATTTTAATAATAATAGTATCTAGTTAGTAGTATTACCTCCGATGCTTAAATAATAAGTATACTATCTATACTCAATGGTATTAGTCATTACATACATTATATTGTTCTAGACGCAATACTCTGAAGCTACGTGATATCAAACAAAATAACTACATATTTTTGTTTAATAAAAACTAAAATAATTATTATTTTAAACTTGAAGATTTATTTTTATAAATTATAGAGAAATACGGTGTAACGAAGGGAAACAGGTCGGGCTGGAAAATGGAATTTGCAACGAAAAACCACAAATGGGAAGAAATCAAGTGGATTTCATGGTACGTATACAACTTACGAGATAATTAGATAATTAATATACAAATATATAATATATACCTATATAATAAATATTGATAGTTCTTTATTTTATATAAATTAATATTTAAGTAAAAAAACTTTTTAATTACTATTATTAGTGAGTAGGTACCTACTCAGTATTGTTATGCAATTATAACGGAAGTTTTTTTTTCACTTTTGTATGATATGGGGCGATTAACGAATGGGATATGTGTATATATAGTAATATATAGTAATATATGGTAGTAAAGTAATTATAAGTTTATAAGTTACATTTATAGTTTAATACATAAATTATAGTTTACTAAGATAAATATTCTGCGGAGAACGCGATTTAAATGTATACCTACTATGTATCAATTATAATTATATCTACCTGAATATTTTAAAACAATAATGTTATGTAGATTAACTTATTTTTGAACACGATATTATTTTAATGCATATTAAGTGTGATATCTAACATAAATATTAAATACATTGGCCCAATAAAGGTGGAGTCACAAATTTCAGCCACAGCATCCCATATTTTTATGATATACTGTTATAGTATTATAATTGTTATTGAAAATATCTAAGTTTATAATATGTCAACAAATAAGTTACCTACATAGGAGCTTATTATTATATTATAGTTTATAGTTATGTATAGTACCTATAAGGTTTTACTGACATAGTGACGTACTGTTACGTGTTATACAAAATAAATTATAATATTTGCTGTTCATAATATTTCAAATTTTATGCGTCCGTTGCTAAAAACGTATTGAATATATTTTTTTTACATTGTACAATCTATACAATTTTTGTATATTAAGCATAAATGAGGTTGAGTATTAGTAACTATACAGAGAGGAGAAGCCGCCCACTGACGACACTCCAGGCGGTGTTTAAATATTTAATAAATAATTTCGTTTGAAAATCTTGAAATAAAACTATTGATACAATTCTACAAAAATCCAGTGCTTGTAAATTGTTAGATGTATATTATATATTTTTTTAGTATTCGTTCGGATAATATTATTCAATTAAAGTGATTAAACGTACATAAAAAAATAAAACTACCTAAATAAGATGACGCAGACTTTATAAAAACTAATGTTAAATTATAAAACAAATGTATCACGATGTGAATACGTGATTTCATACAAACATTTAAGTAGTTGGAAAACGGTTTGATTCTAGGTTAAACGAGCTAAATATAATTTATTCATGTGCCAGCAGAAAATTTAAAACAAAACTAAAGAGTTCTTTGACACTTATATAGCATATGGCTTCGGATTCTTTGAGGTAAAGCTTTTCGAGAGCTTATTTTTAATCAAAACTCTAAAGGTATATTTAAATTGGAATGACTGCAGATGTACATTTGTTTGTATTTTTAGGGATTTGTATTTATAATTAAATGTTATAATTATGATTTATGTATATGTTCTCTCAATAGTGGCCAAAACAAACTGTTTTAATTGTAAAAATATAGTTGTCTTATGATGTAATATTGATATTTTTAATTATATTTTTAAAAACATAAATGGGTTTATAAATTAATATAAATACATTTTGCTCTTGGAGAAAACTTTAGAAGCAAGTCATATTAACTTATTAAAAAATATTATATATTATTTTTTATTTTTTATCCACATTTATCATTTTAGATTCTGAGCGGAGCGATGAATGTATTGGTTTTACAATGATGTGTGTTTTTTTTATATTTTTATATTTTTATATTTTTTTATTTTTGTGTCTGTCATCACGTTTTGGGACAGTAAAAGTGCTTGGATTTTCTTCAATAGTACCTTTTCTGATAGGAAAGTGAATCTAGTTGGTACTTTGGGGGTCAAAAGTAAACATTTTCCAGTAGTTTTCACAAGCGCCGGGAAAAACAACATAAAAATTAAGGAAAAACGGGAATTTTTACGCAAAATCGATTTTCCAAAAAATCGAATTTGGTTTTTGGTGTAACTTTAAAACAAATGACCGTAGATACATGCAATTTTCACTGGTTGTGTATAATTGCATTTTCTATACACGATAACATTTTCAAAATATTTTGATTTATTTTGAACTGTTTAGGGACATTTTAATTTTCCATTTTTTTTTAGTTTTTTTTCTAAAAATATCAATAAAATTTTATTTGTTGGTTGCGAAAGCTTGAAAATTTAATAGAAGGCTCCTAATATGTTGTTTCAAAGGCAGATGAAAAATATTAAAAATCCTTAGTCACAATTTTTTTTTATAAGCATTTAAAGTTCAAAAATTGACAAAATATGGAAAAATCACGAAAATTAGCAAATTATTTTGAGTTAAGAATTCGTAAAAATTTTTCTTTTTAAATCTAAGATTTGAAAATGTAATATAAGATTACTCATAAGTTTGTCTACCTTTATCAATAAAAAAATCTCTACCGGAATGTCAAATTAAATTTTTATGAGCGTTTGAAATTCAAAATTTTACAACATTGGATGTTCACTCGATTTCTCATGTCGCGATTTCCTTATTTTGTTGTAATTCAAAGACGAATAACTGTAGATACATGAAAATTTCACTGAATGTTTATATTAGCATTTCCTATACACCATACGATTTTGAAAATATTTTGACTCTTTTTGAGCGGTTTACGGACATTTTCATTTTTCAATTTTTTTAGTTTTTTTTTCTATGAATATCAATAAAGTTTTATCTGTTGGGCCAAAAAGTGTAAAAATTTAATACAAGGCTACTGATATATTGTTACAATATCAGTTGAAAAATATTAAAAATACATTGGCACGATTTTTTTTTATAAGCATTTAAAGTTGGAATTTTGACAAAATTTATCAAAATCTCGAAAATTATCAATCGTTGGAATTAAAAAATTATAAAATGTTCAGTTTTTATAACTAAGAGTTGAAAATTTAAAACAAAGATTCTCTTAAATAATTCATACTGTAACCAAAAAATCTAAGCAATAAATGAACACAGTTATTTTTTACAGACATTTTAAATTCAAATTTGGACGAAATTACATATTAAAATCAATATTAACGATCTTGGTTTTTGTTGTAATTTAAAAATATTATTCGGCGATATATGAAACTGAAAAATCAACACATTATGGCCTATCCATACAATCTACCATAGTATAAGGAATAAGAAGTATGCTCAATGATAAGACTGTGCATATTTTAAGGGGCAATGAATAATTTATTCATAAATTCCATATAATTTAATACCATAAATAAGTATATAATATGTCTTATACCTAGACTGACATACCGCCTCCGCTCAGAATCGTTTTTCTTATACAATGATATTATATCATTGAATTCAAATTTAATACCATCCATCATACAGTGACCCACTTGTAACCTACAGTTCAGCAGAGCGACATCCACTTACCCACCTTTTTTTTTTTATTATTACATTGTTTAATGTATAAATGTGATGTATTATGTATAATCGTTGTAGATACTTGTTGAGGTAATCTGCTAAGGTGTAGTATTATTTACCTATGATATTAGTATATTTCATAATAGGTATGTTGTATATAATTTCTCATTATAGGACCACTACAAATGGGTCGCAACTAACATTTAAAATAACTATGGGATTAAAACTTCCTGCAGATATTTACATTTTAACTATATATTGTACTATGTTTATGATTTGTAATTATTTACTACCTATGAATAGATGTGCTGTGAAATATGTAAAATCGGTGTTGCTGTTGGTTCAACAAAAACGATATGTCAATCAACTCCATTGTTTCATGATCATCAATGGGGTGAAGTGTATCAGTCATGCTGCAGTTTAGCTACTACAAAAGTAAAATCAATTTCGACAGAAACTAAAAAAAAATATGTGGCAGCTGCGGGTCAGTTATATATTTTTTTTATTAAACTCACATTATTTTAAACTAATATAATACCTCAGTTTTGAATGAATTAATGAAAATTGAATCAATGTCAACAGATCAAAGTACCTACCTATTAAACATAAAATATTTTGTAATTTGTAATTATATTAGATGTCGATAGCTTATAATATAATATTATGCTTTTTAGTGGTACCCAGTAATTGCGTAAAGTGTACCTGCATATAAATTTAATTGAACAATATTAGTTTATCTCGCATTAATTTAAATAATAATTGTATGAAGAAAGTATACATAGGTTAGGTACTTTAAGTAATCACGTGAGGGACACTCAAGGTAGTAAAGCTGGATTTAAAGTTAAATGACTAACTTTTTTTTAAATTTAAATTCATAAGTACATGATCTTTTCATATTAATCAATAAACTAAGAACTGGACGTACCTATTAGGTACTTAGGTAGTTATTAAATAATATCTATAATATTATTATGTTAATAGGACGTCTCATAAATAATACTAATACTTAAAAAGCATACTAAATAAATTTCAAATACAATATTACCTATACTTAAAGACTTAGATTATTATTATCTTTATTGGATATTTATTCAATTTATGTATATGCAGAATCAAATGATTGTACTCTTGGAACACATAGTTGCACGTCCAGTGAAATATGTATAAGCACAAATAATGGATTTGAATGTCAACCACTCCTGCCACCATTGATGGTTCCTGAAAAATTAACTATGTATAAAAAAAAACCAATTTGTGACCCTGGATATGCTTATAATGCGTATGGACAAAAATGCGAAGGTAATTTTGAAATTCATTGTTTCTCATAAAGATATATTATATGAGAATGTCTTAGGTAGGTAGTCCAGAATGTCAAGTACCTATTTTTTTATAATTTAAAATAACAATTAAACTCTATGATTTTAATAGCTAAATAATAACAAATAAATAAAGATACAACGCTCACGTATACACTGCCGTAACAGGAACAACAATGCACATAAAAGGACCTTATCCTGGAACTTGTTTACAATATTTGCGCACTGACGTCAATAAGATAGATGTCTTGTGTGTTTCTAGCATGCCTGTAATTAGATAGTATACTAATTTGATAATTATGCTGACTTATTTGTTTTAATAATGTGTGGAGTTGAAAAGTATACTAGTGATGTTATTGCCTTAGTGGTCCACTATTCATCTCATATTAACTTTAAATCCTTAATAACTATTCAATATTTATTTAATATTTATACCTAAAATTATTTAGTAGAGTACCCTAACAGATTAAAAAAAAAAAATATAATATATTATTATTTATAACCATATTGAAACCATCATCAAATGTTTTTCTGAAAAATGACTGATCGGAATAACGAGTTATTGGTGTTAGAAAAATGATAATGCACTTAGGTTTATATAAAAAAAAAATATAAATATATTTAAACGTGATGTTATAGGTGTATAAATTAGTGCACATATCAATTTGAAAAAAACGTTAAATTTTTATAATGTTCTGTAAAAAATTAAATATTATTAAATTAGATTGGGTAAATGAGAAATAAATAATACATATTATTAAAATGTTATTAGTTGTTCAATATTATTTAATAACGAAAAACTAGATAAATCAAAAAAAAAAAATTAATTTGTTTGCATACATAGGTAGTACCTATTAGGTACCTATATATTATATACATATATCGATTATTTATCATAGTAATATAGACAGTGGTCGAAATGGCTCAAGATAAGTGGAGGGATGCCTTACAATTCAGATTTCCTGATATCATCATAAGATTCTCCTATTTTTCATCCATTAAAAAAGTAGAGGGATGCCATCCCTCGGTATCCCCCCCACTTAGAGCTTTTATATAGATAATGATAGTTTGGGAAAATCTATATAATAGAACGAGGTTAAAGTTATCTCTATATTACTTTATTTTTTTTACGATAGAGTTTCAAAGTTCACCCATCAAACATATTATTTTTTGAACAAAAAAAATGTACACAATAATTAAATTGAGAACTGAAAAAAAAATATGTAATAATTTCATGCATGAGCATAGAAAGTGGGTAAAATAATTTAAGTCTAATCCATAGCGATAATTGTATACAAAGTTTTTCGACAGTGGTAAAGAATATGTTAAAATATATACACAGACAATTGGTAGTGTCTCAGTAGAATTTTAAATTGCATGATCTATTAGGGGCGTCGTGCCTTCGTCCCCAACATAGCTTATAGCAGGGGTGGCCAACCTGCGGCATGCATATTTATTTTGCGGCACATTTGATGTTATTGAATGGCAAACCAGACTAGCTTCAAATAAAATCACAATATCTAAAATTATGTTTTTCAATATTAATACAGTATATCACAACAATTATTGTATTAAAAAACATTAATAATGTTATGTAATATGACATATTATTTGATTAGAATCACTAATAAAGTCAGTCTTATTATATCAATTAACGCTGAAACCCCACGTTAATTTTTATGGCACATTTTAAATTCTTTTTTCTATTTGGCACATTTTAGTCTATAGATAATAGTATAATACCTAGTACCTATATAGGCAATACGAAGGCACCATCTGTACAGAATAGATGAATTATTATTTTTAATAATCTAAATAGTATTCATATCAGTGGCCTCATTTCAGTTTTAAATAGAGGGGAGCAAAAGTTTTAACCAGCCAAACTAAATCGTGTGTACCTACCTAAATGCCCACGCGTATACATATTTGAACTTTAAAATAAAAAAAAACATAAACATAAATTATTATTTCGTTGCAATAATTTCCTAGTAACCTTACTGTAGTCAGTAAGTCACACACAACATTAAATTTCCTCGAAATTATAAAAAGGGTTATGTATGTTTTTTATCCAACAACCGGTCCATGGAGAAACTTTAAAATAAAGGGAAAATTCCCACCTTTCACCCCCTCAAATGCCTGATCAAAGTTTAGTAGAAAAAAATATTTATTTAAATTGTGTGCGATTAATACAATTTGTTTTGTAGATATAGATGAATGCTCTCAACAACCCTGCGAAATAAACGAACATTGCAAAAATTTACCTGGAAGTTATAAATGTCATTGTAAAAGTGGTTATCAATTGGACAAAGTAACCAATGCATGCACAGGTAACATGTCTAAACATAATTATAAGCAATAATTTTATAGCCACATAAAAATGCAAAAAAAATTATAAATATACAACTGATCATACAGTTCCTAAGTAAAATACTAAAATCACCGGTGGATTTAAACCAAAGATATTGAAAATATCGACGATAATTTATTACAGAATATTAAAATTACGTATTTGATGTATGTATTTTTATCACAATTTAAAATTTTTATCAACAACATGATACCAAATGGGAAATAATTTTCATAATCAATATTCTAGATTTAACTATTTATGTATTCTTTTTGCTTTTTAAGTTCAATAATATATTTAAGAATATAATAAAATGCAAGTGACGAAAGAGGATTGGAGACCCCTTGCACAGTTGCACCTCCCCATAAATATGCCACCGATGTAGCTATATGTATATTGTATATAATATATTTATGTTACAGAAGTCGATCACTAGGTAATGGTAGAGTTTACTAGTTAATACTAGGATTTATTAATCATACTCAATTAATACTGAAAAGTGTAATTTTATTCGTGCTTTTACTAAATAAGGTTTGCCAAATATTGAATAAGCCAAATATTTATAAGGTGCGATTGACAGACAAATTGTAGAATAAAACAAATGCTAGTGTCGTCAATCAAATTTATTATGTAGAAGTAGGTGCCACAGTCTATAAATCACAACAGTACACCTTATGTAGGTAAACTATAATTAATTATCTAATATAATTTAAATTAATATCAGAAGGCAGGAAGCTTATTTTTTATAATAATGTATACCTACCTAGTTAAAGTTTTCAAAAAATGTTCGTTAATAACCAAATTAATAATTTAATTGCATGTATTTATAACTAAGTATTTAATTTGTAATTATCAGTAGGTATAAGTATTCATATTAATATTAGTTTTCTGTTATGGATCAATCAGATTTTATACCTTATACATCCTACCTTGTACCTACGCTTTTAATAACTATGAAAGCTAGAATGCAATTATTACCTATATTTTCAACTATCACTAAATCACTTGTAGTGAAATCTAACCCTAACTAATAAATCCTATAGCTTTACGACCCAGTGGCCGAGCCTTATCTGTAACATAATAGGCATTATACATATTTAGGGACAAATATGATGTAGCTGATTTATCACATAGGTAATACCTTTATTATGTGTTGAAATATGAGTTATATAATGTATAATATAATATAATATTAATGTATATATTTTGTAACCATACAATAATAGTCCTACTAAGGTTACATAATGTTAAAATGAATATAGCAAGAAACATAATAAACACGGACATGTTCAGTGGGGTCCATTATATTCTTACAGAATAAATAAAAAATAATAATTGAACAAAAAATATTGAATTTACGTCGTTTTAGATATAAATGAGTGCCAATTAAACTTGCACACGTGTCAAGAATCTCAGCGATGCGACAACACGGCTGGTTCATTTCAATGTATTCGTTTCACCGGATGCGGAACAGGGTACACGCTCGACGTCGAATCCGCTTCATGCATAGGTCAGATTGTGGTAAATTACGTTACTATAATAGTTGGTCCACAGGATATTATCTAGTCTGTTCGATCAACGTCATACAAAATATTATGATTTTGCAAAACGTATTGTCATTGTTATAATATTAAATTATAATACAAATATAATAATATTATAATAAAGGTTATCTCCAATCAGTGGTATTACGCTCTATGCCTCAACAATATTTTGTTAGTTTCCGTTTTGTCAGTCGTTTACCAGTTCCGGAACCGGGAAAAATTTCAAGTGAATTTATGACCAACACAATGAGAGAATTTTAATTTCAGTGGGGTTATTTTCCTTACACTTCTGAAAATGGAAAACAATAATATTATTATGTAGGTTCATAATATATTTATATATTTAAATATTATATCGAGTATATACCTGATATTCAATATCGGTGTAGTATAGGAATACACCATTTTATTACCATTCTCTATAGACATGACATAAATTACAAAATATTTTGAATTTTAAAATTTAAAATTTCTTTAGTTTTATTTATTAAAAAGGTGGGCAAGTGGGTGTCGCTCTGCTGTACAGTCAGGGTTGGGCAAGATACTCAAAAAAAAGTATCATGATACATGATACATGATACATACATTTTGTGTATCAAGATACAAGATACAAGATACATTGTGAATGTAGAAAAGATACAAGATACAAGATACATGTATCTTTGATACATCAAAGATACATGATACTTTTATATTTCCAATCAAATTTTATTAATTATTAAACGTAAAACGTCTATACACAATTCACTATACCGTCTATACATAATAAATACATAATATTATTATTATACCTACATAATAATAGTATTTATAAATACTTATAAAGTCATAATTATATCAAATAATATAATAAGTCAATAGGTACACTGTACACATTATAATATAATAAGTCAATAGGTACACATTATACATTTATAACTAATACATCACATTTATAATATAAATACACCAAAATTAAGAAAGTGCATAACAATTACATCTTAATTTATACTTATATATAGTTGCTTTATGCTCAATTTTGATTTTATTTTCTATTTTATGTGGAAATCCGAAATACCTAAACGGTTACACTCATATCTAGGCAGCGGATTCATATTTTATGAGACTATTGATTATTGACACGGTCTGCGTGTGGGCTACGGTCATACGGGCGCCTTAATTTAATTTTATGTTTATCAGATTATCTTAAATTTATAAGATTGTGTGGTACATTTTTTCGCTATCGTTAATATTTCGGCTGGATAGCACCTGGACAATATTTTTCGTACAAATACAATCCGCGACGAAATTATTTTTACAATAATAGTATCTTGTATCTTTTGGCAAAAAAAGATACATGATACTAGTATAAAATGTATCAAGATACATGATACTTGATACTGTAAAATTATGTATCATGATACAAGATACAAGATACAATTGTATCTTTGATACGTATCTTTGATACATGTATCTTTGATACTGCCCAACCCTGTGTACAGTAGGTTACAAGTGGGTCACTGTATAATGGATGATATTAAATTTGAATTCAACGATATAATATCATTGTATAAGAAAAACGATTCTGAGCGCAGACGGTATGTCAGTCTATGTATAAGACATATTATATACATATCTATGGTATTAAACAAAAAATTGACCTATAATGGGTACCTATAATAAATTCCAAATTAATCATATCAAAATATCCATTAGGTACTTATAACGCGTTATACATCAACAAAAACCGTGATACTATCATAGATATATAAAAGTACACTTTAGAAGTTTCAAGTATCCACGAATAATATTATTCAATCACAACAAAATAACTAAAATAGTTATTCTAGGTTTTTTAATATGAAATTTCGTCCAAATTTGAATTTAAAATGTCTGTAAAAAATAACTGTGTTCATATATTTTTTAGATTTTTTGGTTACAGTATGAACTATTTACGAGAACCTTTGTGTTGAATTTGCAATCCTTAGCTATAAAAACTGAACATTTTATAATTTATTAATTACAATGATTGATAATTTTCGAGATTTTGATAAATTTTGTCAAAATTTGATCTTTAAATGCTTATAAAAAAAAACTGTGCCTATGTATTTTTAATATTTTTCAACTGATATTATAACAATATATCAGGAGCCTTGTATTAAATTTTTACACTTTTTGGCCCAACAGATAAAACTTTATTGATATTTATAGAAAAAAAAACTAAAAAAAATTGAAAGCTGTAAATGTCCATAAACAGCTCAAAAAGAGTCAAAATATTTTCAAAATTGTATGGTGTATAGAAAATGCTAATTTAAACATTCAGTGAAATTTTCATGTATCTACAGTTATTTGTTTTTGAATTACAACAAAATAAGGAAATCGCTACATGGGAAATCGAGTGAATATTCAATGTTGTAAAAATTTGAATTTCAAACGCTCATAAAAATTTAATTTGACTTTCTTATAAACATTTTTCTTTTGATAAAGGTAGACAAACTTATAAGGAATCTTGTGTTTAATTTTCAAATCTTAGATTTAAAAAGAAAAATTTTTACGAATTCTTAACTCAAAATAATTTGCTAATTTTCGTGATTTTCCCATATTTTGTCAATTTTTGAACTTTAAATGCTTATAAAAAAAAATTGTGACTAAGGATTTTTAATATTTTTCATCTGCCTTTGAAGCAATATATTAGGAGCCTTCTATTAAATTTTCAAGCTTTCGCAACCAACAAATAAAATTTTATTGATATTTTTAGAAAAAAAACTAAAAAAAAATGGAAAATGAAAATGTCCCTAAACAGTTCAAAATAAATCAAAATATTTTGAAAATGTTATCGTGTATAGAAAATGCAAATATAAACAACCAGTGAAAATTTCATGTATATACGTTCATTTGTTTCAGAGTTACACCAAAAACCAAAATCGATTTTTTGGAAAACCAATTTTGCGTAAAAATTCCCGTTTTTCCTTAATTTTTATGTTGTTTTTTCCCGGCGCTTGTGAAAACTACTGGGAAATTTATACTTTTGACCCCCCAAAGTACCAACTAGATTCACTTTCCTATCAGAAAAGCTACTGATGAAGAAAATCCAAGCACTTTTACTGTCCTAAAACGTGATGACAGACACAAAAATAAAAAAATAAAAAAAAAAATAAAAAAAAAAATAAAAAAAAAAAATAAAAAAAAAAATAAAAAAACACACATCATTGTAAAATCAATACATTCATCGTTTCACTCAGAATCTAAAATAAATATTTATGCAATTGAAAAAGATTAAAAATGCAATACAAAGATCATCATACTTTATTATATTATTATCTACATATAGCAATACTATTTAAAAAGACAAAAAATAAAAACTCAAAATGTTTTATATAAGCGTTTTAAGGTCTAATTTTGACAATATTTGTTGATAGATTAAGATAAAAAATTAATACCTACAAGGTATACTTCATAAATTTCTCTTCGGCATTAAAAAAAATATTGATTATACCTAGTAGGCACGATTATTTTTATGGATATTTGAAGTCCTAATTTTAACTGAATTCAAACTAAAAATAAAAATGTTAGCTAGTACCTATGTTATAATGAAAAAATAGTAACTTTATAAGTACCTCTTTGAAAAGGTAACGCATTATAGTATGTATAATTTTATTTAATAATTTAATATTCCCAATGACATTTTAAAAATATTTAGACTAATTTGGAGTTATTTATTTACCACTAAAGCTTATTCATACCGTTATTATACGTTTAACTTAATAACCATTAAGTTAAAAACAATAATGTATTGTACAATGTTATAATATGCAATGTTTCTTGAAAAAATTAGCTTACCTAACATAATATTATTATCACACTACTATTAGAATAATAAATTACTAAATCCAAACATTAAGTGGATTGGGTACCGTGATTTTCTGTCTTTGTCTAACACATGCATGACGTACAATTTTCTACTAGTTTTCCTTCAATCAGTCCAATCGTTGTATTAAAGTGATAACAATTCTGAAAATTAATTTGAATTCAGCTTGAAATCTACTTGAGATATACTTGTAGGACCACTTTTTCAGTTTTATTTAATAATATTTTTTTAACATTACTACAAGATAAAATATTTTTCAAAAATCTTCAATCAAATATGTGGAATTTTGAGGCCAAAATTCAAAAATATAACTGACCGATCTCAAGTAGTCTTCAAGCTGAAAAAAAATACATTTTCAGGATTTTTATTGCATCAATACAACGATTGGACTGATTGAAGTAAAATTTGTAGAAAATCGTATGTCTCTCGTGTGTTAGACGAAGGCAGAAAACCATGGTATCCAATCGCCTTAAATATAATTATATGTATTAATAAACTACTTGTACGAAATTTTATTTTTATAGATAAAAATATTCGGAATTTTATACTGATTCGGAAAGTGAAATCAAAAAATTACCAATAGGCTTACGTTATTTTTGAAAACAGTGAAAAACTTAAAAAACAATAAAAAAAAGGTGGGCAAGTGGGTGTCGCTCTGCTGTACAGTAGGTTACAAGTGGGTCACTGTATAATGGATGATATTAAATTTGAATTCAACGATATAATATCATTGTATAAGAAAAACGATTCTGAGCGGAGACGGTATGTCAGTCTATGTTTAAGACATATTATATACATATCTATGGTATTAAACAAAAAATTGACCTATAATGGGTACCTATAATAAATTCCAAATTAATCATATCAAAATATCCATTAGGTACTTATAACGCGTTATACATCAACAAAAACCGTGATACTATCATAGATATAATAGTACACTTTAGAAGTTTCAAGTATCCACGAATAATATTATTCAATCACAACAAAATAACTAAAATCGTAATTCTTGGTTTAAATATGAAATTTTGTCTAAATTTGAAATTAAAATGTCTGTAAAAAATAAGTGTGTTTATATATTTTTTAGATTTTTTGGTTACAGTATGAATTATTTAAGAGAATCTTTGTTTTAAATTTTCAACTCTTAGCTATAAAAACTGAACATTTTATAATTTTTTAATTCCAACGATTGATAATTTTCGAGATTTTGATAAATTTTGTCAAAATTCCAACTTTAAATGCTTATAAAAAAAAATCGTGCCTATGTATTTTTAATATTTTTCAACTGATATTGTAACAATTTATCAGGAGCCTTGTATTAAATTTTTACACTTTTTGGCCCAACAGATAAAACTTTATTGATATTTATAGAAAAAAAAACTAAAAAAAATTGAAAGCTGTAAATGTCCATAAACAGCCCAAAAAGAGTCAAAATATTTTCAAAATTGTATGGTGTATATGAAATGCTAATATAAACATTCAGTGAAATTTTCATGTATCTACAGTTATTCGTTTTTGAATTACAACAAACTAAGGAAATCGCTACATGAGAAATCGAGTGAAAATCCAATGTTGTAAAAATTTGAATTTCAAACGCTCATAAAAATTTAATTTGACTGTCCGGTAGAGATTTTTTTATTTATAAAGGTAGATAATCTTATAAGGAATCTTGTGTTAAATTTCCAAATCTTAGATTTAAAAAGAAAAATTTTTACGAATTCTTAACTCAAAATAATTTGCTAATTTTCGTGATTTTTCCATATTTTGTCAATTTTTGAACTTTAAGTGCTTATAAAAAAAAATTGTGACTAAGGATTTTTAATATTTTTCATCTGCCTTTGAAACAACATATTAGGAGCCTTCTATTAAATTTTCAAGCTTTCGCAACCAACAAATAAAATTTTATTGATATTTCTAGAAAAAAAACTAAAAAAAAATGAAAAATGAAAATGTCCCTAAACAGTTCAAAATAAATCAAAATATTTTGAAAATGTTATCGTGTATAGAAAATGCAAATATAAACAACCAGTGAAAATTTCATGTATATACGTTCATTTGTTTTAGAGTTACACCAAAAACCAAAATCGATTTTTTGGAAAACCAATTTTGCGTAAAAATTCCCGTTTTTCCTTAATTTTTATGTTGTTTTTCCCGGCGCTTGTGAAAACTACTGGGAAATTTATACTTTTGACCCCCCAAAGTACCAACTAGATTCACTTTCCTATCAGAAAAGCTACTGATGAAGAAAATCCAAGCACTTTTACTGTCCTAAAACGTGATGACAGACACAAAAATAAAAAAAAAAATAAAAAAACACACATCATTGTAAAATCAATACATTCATCGTTTCACTCAGAATCTAAAATAGTAAAAAATATAATTTTTTCCCAAAAATGTTGTTTTGAAACGAATTAAAATTATGTTAAATAAATATTTTCAAACAAGTTATCATTTTCTGAAATACCGAGTGTCTTATGTGAAATTGACCATCCCGTATAATATATTATGCTGGTCCAGTGTCCGTACGTTACCGCGATCGAGTAATGGAGTGCAATGTAGTGCCTATATATACCTACTCAATATTAAATCAACGTGTGTACACTGTACACTGTACACTGACGATAATAATATGAACTAAAAACCAGGCCCGTGGCTGGGTATAAATCCGTATTAATGACGCTTTAGTGACCGCATTTCGTCCGTCCCCTGATTTATTCGTAAAGACTACATAGGTTAATGCGTACTAACAGAGAGTAAAATCAATGTGGGTAGATATATTGTTGTGATATAATCGTACGCCCAGTGTCGGCCTGGCCATGGCCGCTAGGCCGCAAACGCGTCCGGGGCCCTCGGCCGTATTTGAGTTCGGGGGCCCCCCCCATAAGTGTTCAGATGAAGTTAGAATTATAACACCTTACACAAAATTTAAGTCAAATGCTTATTCTATTATAGATACTAGATTCTTAATAGCATAAAATCACGATTTGTACCTAATGAAATGTTATTAAAAGATTTAAATTGGCTGGATCCTAAAACATTTGCTTTTATTAATGAACTTGAACAATTTGCCAAGGACTCGTTGAACACAATATGTACCTAAACTAGCAGATTTAGACAAAGAGATCATTGCATTTGAGCTAAAACAGTTTGCTTGTCAGTATAGTAATTTCATACCAGATGTATCTGAAAATGATTTTCACGATATTAAATCTAAATCTTCTAAAATTATATATATTGATGAAGATGAAGATATTGAAGTTAAACCCACCGAACAAATTAATTGTGACAAATGCACTAAATGTCTTCACTTTGCATTGATTTTGCTCCAAGAGCTGTCATGTCAATCTAATTTATTTTGTAATTTGTTCACATTATATAAATTTGTGTTGCTATTACCATCAACACAGACTACCTGTGAAAGAGTATTTTCAAAGCTGAAAATAATCAAAACTAAACTTCGGTCTTCTTTACCCCAAGAACATCTTAATCCATTAATGCTAATATCCATTGAAAAGGATATTTTGATTGACTCAGATGAGTTGATTGATAGGTACGATTGCTAACTCATCTAGTGAACTAAAAAAATTACTGATATAAAGAAAACCAAATGCACAATTAATTTTGAATTTGAATCACATTAAAAAAATATTAAGTTGTATAATGTGAGAAGGTATTATTTATATTATGTAATATGTAAAAACTTGTTTAGAATAATAAATTATTAATCTAACTTAAATCTTAACTTAATGGATGGTTAATTTTATATATGGTACCTTTAAAAAATTATAATATTTTACACTACCTACTTATAAGTACATTTTTAATAATTTTATGAAAAAACATTTTTGGGGGCCCTTCTGAAGAAATGCATCCGGGGCCCTTTAGGTACCAGGCCGACACTGCGTACGCCGTCTTTGGTATTTAATTAAGTACTAATTATTGCTGTCAGTATTGTTAAACATATTTAAAAAAGTAATATTCAATTATGGTTATTATATATTATTATAATATTTTTATATATTGATCAAATACTTCAAAAAAAGTATAAGAAATACATTTTCATTACAGTTTAAGATTTATATGAATGTATTGATTTTACAATGATAGGTGAGGGGAGTGTTCACATTTTTTGGAGAGGTAACTATTTAAATAATTAAATAATTATTTTTTTTATAGAGTTGTCGAAAATACCCCCTCCCTCAAACATGTCATAGCATTACCATATTAATATTTTTGTCAGGAGAAGACTTGACATTTATTATTATCTATCTATAAGTATTATACTATCTATAGGTAATAAGTAATAACCCTTCAACTGATTGTTGAAATTATTATTATTATATATTTTTGTCTCAAGTATAAATAATTTGCAAAATACAAGTTGAAATCTTAATGGTAAGTTAACAGCTATAGGCGCCGATTTGGATCAAATTGACGAAAGGGTAAATTTCCAAAAGTTCCCGTAGTACAAATACATAAATTCCCAAACGACTTCCGTTTTTGACAACACAAATTACTTTCTACTTCATACAGACTTAGGACTATCTCAAAAGAGATGAGTAGGATTTAAAAAAAAAAAATATGCTAAATAAACACGAACAATTGTGGTTAGCTAAATAAAAATCATAAATTATAATAACGTGTTGCTGGTTTTTTAAAAATTGTATATGCAAATGTAAATTATGAAAATTTAATTTGTTTATAATAGTTCAGGCTTAAGGTAAATTATTGTGGTACACTTTTTTTATACATTCCATTCGGGATATTTCATTGAATGATAATTTATCAATAATGGCCCAACCAACTACTGTTTTTGTTTTTTTTTTGATTCAGTGATAGTGAGCTTTTATTTGAGTCTAGGATTTTATTTTGGTCAGTATGTAAGTAACCTTAAAAATGTATGATGATTAGTATTGAATTTATTGTTGAGCTTACTATGGAACGATTCATAGCCATTTGGGTCAAAAAAGGGGAACACTCAGTCCACATTTGAGGAGGGAAACGACTATCTAATATCTAAACCTATATAATGCACTATTGTAAATTTTGCTGATTAGCCATCAACACTTGTTTAGCCCACCAAAGAACCGATCGATTTTAAATTTAGGCATTTTGTTGTTTATTAACGGTACCGTGTGGAAACCAAAAAAATCTATGGAAGCTATTTGGGTTGCATAGAAGTTAACACTTGAAAATTGTATTCGATTTTTAGAAAATGTAGGTATTTTTAGAAATGATAATCGACTTTTTAAACGTCGTACTATTGTACTAAGTTAGGTGTTCAAAACGGCCACAGCGATCTGCATTAGACATTATCACTATATTAATACCAATAGTCTATATTACAATTGAAAAAATTATAATTATTAGGACTCAATTGTTTTATAGACAATTATAATATCATATAGAGCACTATTAGTATACTGCAGTATAGTCAGTGCATTGCGTTTGGAATACGACTTTTATTTTCTCCCTCACATAGATAAGATAATATTATGTCGATATTTAAATATATATATAGGTAATAGGTACCTACTAAAACGTTTGCTCAAAATGCGTTTTGTGTCCGCAGATGACGACGAATGTGCACTGAAGACAGACACCTGTGGCGTCTTGGGTCCGGATTGGATCTGTAGAAATACACTTGGTTCCTTTCGGTGCGATAAGAAACGTTGCACGGGGCCGAATTGCCGAGTTCTTCAAGGAGGCTTTAACAACATGAATCAGAGCAATCGAAGCAGCGTGAAATGTCTTCGTGGTTACGAAACGGACCAAAACAATAAGTGCACAGGTATAGCTATTGTGATTATTATTACATAATATTAATTATTTATTTATTAGATGGATGGGATTTATGGATTTAACAAATATAGATTTTTTTTAAATAATAAACCGTCAGAAGTCGTTCTGCAATATAACAGGGGTAGTACAGGGGCGTAATTAAAGGGGTAATGAGGGGATAAATCACCCCTCGGAGACTTAAAATATATATATACAAGAAAGTTAGTTTTTTACACTAATTACACAAAAAAAACTATGGTACCTAATTACGTTATGTAATATTACAAACAAAATACATTTAATATTTGGAACAAATTCACCCGGGCTTTTTTTTTTTAAAACATACTTATTTCAACGAGTTAAGAATGATGTTGAAATCAAAATTTGCACAATCAGCAAGTCATAGTTTTTCAACCCATTAAATTAGAATTAAAAACAATAATACCCAGATTTCTGACTTATTCAAAATATTATATATTTTCATATTGTAATCAGTACTCTTTTTGATCAGTATCTTTTTGAACTTACCTATGTAGAAAAAAATTGTTTTTCTGTGGATGGTACTACCATTGAACAATTTTCAAAATACAAATGAAGGTTTGGAATTGATCGAACAGAATGGGGGAATGGCTGCGTGAATTTTCCACCCCTCATACAACTATAATTTAAAAATATAATGATATAATAATACTTATTATACTTAGTAATTATGTTATTTTCCACACTAAATAAACAACAGTATTAATAAATCAATTGTTAGTAAATTATAATACATAAATGTATTATTTTTCAAAATTGATGTTCTTAGTTTGTGTTGAATGATTGGATTGTGAACAATTCGAACATAATTCTATTTTAAACCTGAGTGCGATTCGATCATTATTCATTACCTTTGATTACCTTCATTACCTCTGATGAACCAAAATTACGTCGAGTGCAATTCAAACATTTTGGTTTTGGTTGTTCGAAAAACCCCTTTTATTTAGTTCAAACGTATTAACTCTTTGGTGGGCAATATATTTAATTAATTCATCTATACCCGCTTTTAACATTACGGCGGGCTGACTTGTGATAATTCCTATTTTTTTTTTTTTTTTTTTTTATTTGAATAATATTGTGTTAATGTATTTTGTTGTACCGCAGACATAAACGAATGCAGATTGGCCAATCGGTGCTTGAAAAACGAAATGTGTATCAACACAAATGGAAGTTACTACTGTTTGCCCAGATCAAAAAATTCTCTGCGGTGAATGTAAAAATATAATATGTTATAATATATTAATGTATAACTACGAGTGTTATTTATATTAAAAGTAAAAGTATTTGTATGTTTAATTTTTCTAATTATGGTCTATAATTAACAATCCTAAACATAAAAATCAAAACCAAAATCGGCCAGATTATTGATTTTAATTTTAATAATCAATTTGATTATATAATTAAGAGGACGTTACACAGATATAATTTGTTGTCTTTGTCTTACAAGTGGGTAACATACCAAATTTTACACTCAGCAGATAACGTTTAGCTCCGTTAGATTAAAAATTAGAGTGAATTTACTTCTTATAACATTTGATAAAAGACTATTATCTAGGGCATTTCATAAGCTTATTGTTATATTTTAATTTTAAAGCAAGTTATGATTATTTTAAAATTGTTAATTGTTTGTACATCTTAAAATACTCATAACTCACTTTAAAATTAAAATATAATAAAAAACCTATGAGATGCTCTAGATAATAATCTTACTTTTAAATTTTATAAGAGGTCAATTCTCTCTATTTTTTTAACTATTGGAGCTAAATGTGCTATGTTATACGCACTTGTAAGACGGAGAGCAAAAATGTCTGTGTAGCGTCCTCTTAAATATTTTATATTTACCTACAATTAATGATTATTTACCACAATACAACTGTAAAACGATGTTTGTAGCCTATATATTATAATTTATAACATTTTTTTAAAATGTAAATAGCAATTCTCAAGATTGGTTGTTGCACAGATAAATTTATTATAGTTGAGGATAATTGTTTTTAGTATGATAAAATATGTTACACCAATAAAAACGGTTGTTTTTAATTTAGGGTCCACATCATTATTATTTTTTTATATTTAGCAAAGCAAAGTTTTATTTTTCGACATGTTGCAAAATTATATGTATATTAACACCCTCATGATCCCGGCATATAACCTATATATTTGTATAATATAATCGATATAAATCTCTTGAATAAGAAGACCAATAACGATTTTATTTTATTGCAAAATGCCAACCATTGGCCGTGTAATCAGATTACGCTTTTAACAATCCGGCAAGAAACGATTTTTTTTTTGTACAGTAGTTTTTTCGCATATTATTATTGTACCACGGTCTACGATATTATTTTATTAAAAGCCCTTGTGTGTTCCAAACATTTTTTAACTATGAAAATGTTTGGTTAATTTTTCTACTAATAATAGCTACCAGACATGCCATCACTAATTTGGGCATGCCTTTGTAAATATTCTTACATTACTTTAGCTTTATCCTATTTCCTTTTTACCAAAATTTAAATATAACTTGTTAGATATATTTATGTGCAAAATTAATAATTTAAATCCATATTTGGAGTGGTTAAAAAATAGATTAAGCCAACATTTATTGAAAGCCATGATAATAATAGCTTTGATACTGTTTTGAATATTTATAGGTTAGTACTATAAATGTACGTTATTTACATACTTTAAAAATTCGTTAGTTATTTGATAATTTATATAGGTATATAGTATATACCCACATTACTATATAATTATTCATACCTGTATTTATGGTGTTTTAATTTTAAAATAGTTGTACACAACTGGCTTATTAGAACAGGTGTATAAAAGAGTCTAAAGAAGCTGAGTCTAAAGACAGACAAAATTGTGTAGGTAGGTACTTTATTTGATGTTAAAATATTTATGCAAGGACTAAAATGTTTTGATGTATTTAATATTTATGCACATATACAAATTAGTTATGGAATAAATCTTTTATATTTAATTCAAATGTATCATAATTTATTCTTTACTGGTTATTTTTTGTTGTTTTATAATATTTTCTTATTTTCATTATTCACAAAGAAATTATAAGCAATATTGTTTAAAAAAAAAAAAAAAAACAATATTTTATAAGAAAAAATTGTAACAGACTTAACAAACTAATACTCCTTTTGTAACATTCAGTTTAAACATACAAACATAAATTCTTTACATTTTCCCGATTAAATATTATTACATAAATAATTCAGACGACTTTTAGAGATCTCGGCTCTACTGCTCAATCGTGTTAATCCATCTTAATGTATCAATATATTTTTATAATTTATACCTGTTTTACGTTCTTACTATTGAAATTCTATAAAATACTTTACCATTGTTGAAATAAAGTAGGTATCATCGAAAAATTATAATATTAAAAGTTTTCTCTCATTGACATAAATTAAAATAGCTGAGCCCAATTAACTGAAACGTCATTGGGCGCTAAATGTTTCTTTTAGTATTTTGATTTGCGTCTGAATCGTTTGATCAGGTTTCAGGTTAATGGTGTTGGATGTTCAAACTACTAAATTTCACCATTGCCGAGACATGACAAAAATTAATGAAATCGGTAGTCGGAGTGTGAAATATTAATTTATTTGTTTGCATATTTCTTAAATAAACATTATCATATTCCATGTTATTATGCATGATAGACTGATAGTACGAGTATTATACAAAATTTAATAAACTGTGCAAATTTTATTGATTTTCACTAGGCAAAATGCTCAGAACTTTGAATACATATACATAAGTTACATACGTATATACATACATACATACATTATACATATACATACAAACATACAAATATACCGAGATGGAAGTGTCCTTGGTCCCGGCTTTAAATGTTCAATATTATATGTATATGGAAAATAATAAATATTTACTTTTGTAGCTTGCATGCTTTTGTTTTAAGTGTGATAACAAAAAAATAAGTGAAGAGAGGGATGTAGTGACGCTTGTATAAATTACAAATATTTAATTCACAACTATTTATCACGTCATATTTGTATGATTTTTCCGAAATTTTCACTTATTTCTCCACCAGCAAAAACCATTTTTTTTTACTTCGCTTTTATCCTCTGTCCCCAAAAATATTGTAATATAAGTAGGTATATATAACATAATGTAATATGAAGTTTCATGTGCGACAAATCCATAACTAGCTTTGAAATTACCGACCAATGAAATGTATTAAAATTATTAAATTTATCAGTCAATTATAGAAATGTACTCCAATTACCCACAATGACTGGCGTCCAACATAATTACGGACATCGCCTAGTCATTAGTGACATGGTCAGAATTTCTTACATTGACAGTAATATAATATATTTTATTTTAAATTACCAAAATAACTATAATTACGTAATTTACAGCTCGACTTTCGTTAAAAATAAAACTTAAAAAAATCAAAAATTTCTCTTAGTGATAAATAGCTCAAAGAGTCAAAATAACATCCATAAAAAGTCAAATCTAAAAAGGTGGGTTAGTGGATGTCGCTCTGCTGTACAGTAGGTTACAAGTGGGTCTTAGTATAATGGATGGTATTAAATTTGAATTCAATGATATAATATCATTGTATAAGAAAAACGATTCTGAGTGGAGACGGTATGTCAATCTAGGTATAAGACATATATACTTATCGATGGTATTGAAAAAAAAATTGACCTATAATAGATACCTATGATAAATTCCAAATTAATCATATCACAATATCCATTAGGTATCATATATCCCCGAATACTATTTTTAAATACAACGAAAAACCAAGATCGTTAATATTGATTTTAATATGTAATTTCGTCCAAATTTGGATTTAAAATGTCTGTAAAAAATAACTGTGTTCATATATTTTTTAGATTTTTTGGTTACAGTATGAACTATTTACGAGAACCTTTTTGTTGAATTTGCAATCCTTAGCTATAAAAAATGAACATTTTATAATTTATTAATTACAATGATTGATAATTTTCGAGATTTTGATAAATTTTGTCAAAATTTGATTTTAAATGCTTATAAAAAAAAACTGTGCTTATGTATTTTTAATATTTTTTAACTGATATTGTAACAATATATCAGGAGCCTTGTATTAAATTTTTACACTTTTTGGCCCAACAGATAAAACTTTATTGATATTTATAGAAAAAAAAACTAAAAAAATTGAAAACTGAAAATGTCCGTAAACAGCTCAAAAAAAGTCAAAATATTTTCTAAATTGTATGGTGTATAAAAAATGCTAATTTAAACATTCAGTGAAATTTTCATGTATCTACAGTTATTCTTTTATGAATTACAACAAAATAAGGAAATCGCTACATGAGAAATCGAGTGAATATCAAATGTTGTAAAAATTTGAATTTCAAACGCTCATAAAAATTTAATTTGACTTTCTTATAGACATTTTTGTTTTGATAAAGGTAGATAATCTTATAAGGAATCTTGTATTACATTTTCAAATCTTAGATTTAAAAAGAAAAATTGTTACGAATTCTTAACTCAAAATAATTTGCTAATGTTCGTGATTTTTCCATATTTTTACAATTTTTGAACTTTAAATGCTTATAAAAAAAAATTGTGCAGAGATAGCTCTCTGGTTATGGGGTCCTAATAGTCATTTCAATTTTAATAAACTGACGTAAAGTCGATAAATGTCAACAAGTCAACGGTACTAATCTTAATTTATTCTATAGAAAGAGTCATTAGCTTAGAGCTTACGAGGGTAAGGCGTGAAGTAGGTTTTGCCGTGTGTCACTCTATACGGTGGTGATACCACAAAAATGTTGGATGAATAATGAACATTTACAAATCAAGAAACAATTAAATGTTTTCTCACTTCATCAATAAAATAAAAAACCGGCCAAGTACGAGTCCGACTCGTTCACGAAGAGTTACGTAGGTACCATCATGTCCATCATCAGCTATGTTGGCACCATTCCTTATATTATATATTTTAGGATTTTTAGTATTGAGGAGAAGTAATGCTAACACAGTTCCTCTTCCGTCATAAAAAAAATAATAAAAAAAAATTAATAAAAAATAAAAAAAAATATGGAATTTTAGTATTTGTTGTTATGGCATCCACGGAAATACATAATCTGTGAAAATTTCAATTTTCCAACTTTCCTGGTTCATGAGATACAGCCTGGTGACAGATGGACGGACAGCGGAGCCTTAGTAATAGGCTTCCATTTTACCGTGCTGAACCCTAAAAACTATTTTACCTAGCAAACACGAAAGACCACAACTATTTGTTCACCATGACAAAGAAACTTTTTACAATATTTATTTATGTAAATTATGCATTCAGTTAAAAAAATTAATTGTTTAAAAATGTAAAACGTAGATAGTATCTTTTACTTAATCATTCTATGGTGAATTAGTCATTTCAGAGAAATAAACTATGTCCCCCCCCCTAATGATCTAACTACCGGTCTACTCACTAGTTACTTGAGTATGTACGAAGTATGAACTATTATGTTACTAATATTATTCGATAGGTATAATATTACACTTACTGTAAGAGTATCGTCCACCTTTAAAGGTATCAAATATGTTATATTATTCTCCTTTAACTCAGTACCTATTCAGTAATATTAAATATCATATTTTTATTTCCTTTTACTAAAAAGGAAAATACACATTATATGAATGGTTGTGTGTAGATTGGCAATGATGTACTATATCAAATACCGTACAATATTCTCCCTGAAATAAGATTAATACACACATATTATTATTTATAATATAATATTTAAGAATAAATATAATAATTAAATGTTGCACATCAATGATAATCATAGAAAATGCATTTAATAACTCAAGTAGAATATTATTTTACCAAAAATCAGTTGAACAAAAACAATATTTTGTTATTTAGGCGAAGAGAAAAACACAATAAAAATTAATTCCTTTATTATTATTTTAATTTTTTAATGATACTTTATTCCAACATTGATTGAATACTTTATATATGTCCAACAGTAAGAACGAATATAATATTGTCCGACGTTAAACTCATCGCCCTAGCGGCACATGTATTTTTATTAATTGTTCTTAATATAATACGTAATTTGTGACATCCATAACGTGTTTGTGTTGTGTTTTTCAATCATCTCAATCCAAACCAGACACTTCAACCTTGATTCAATCATCGGGTCCGCTTCAAATTTTAATTGTATGTATTTAAATGTCTATACAATACATGCGATTTATTTAGCTGCCCAGTGTCCATGCATGGTGATCCATAAAATATCCCATATAATAGAGAAGAAGAATATTACTTTAATACTAGTATTCAATGCTATTACTTTTAATTGGATGTATTTATACATTTCAATACAACACATCCGATGTTATCCATGCATGGTGATACATAAAACAGACCATATAATACAGAATAATAATAGAAAATAGATTTGTAGATATTGCGAGCAATTTTATATTCTAACATATTATTAATATCAGTCTCTAATAACGTTGTAATTTAGTAACAACAATTATGAAATTATTTTATGCAATTTTAAAAGTGTACAAATGTTGTATACGCAATATTTGCATCAAATCAGGGTCTTAATATAGCAGCCCATGATATATCAGTTATTATAGTATATGATAAATTACAAATACATTTAACAGTTAGATCTATTATTATTTGCAATAGTAAATATAGATGATTATAAAATATCATATTAATCAACAAATCAAATTGTAGGTAAAATGGGAAAAACACATTAACTAACCAACTAATAAACAAATAAATTTACCTATATTATATTCACTTTTGAATAAATAAAAAATAATATATACTGTAAGTAAAAAAATGGATAACTTGAAAATAATTTTAAATACATGCGCCAACAACAAATATGAATATATAAAATTAAGTGATTTTCAGATTGGAAATAAATATACATTTAATTGTTTCGAATGAATTAATTCTAAATTTAGAGTGTATAATTTATTGACATTGAACAAAAGTAAAAAAAAAAAATAATGGTGTTTTCTAGTACCTTATAAGTTATTAGTCTTAAAATATATTTTCTATGGTAGGTAGGTATTCAAAATACTATATTATTATATAAATAATAAGATATTGTATACACGGCGCATTAAATAGGCAATTCAGGTACATTATCATCGCGTTCTAAGGTCTTCCATAGTGCAATATTCAGTTTGACAATGTACTAATAATATATTTAGTATTCTATTAGTAGAAAAGTAATACAGTTTGCACTTATGTAGGTATTCAATAAAATGTAAACACACAGCAAAACTGTATAACTATTGTAAAATTTAGTTGGTATATCCACTGAATATACTCCATTCTCTAAGTTATTTTAGTAAAACGGTATATCTTATGAGTTACCAGCTGACCCTGCAATGCCGTGGATTTAGTCATAAATAAATTGTATTATTATATTGTTACATAAGTAAATTATAATCAACTGTTGATTGACTATACAATTATACAGTATGAGATGATGCCATATTTTAGTTCAACACCAAAAGAAAAATAATTTGAATTACCTATCGATACAAAAGTTTTGATGTGCAATATTTTTAAATGCAATCGAGTTACACTATACACCCTATATTCTCAGCCGAGATGGCTTTGAACATAATTTTGAAATTTTTCATTCATTAGACAAAAGTCTGAAGTATGGTTGTAGGGACGCCACGCCCTCTCTAGTAGTCACTTCTCACCCCGCCCGCGCACCACTTCTTTTTCCAATAATACAGTTATTCAAAATCTGATTTTTGGAATTTATATATATAACTAAGTCGTCCTAAAGACCATATTTTCAAATCATTTATCATAAGTACTACTTATAAATAAGTATTCAGTGGAGATGCAAACTACTATTTTCAAATAAGATTATCCTTTTTCTACCTACTATAAATTATTTATCGAATAATTTTTCTGAAAAAAATATTACACATCAAAATCAAAATTCGAACTAGTTACCTATATCTAGCACCTATTTAATTTTAAAACATCAAAAGTCAAGTTTTTTTACTTTTAACTCCCCAAGTACCAACATCATTCATTTTTCTATCAGAAAAGTGCTGTTGAAGATAATCGAAGCATTTTTACTATACTAAAAGGTGATGACTGATAAAAAAAGTCAATAAATAAAAAAGATGGGCAAGCGGGTGTCACTCTGCTGTACAGGAGGCTACAATTGGGTCACTGTAATGGATGGTGTTAAATTTGAATTCAGTGATGAAATATCATTGTATATGAAAATCGTTTTTGAGCGAAAACGGTCAGTCAGCCTATGATATTACTAAATACTAAGTATATTTAATGATATTATTATGATTATAGTAATTTGTTTTAAATTTTCAACCCTTAGAAATAAAATTTGAACATTTTATACATTTTAACTACAAAATAATTATTAAAATGTATACATTTTGCCAAAATTTGAACCTTGAATGCTCATAAAAAAAATTGTGACAATATATTTTTAATATTTTTTAGCTGCTATACAATATATCAGGAGCCTTGCATTACTTTTTCACACTTTTTCGCCCAACAAATACATTTTTATTGATATTTATAGAAAAAAAAAACAAAAAAAATTGAAAACTTATGAAAACCGTAAAAACCGTAAAAAACTCAAAAAGAGTCAACATTTTATCAAGTATAATAATTGATAAAAAAACATACAGTGAAATTTGCATGTATCTAGACTCTAGAGTCATTCGTTTTTGAATTATATCAAAATAAGAAAATAGTTACATGAGAAATCGAGTGGATAACAAGTTTTGTAAAAATATGAATTTAAAATGATCATAAATACTAAAGTTCATGTCTTCGCTGATGTTCCGCATCTGTTAAAGTTGGCGAGGAACCACTTTATAGATAAGGGATTTATACCAGCTGGTAACATCTGTGTTGGAAGAGAGATTATTAAAGACTATTTGAAGGCCACAACGAGTTCTGATTTAAAACTTGCTTATAAGTTTTCTGAAAGACATCTAAATGTTTCTGGAACACTGAGACAGAACGTAAAGTTGGCTGTACAACTGTTCTCCAATCTGTTGATTCATGTCTTAACTCACTGTAGAGAAAATAATATTATAACACATCCTAATTGGAAAGAAGTAAGTATAATTATAAGATACTCGGATACTCCACATATAAAACAGATTTAATTATAAAATCCATCTTGATGTACAATATTATACATTTTAATAATAGGCGTCCGAAGTTATTAAACTTTTAAACGATTGGTTTGATTTGGTTTATCTAAGAGATAAATTTACCAATAGTTATGGTTTGAATCTAGGTGAACAAAATATTTTATTGGATTAAGTTGATACTCTTATTAGAAATATGAAAGTGTATAACAGTAGCGGGAGATTACCTTTTCAAACAGTTATTTTTTTATATGTTGAGCACAAAATATAAAGAAATTAACTATGTATTTTATATTTCTTAGGCATATTAGTATCAAATAACTCTATAAGAAATCATTTGATCGATTTGCGAGAAGAATATGAAGGTATAGATTATATTATGAATAGTAGAATAAATTCTGATGTTTTGGAGAATGTATTTAGATATCGAAAGGGAGTGGATTATATGTCACTTATAGAATTTAAATACTGGTTAATATCTATTATGATAATATCATCTCTATAGTTAAACAATTATTTGTTCCAATTTTTTTTTGTAGCTTACGTTAGTATTTAATAGGAAAAAAATCCAGTATGATTATATATAATATTATTAAATATATAATACTTATTACTTACTGATGAAATTTGTTTGGTTCAATGAATTTCTTCATCAACATTAAGAAAATCTAATATTTTAAATTGGTGATGGATAAAATAATTTAAGATAAAAGAAATAAAATTAAAAAGCTTATATCATAATTAATGAGTATCAAAACTGCAAAAATACATCTTATAGTATACAAAAATGTTCTTAACTTAAAATTAAAAACATAATTTGAAATGTTGAAATAAATTAACAAAATGGCAATGCAATTACAAATTTGTAATAGTACTGATAGTAAGTAGTGATAACAGTTATGTCGGATAACGTCATGACGTATAACAGATTTGCTGTCATACCTAAGTTTTTACTATTTTAGCCACGCTATTCCGTGCATACCGTCTTATGGTGTACTTGAATTGCCTATCTAATGCGCCGTGTTAACATTATTTTATTTTTGAATTTTTTTTTGCATCGCATAAAGAAAATATAACTAAGAATATTATTATAACCTAAAAGAAAAACCTTTTTTTTAATTTTTGATAATGTTATTAGTTTGGTGTAAGTAAAAAAGTATGTATCGATTGGCTAGTTTAAAAGAAAATTAACTAGAGGTATTTGACATATATTTCAGTCGTTGACAACGCCAAAGTGACAAACTCATAAACTTTCAATACCCATAACTTGTGGTAAGCAATAAAATTAAGATATTAAGTTATTAATACATAAATGTATACGTGTATTAGGTTATTGTTTTAAGAAAGAGCAAACTTGGATGAAATTTAGTAACAGTAACTGTCAATTTAAAACATGCTCAGTTATAGATTATATCAATATCAACGATTTGTTTAATAGTTTTGGTTGTCATTAAATACAGTATCACGTATTCAGGTGCTGATATTTTTATATGATATAATATAAAAAGTAAACTTGATGTTCACAGCTCATCCCACATCTCGTATAAAATACACAATCAGATTATTTACCTGCTGTGTTCGTAATAATATATTGACTATTAATCACTTACCAGTGGCGGCTCGTGCTAAGGTACGATAGTGCGACCGCACTCTCTATGCACATTTTAAAATAAAATTATATTCGCAATTATACTAATTAAATAGGAATCATGATGGTCTATATTTCTTACGAAATAATTTAAATGATTCCAAATTGTATTGTAAAATAATAATATTTGAAGAAAAATATCATCTTAAACTGGCAATTATTCCATTGCAATAAGAAATAATCTAAATATTAAACGAAAGCCGAGCAACCAACGTCTGTAACATGAGACTCGTACTTTCGTGTATACTGTGTAGATACTATATGGTGCGGCGGCCCGAGGCGCACAGAAAATATGTGTGTTATACGGGTTATATTATCAAATTATGATTATATTGAGATGTGCCGCGACGGCAGCGGCGGGACTATAATATTATTTTGGTGCGGTAATTTTCGTAGCACATATCCGGCGGCGACCTGTATGCTATAGTATCTATGGGCATAAGCACAATTTGTGGAACTCTACGACTGCGACTGTGGTCGAGATTATACTATATTACTGTGCGATAATTATCGTCGTACATTTACGGCGGTGACCTGCGATTTTGTATTTACAGCGCGCAGAGTTCGATATTTACGTCTAATTATAGCTAAAGAAATACCGATTACCGACCAATAGCAATGATTGTGAAGTAGGTACTTGTTATCCATATTAGTGATATTAGGAATATTATTCACAAAATATTGATTATTATTAATTGAGATCTTTATTTTATTTACAAATTTATCGCACTACCATATGAAACTACCACGAGCCGCCACTGTCACTTACTAAGATATACTTTACTGGTATCAATTACCTTATCAGTGGACAAATGTTTCGAAAGCCACCATAAGATAGATGCAACTAAGAATAAAATCGTCATCTACTTAACTGAACTTAACTAAATACAATTTTAAAAATGTGCCTCGATCGATCCCTCGTGCATGATGTGGAATAAAAGTATATTTTGTCAGAATGCAAATAGAGGTAACCGTTAAGACGTATTGGAATTACGTTGGAATTAGAATCGTATGTTTGAGTGAAAAATAAACATTTTTTCATGTTCACAATATTACATACTTACATGTAGAGATGGAGAATTTACGTAAAAAAAATAGATTGGTAAATTTTAAGGTAAATTTACCAATAAGGTGGTAAAAATGGTAAAATAGCAAAATCTTAAAGCCATTATTGTTATTTGTTACTAATACACATTAGTAAATACGATTTGTATTGGGTACTAATGTTGTATACCTACTTGTTAAGTCTAATTCTTTCTAATAATAACAAAAATTAACAAAAAATCTAAATGATAATATAATATATTATCTATTGATCTGTATTAGACATTAGTAATTAGTTCATTATATGAAATATGAATATTTAATTATTCATAATATTACAATTAATAAATGCAGTTAGGTAGGTGTCTTGAGGAGTCACTGTAATGGATATTGTGTTAAACTTGAATTCAATTATTTAAAATCATTGAACACGAATAACGATTCCGAGCGAAGACGGTCTGTCAGCCCATATTAAGATTATTTTATGGTATTATTACTATTAAAGTAATTTATTTTTCTATTAGGCATTAGTGTTACTAACTATATTATGTTTAATACATACTAATAGACCGGTCCTGCCTATAATAATAATATTATGCGTCGTGAGCCGAGTTAGAGTGCGCGATTCAGTGACTGAGTGACCGATTTTCAAATGCAGTCATGTGTAATATTTTATATTATATTCATAATATAATATGTTTATAGGTTATACTTTATACCACCACCATCGCATTTTGTCATAGATACAATTTAGTTCATAGAGTTGGTCTATGATTATAAGGACTATGGCTATAATCATTCACCACTAAGGGGATAGTGGAACGCTGAATAAGTATAATGACCAACTACTGGTAAAAATTACACATATTGTGTACATTTTGGTTCAATTTTGGTGCAAATTGACTATAGCCAGATTAATATCATAATATTGTAATTTATAATATAGATTAGATATGATTCTATAACCTCTGTAATTATTATTCACAAACATCAGACTGTCCACCAAACTCCCAGAACACTCAATCTCATATTATATTTTATTGAATTTATAAAATACAAATTATATACATAATATTAATTGCAATTCACGTAGTTTCTTCTGTTATATTATACAATAGTTATTGTTATTGGTAAAATACTAAAATGTGTTGTAATTATATGCTCACACGCCATTATAATAAACTAAAATCTTACAGAATAATAAGTAAAAGCCAGACTGTCGTTTGTAGATATCGGTCTCATCAAATAAAATAATCAATTAACAACGAAAAAAAAGAGACTATCCGTATGATCTGTATATGGATTAAAATATCGGCACGCACTTATAACGGTAAAACGTATTGTGTGTGACTTTATTATATGACGCCGCCAGAGAAAAGGAAAGGCAAAAAAGGGTACTGCCATCAAAGAATAATCTAGTTCTCAAGCTCACAATAACCTTTTGATAAAGCTGCCTACCACTCTCTGGTCAGCATATTCGCGTCGCCCCTCAAACCAGCGCATGAGCACCAGTCACCGAGTAAAGACCTCCCAATTCCAAAGACCGATTTCAACGAGCGACAATCTGGACTCCTTGTGTGAGCAATAATTAGTGTGTTCATTATTTCGATCTGTGCATTTTGAAGTACTACTCTGTGTCAACTAAAACCTAAAACTCTTACAGGATAATATACAAACAACTGCGAATCAGGTAAAGCAATTAATATAATATTTTATATTGATTGCATTTATTACTTTATATGTGCTTTTGTTTTTACATACAAGTATATTGTAAGGTGTATTTGATTTAATTCTCGATTACACGATCTCGAGAGCCCTCCGAACACCTGGTGGGAGGTAATAGCCTAGTTTTACGATTTTAATATAATTATCGACAGAAGTCGTTCTTATATTTATTCGTATTTTTAAGTCATTACAAAGTGGCACAAAACGTGGGGGGCTCGAACCCACGACCTCGAGGTTAAGTGTCTCGTACTAGCATTATTTCTGTTAAGTGTATCTACCACTGACCTATATCGTGTAAAATATTGACCATGACTTTGAAGGACAGTTGCCATATAATTTTTAGAAACAATAATAAGATATTATTACATGAACTTTATATTAATTACTGTGTTGATGACCAGAGCACGGTTCTGTTCGCACGTCAGCATTTTGTGTGCATTATTATACTACTTTTTATTGCTGATTAATCATTAATACTGTTACCTAGGAAAAATGCTAATTTATTAATCACTCATTAGATACTATATAATATTATTACAACCAAGGTTTTTAGCGAGTGATGAACATTTTTAAATTTCAACGAACTTTGAAGTGTGAGACTAAAGCTGTTTTATTTTAACCCGTGTAAAATGTAACATTTGTATTAAAAATCTTAATAATAATAAGTATTTTCATCAAACTGGGACGGCGCAATGTGGATGACTGATTATAAAAACTGTTGAAGGTTTAAAGCAGAACACATATTTTCCATACATTTTATAATAAGTTGTGATAAATTACACATATTTTGCAGTGTCTGAGTGTGTGAGTTCTCACACATTGACACAGCCCAAATGTTCATGTCATATGAATTGCCTACATATTACTCCTTAAAACGCGCACCGCTCCAGATCGTCTTTACTAAATTAGACCTCGTTCAATCGTATTTACAGGTCTCAATCACACCAAAAGACCGGATTGACGTCACGTTTCGGCCTGTTCAAATTCCCTGTCATGTGGTTTATTCTACACAAACATTTCAATAACAAAATAAGTAATAAACGGCATACTAGGTACCCGAACTGGACTTAGATACCACCTATGACGTTTTGAACGATATCGCAACGAGGGCGGACACGAAAAGAACGTTCTCATGATACTCGATCGATATCAAAAATATGGTATTGCCATCAATCCGGCAAAGTGCATTTTCGCGACCAATACCATGTAATTCCTCGGGAATGTCATAAACAAATAAGTGTGTCGACCTAACGCTGAACGAAAAATTAACTTCAACGCTTCTAGGGTCCATTGAACACTTATTACCACTTACTATTTTCAACGTCACCATATTTGCAACACGAATTATGATTAAATTATTTTATATTGTATTCGTTTTTTGCATTATTTTGTTTGTGACATCTGAGAAGTATTGTTATGTTTTTTAGCGTTCGCCAAGCCCAGATTAAAATAGTAATAATATATTCATTGCCTTACCCCGCGTGCCAATGACTCGTTCTACCAAGGGCATGAAATAGTTGTCATGAGGTGCCCTCGTTCTCTAGTCTGTAGAGCGCTCTAACGAACAGCACGTCCGATAAACCGCTCGCCGAGTGCACTCGTTTTTAATAAGTAGATCTGACCGTTTATAATATGTCAAAAGTCAAACCCTCAGTCTCATTATTTCCGTTTGAACCTTCCTCGTAATCATTTCGACGTGTACCTATGTCGTTAGGGAAATATGTTTTACATCACTCACACACCGACACCACACTTACCAAATTGGTAAAGGTACGGTTTCCCTGCAGCGTCTAACGGTGGACGCCAGACGCGAACCTATGTCCGAACCTGTAGTGACACTAGACGCTGCGTCCAGACGCTGCAGGGAAAATGTACCTTTAAGCAGTAATTTAGTCAAATTTTAAATTAATTTTAAGCATTTAAAACTTGAAATTTTTAATTTTTTAATGTATATATTTTGTATTTTTATAGTGTTGAATGTTGATAAAACATTTTAAGCTGTTTAAAAAAGCTTCAAAATGTAGTACAAGATCCACGAAAGTTGTTTTTATATTTAGTTAAAAATATTAAGCATACATAGGCACGATTATTTGTATAGATGCTTGAAGTTAAAATGTATTCGAACAATAACTATGATATAATAATTATTGTTACCTATTTTGTTTTAATTAAAAAATATTATTGGTGGTGATTAAAATCTTTTACATATAGTTTTATATGCACAATGACATTTTATATAACATTTAGATTTAGTTTTAAGCTATTGTCTATTTATAGGTATATTACAAACCAATTCACACCGTTGTACGTCAAGTTGGTAGTTGGTATTTTCGTAATAACTCTAAAATTAATTACAACAATTTATGATAAAATATACTATACCAATATTATAATAAAATATTAAATATAATAAAAAATGCATTGTTTTAGACAAAAATTAATTCAACCTACTGTAGGTACATAATATAGAAAAATCAACTACTATAAGTACTAGCAATAATTATAGATATATATTAAAATATATATAGTAAAATAGGTTGATAGACCTACACAGACCGTTTTTTTGTGTTGAATTATAAACCATTGAATTCAAATTTAAAACACAACTTTTATAGTTCCCTACTCAATGACGATCTACATTCGACACTTAATACACATTATACAGTAACTGTACAGCAGAGCCAGAGTGGTTACCTATTCTTGCCCCTTTTTATATCTTATAATTTATATTATATAATATGATACAATATTACAATATATTATTATGATACAATTGTTTTAACGAGTGAAAATGCATCAAAACTTAATACAAAAAAAATGTTGCGTTGAGCTATATACATTTTTTCAATACTGGGCATAAACGAGTTAAGAAGTTAAAGTTCAGTCAATTTTAACTTTTTTATTCAATTTTAATTTACTTTATTTTTAAATGTATCTGATTTTTATTGATATAAACTTAATAAATAACCAGTTACTTTTAATCAAGTCCAAGTTACGTTAATTTATAAATAATTTTAAAAAATGATATTACCATTTTGTTTAGCTAAAAATTATAATAAAAAATAACGTTAAAAAGACAGTACATGATTAGGGCGAACGCCATTGAAACTCATTAAAAAGTATAACATTTTAATTTTAATTATGTTACACTTTACAGTGTGTAATTGTATAATAATTAATTACTAACCACCCAACATGTTATATCATTATATTATGTTTTACTGAAGCAACACACGGACCATAAGATAACCACCAGTGAATCAATTTGATTTATCTGATATAATATAAAAAAAACATTCAATGTAGGCAAAATGTATGATTCATGTTATAATAAATAATTATCAACTATAATAATTGGTAGGCAATTCGATCTACTTTGGGGAGTAAAACGTGAATAATTCCAGTGCACTTCAAAATAACCTGGAAAAATAAAAAAAAAAACAAAAAAAATTAAAACTGAAAAAATGTATAATGTATAATGTATATACACAAAACCAGTGTCTAACTAAATAGATATCCTTTTTAGATTTCTAAAAAAAAGTTTAGAATACCTTATATCTCCATATATTATGTCGGTCCATCAGTCGTGGTTCAAAATATTTTGAAAATTATACACATGCGTATATTAATATAATATAAACATTTAGTCAAAATTGCAATCTACAGTTATTTACTATATTATATTGATTTGACTAGAAATCGTTATTTTCCTCGTGAGTATCAAACTTCACTACTTCAGACACCTATAAAAAAATATTGGAGGTAGGTATTACACGGAGTTTTTTTTATAATTCCAATAATATCGAACAACTTATGAAGAACCTTGTATTCAATTTTTAAATTTTCGGAATAAATATTTTTATTTTAGAATAATTTGTACATTTTAGCAATTTTCACAACATTTTAAATTCAAAATAGTTCATAAAAAATAAATGTAGATTAACGTTCTACTTTTTTATTTCCAATAATAAGAACTTATGAGGAACCAACCTTGTACCTTGTACTTACATCAAAGTGTGTAGATACTTGTTTACTTTATTTTTAATTATCAATTGATAGAAGTATAGAACATTTTATTATTTATTTTTTAATTGTATGTTATTATATATTTATAAACGACATATCATTTCATTATGTTTTTACTTTCAGTCTTATAAAATACAAATATTGTTAAAAGATTGAGAACAATACGTAAATATATAGGTACATAGTAAACAATATGCAGCCGGAAGTACAAAGTTTTACTTGGGTATTTAATCAATTTTTAAGGAATCGCATTTGATTAAATAGAGCCATAATTAGTGATATAAGATGGTCAATAAACTATAGTAAATGACGAAGATGTCCATTATAAATTATAATGAACTATTGGACTGTGATTAATATTATGATCAACAGACTACAATATATATTATATATAGATCAAAGAATATCTAAATTCAAAATAATTGTAGGTACATAATTGAAACCTTTATTAGTTTTTATTTTAAAGAAAGAAAATATGGAAAACGTGATTTAACTAAGCATATTATTTACGATTTACACACGATAATGATTTACAGTTCATACAACAATATTCTATAGACAATAGATTAAGAATAACGTATTATTGTATTATAGAAGTTGACTGTTATAGTACTTACCTATGATAAGTAATAGCTGACTAAAAATTATGACAAGCTACTGAAACATATTTAATTTACTATACAATTTCTACTCAAAATAATTGACTTGAGTGATTGTTTGGTACCATTATTGTATAAGCAGAATTTTTGAATTATTAAAATCAATTTTTCTATCAAATCTGAAAAATTCTAAAAATTAATTATTTTACATTAATTTATAGTATTTAGATAGTATGAACTATAAACACATTTTTAATTCATATTATAGGTATACCTACCTTACATGCCTAATACAGGTTTTTAACACAAAATATTGCCATCATATTAATATAATAAATACATTTTATTGTATAAATACTAAATAGCATTGTTCGTTATTGGTAATATTTTGTGGTTTCTGGGTCGTTTGTTTGACCAAAACGACCATGAAAATATGAACAAAAATAATATTTAAATCAAAATACTTTGTGAGCATCACGATTACGAGGTTTGCCAAGTACATGAGTCGTGTGAAACTGTCCTAATATACACATAGTTAAATCCCTGATCCACACTTCTCACTAAATAAAGAATAATCGGGGAAGGGTGGCCGAGTGGTCTAAGGCGTCGGCTGTGATGCAGCCGATGCTGGCTCGATACCTCGGTCACGGGCGGCATTTTTCTTCGGGCAAGTCACGGTGTCCGGAGAACAAGTGCCGCTATCCCCCACCCGGGCATGGTAAATACCTACGAGTGCCCAGTCAAAAATTCTGCCAAACAAAAACACACACATGTTCCTCCCCCTACCAACATAAAAACCTACAAAACCAATAACAGCTAATGGTCATAGTCGCCGGGCTTAAGATCAAATGGAAAAAAAAATAATAATCACAACACTGTAGTTGACATTTGCAGATATGAAATTAATTTAAAAAAATATGTTATACACGATGATAGTATTATTTTAGCATATGGTATATATATATTGATATTACATATTACAGTTATTAATTATTTACGAACAATTTTATTTGTATTCAATTTATTGTTTATATTACCTATGTTATCGTAAAAGTTCTATCACTAGGTAAGAGCTGGTTAAACTAGATTTTACTAGTTAATGCTAGCAGTATTTACTGTTTGTCTTAGTAAAAGCTGAAAATCGTTATTTTAATTCGGGGTTTTGCTAAACACATTGTGTACTTACATGGATACATCCTAGAATATACAAATAAAGTTAGTAAAAGCTATTAGTAGGTACAAAACCAGTAAAAATTAAGCAATGAGTTATCGCTCATGTATGTTTTTATTAGGTGCCACTGTCTGTTTGGATTTTATGTGCCAATTGTGCTGTTAACGTAAATGATTGTATTGAACTGAGTATATTTGAATTTATTTTTAAAATGTTTTATATTTTGACTCTTTTTGAACCATGTATACACATTTTAAACTGAACATTTTTTTAGTTTATATTCTAGAAATGCATGCCAATAAAAATGTTTTCTCTTTGTCAAAAAGTTTGAAATGTTAATACAATGTTCCTCATATTAAGTTGTTAAGCAGTTAAAAATATTGAAGATACGTATTAAGAACGATTTTTTTGTGTAAGCATTTAAAGTTAAAATATAGACAAAATTAGATACTTAAACAAAGAATATCAATATCAGTTATTTTGTTGCAGTTTATTTAAAACATTAGTGGGTACCTACTCGAAAGCTTAGAATATTATACCTATTATTATATTACACACAATGACATTAACAAATGCAATGTTTTCGGAAAAAAATTAATTCATACTACTGTACCTATATTTACTTTAATTATAATATCATAAAATATGCCTCAGTAATATAGGCTGACAGACCGTTTATTCTCGGAATCGTTCTTCGTAATGATTTAATATCATTGGATTCAAATTTAACACGTCCATTTCAGTGACCCACACAAAACTTTGTGTATAGCGCAATCGTAGGTACCTACTTGCCCAATTTTTTTTTAATTTAATTTAAACATGGTAATATTGAATGGTTTTATGAGGCTAATATAAGTCCAATGATTAAAAAAAAAAACTTGTATACTTATGATGTAAGCCCTAAAAACTATTATGTAATATAGGTACGCTAATCAAGGCCAATGATCAAATGCAGGGCTTGTGTATATTATAATAAAAAAAAATTTAATTAAAAATAAGGATTCTAGGAATACTTTTAATTTAATACGTGCAATTATTCACAATACTTACATACTTATTTACGAGAAGAGGAGGAAACAAAACCCAATCGCTGTGAAAAAATCAATCCATTATTGGAGATTCATACGATTTAATGTTCTTTGTATTAGGATTTAGGAATGAAGGCAAACTTAATTATCCAGTGGAAAGTGGATCTGAAGATATTCGAAACTTAGGTATGTAATGAAGAACTTTGTATATTATACACGCAGCTCATATTGCAGTACCTAGTCGATTGTGGTAGGGATCGAATAAATCTATGATAAAAACATTATTTTTAAACAGCGGTTACTAATTAATCATAATTCTTATTGTGATTTATAATATAATATCATGATATTATCATTATTGTAATGTTGAGCATACTACAATATCACCATAAAAATAAGTAAGTACCGTACCAAACGTTCTTTATAATTTCTAATATTTTTGGAATTGTATTTTGGACAATAATACGATAATACCTAGTGTCCTGGTCATGTTTTTTTTTCATCTTCAGGTATAATATGGTCGAACCATGGCATTAAATAATACCTATATAGTGTATACGATGGGTATTATGTTTTTAAAAACGAACCGACTACGTCCTGAAGCACCTGCACGTTTCGCAGCCTATAGTAACATATACTATATAATAATATTATAAATTATAATATATACTATAATACGTATTATACTCACTACACACATACACACACACATGAGCGCACACTCACATACATACATACATGGGTATACATAATATATTATCATATATATAGGGACTGGGTCTCTGTTGTCAAATGTTTGCCGGCAACCATAACTACAGACGTGTGGCACCAACATTTATCATCGAATTGACATTTGCCGCCATTCGTAAAACTTCGTTTAAAAAGGAACAAAAAACACCTCCATGACCGCCCGCTGGCCCGTACACATCTGCTTTTACCCACTTTGAAAGCAGCTGGACATCGGCGTCGAGCCGACTCGTGTCCAAACAACTGAACGGAACGGTGTATAACGTTTTACATGAATAATGAATATTCCAATACCTAATACAACCCTATTTCGTCTCAGTATTATTATTATCGTCGGTTATCAACTATCTAGACGATCGTATAGAGAATATTACAATATCATATTTCTAATTTACCGTAGGCACTGTAATAATACTTTCGGAGACCATTATACAGGTGGTAGCCAAATGAGAACCTGGTATAAAAAAAATGACAAATATGAGTAAAATATTATATTGGATATCCGTTAATATCAAAATAATTAAGTATATTACGAAAAAAAACTTAGACTCGTAAGTCTTGATCACGAGTGTATATTATTATGAATACACGTTAGGTACCTACACAGTACACACTATTGTTATTGTAATGTATACAGCGGATTATGGTCCTATAGTAACGCGACAATGTTACTGAAAGGATTAAAAACGACAATGATTTCCATGACAATCGCTCGTCGAGTGTTCGCGGGAACGCGTAGGTATCGATAAAAATCAGTATACACCTTTAGGCGCACAAAGAAACGTTTGTCTCATTCCCGCGTCCCTTTGTACCAACTGCATTATACATTAATTTATACTCTTTATTTTCCCGCGACTCGAGCATCGGGAACGTACAGTAATAATATTATAACATTGTGCCTATAATAATATGCGTTGTGTTGTTGTGTACACAATCGTCGTAGCAGAGTCGGCCGAAAAATCTGGTTTCCAAAAATACGTAAACCACGCCCCGTTGACCATCAACTCCCCTTAACCCCACCCCAAAACTGTCGCGCACACATGCACTCGCACACACCCGCCGACGATCCCCCGCTCGAAGCGTCGGGCCGAGTCGCGGGCGCCCGTTTGTCTACCGATTTCCGGCGTCGCGGTCGGTCGGTGTCGGTCACACGTGTGTTTAGCTTGGGAATATATTATAATATATACACTATATTATGTTTATATACGTACACAATGGTTCAGCAGAACCCTCCGAAGCCCTGCGGTCATAATTTCACTGTAATCTCCTTTTCGGTTCGGTCGTGTGCAGTGGCAACAGCGCGTGCGTCTTGTGTATGTATTACTAGTTCGTGTCTCGGCTCTTTTGCATTATACGATTAATACAATAACAATATATTATAATTAAATAAGCGCTTAACCATTATTTTAACAGTCCGAACCTCTTTTTAATACGGCAAATGTCGAGTCGTACAACGTCCGTTCATAATATTGTGATATTATTATTTTATAAAATATCATAATACTTATTGTATATCGTCGCCGATTCAACGTATATGGTTTTTTTCTGAAATGGCGTCATTGGGGTTAGTCACATCAGGTAAGCCGCTATTATTATATTATTCTATTCATCATAATATTATAATAGCATACTGTTAGACATTATAGTTAGTACGCCAAATGATACAATGGTAATATTTTGTACTTTGTAGTGTTTGTAATTAAACAGTAAATATTGCATACTGTACGTGGCACGCGTCAGTACCTATATATATATGGCTAACACACAAGTCAGCAATTTGGTCAGCGTATCGAATATATATATATACAAAAATCTTCTAGACCGAGTATATATCATTTTACCATATTGCGATTTGCCTTTTTAAACAATTCTGAACTACATTGTACAAAAATAAATTAATTTAAAAAATGTATTACATTAATACGAATATGGTCTGATAAAAAAAAATTACACAATTTTATGGTAATAGCAACGTTTTGTCGACCTGTTGATGATTATAAAAATGAATAATCGGGCTGGGTTACTGCCTATCACGAAGTTAAAATTGTTAAACCTTGCAGGGACCTACTTATCAGTTTCCAATTTATCTTAAATAGAATAGTAGTATAGTACAGATTCATTATCATTACAATATTTGAATATTGATTTTTATAACTTTATAATTAATTTAATGTTTTTAATTTCTAAGTGGCTTGTAATTTTATTAAAATCTGTTCAATTGAATTAATTTTAGTCACAGTTTCTGTTTTTGTTTCGAGCAATTATACTCCAATGACAGCACAGACGAGTGGCCAGTGAGTGACCGAATACAACTATACATTTTTAAAATCTTTAAACACCATACACAAATATGTCTTTTATTAATTCTTTTGTCTTTTAACAACGTATAAAATGTTCAACTAGGTACGTTCTTCATATGCTGATTATATTGAAACCAAAATATCTAAAAAAAAATATACAAGCACATTTTTTTTAGAGACAGTTAAAATTTAGATAAAATATTCATAATAATTAGATATTTTCAAACAATGAAACAAATTTAGTTGTTTTTTTGTAATTCAAACATATTTGTTGTGGGGATTTGAATTTTTATATATCTACCTATAATTATATTATTATAATATTTAATATACGCAATGTCACAATGACATTGACTATTGACTATTTATTCCGTAAACCAATGAACCTCTATACTCACATCGTTCTACACAATATGGTGATTTTTAAGTCAATATTGTCTCAGAATAGTTAATATCAGTAATACATGATAATATTATAAAGGTGCTATTATAATAATTAATTAAATACTAATAACATAATGAATGCCATGTTTGGAAATAAATAATTCAACCTATCATATTGCTAAAATATATGTTTGAAAAAAACGCGTTCGTGAACATCTCTAATTTCTTATTAATAGAGTGTGAACATGAGCGAAATTCATATTTTTAGAGAGCAATACAAAGTAAAAATCAAAAATATTCGAATGATACTTTGTATTTTTTATCATGTTGTTTTTCGTAATAATTTATTAGCCACTATACACCGTGTGGTGTACCGATGTATCATTTCTATGGATAGTAATTAATTTCTTCAATGATCGGGAAACTGTTCCTTAAAAAAAATAACGAATGTGAACGAGTTCCTTATATATATATATTATATATACACCTATATTTAACATGAACCCGAATGAGTTCAGTTTTTAAATATACATTATTATAACATCATAAAATGTACTTAATGATATGGGCATATGGTTGAAAGACCCTCTTCACTCAGTATCGTTTTTTATATGCAATGATTTACAATTTAACACATTATACAGCGGCTTACTCAATTACGAGGTACAGTCCACACATATAGGTACTGTATGTACAGCAGAGCGGTTATCTACTTTCCCCTTTTTAAAACTTACATTTTTAAATGTTAAAATGTGGGGCACCCCCTTCTTCTTCAAGACCTACACTGACAATAACAAATATATTGACTTAATGATAGGAAATGAATAAACATTTTAATATGCTGGTAAGTAACATTGGTACATAACAACTAGTAATAACCTAAAAGATAACATAATACAAGGTATAGATACATAATAATAATATGTAGTATAATAATATACCAAATCAAAAATTTAAAAAAAAAATCATTAAATTGAAAAACGGCATTATAATTATTCTATCTACATTATATTACATAAATTATAAATAAAAAAACAATTACCAATGACAGAGATAACTGATTATACTATAATTTATCATAATCAACTATTTAAATATGATATAATTGTTTCGAACATGATTATAAAGAACGTTAACCCGCATACGGGGTCGTGCAATAATCAAATAATAATAGATCCATGCATACTCCATTTGTACACCTGCAATGCTTCCATTGTTTAATGTAAGATGATTTAAAATGCATTAATTAATGAAAAATGTGGGTAGTATTTACTATTTTATTGTATCTAAATATGATTTATAATACGTAATATAATATTATAATATATTATTATGATTTATATGTTATGTATAACTTATGGTTAATGGTTATATTTAAATTTTAAATAATACTTTGTTATATATGTATATTGTGCAGCATTGATATTAGTATACTTAGAAATTGTTTTGAATTTAGATACAATGATTATTTTAATGTTACTGTTGGGTATGCTGCACAACGGATTGTCGGCCATCAGCGGATACGAAGAAGTGGGAAAAAATGTACTTATGAAATTAGGTAAACATTATACAAATTATATTTATTATTGAAATAATTGCCTGATTCAACCGTGATTGAATGGAAATAATTGTATTGAATTATCGTTTTCATATTTAGGTTCAACCCAAAGACCTGTGGTAGAGAAAAATATGAAGATAACTTCTTCCACAATGGAGCTGTATAAATCAATGATAGAAGAAAACAATGCAATGACAACGCATTTTTCTTTTCCTGGTTTGAACACAACGTCTGCCAATACTGCCAGAATTTATTCCAACAAAGGTAATTAAGAAGTTTTTAAATATGGTACATAATATGTATAATGTAATTATTATATTTTAGGTAAAATATTTATTACCTATATTACAAATAAGTTATAATTTGTTTTTATAACTTTAATATTTTTATTAAAATAAAATATATTGAATATTACTTTGTCTTGAGCCAATATATTTTAGTAGAATAGAGTTGACAAATAATGAGCATAATTATTGCTTTTATATTTATTTATATTGTTTTATTATATATTGAAAAAATTGTAAATCATAATTACATTGTTATAGGGTCAGCTCCAATTAAAGCTAAGGCTAAAAAATATAGGCTACAGTTTGATATAGATTCTATACCGAAACAACACCTGGTTAAAGCTGCTGAAGTTCGTTTTACAATGAAATACGATCAAGTGCTACGGAATGGAGAATTTATTCATGTGATTTTACATGATATAGTACAACCTGGCGAGAAGGGCCTATCAAAACCTATTCTCAAGTAAGAGGCGGTGAACAATTATTTTGTATAGGTCAGAGGGGTACTAGGTCATAATATTTTCGAAATAATATCTTTGGTCAAAATATCTTATGATAAAAATGTCTTTGACCAAAATGTCTTTTTAAATTATTATTTTTTTAAAATTTTTTGTTCATATTATATTATTGAACATTTTAAGTTTAGAGCTTTTTTAGAGGGTTATTATTATTATTAAAAACCTAATCCATTTATCATATTTTAAACTTTAATCACATATAATATATTGTAGAATTTTATATTGTTATTAAAAAACCTAATCCATTTATCATAATTTATTCAAAATTTAATCAAAATCATTATTATTATTTAAAAATTAATTAAAATTAGTGATTAATACTGAATATTGTAACTTAAACCTCTTAAATATTGAAATGGTGTTATTTCAGAGCTATTTTTGACAATTTTTCTTATTTTATTATCATGCTTCTTCTACTGTTTACGTCGTTTGGACTTTATTATCCCGATAAACGTTTTTCCAATCGCATAAAGCTGCTCAAACGCCCAGCTACCGTGTAGTTACGAAAATCCCACCTAATCAACAGATAAGGCCTCTACTATTTTTATATTAATATCATAGTATGTACATGTAGTAAACACTTAGAAATTATTATACTACTAGACTACTCGTCTAGGTTCAAATTGTATCTATCATCAAATATCGATCGACGATATGTATTAACCAATAGGCAATAAGTAATAACTAGGGCGTGGATTTCAATGCAATATGTTTTCTTTTTGGTTGATCTTAGACAATGCTTTCCAAGTACATAATTCGTTTCATGTAACGAGTTGTTTAAAGCTAAAAGTTTTATTTTGAGTTTTTTTTTGCATATTTCAAAGTTCTTTTATTTTTTTGAGAATTTTAAGCATTATTTTGTTATTTTTGTTGGTTTTAATACATATCTGTTCAATATGTCACCCGTACTCAGATGAATAACAAATAATTAGTGAGTTCGTGTTACACCACTATCGTATTTCGTATATTTTTATTTCATGTTCGTAATTTTAATAAGGATAAATATTGTGTTAAATAATGCCCCCCACCCAAAAAAAAAAAAACCATCGAAAATTAATATGGTTTTTTTTAGGTAATTTTTGGGGTTAAATGCATTTTTTAAGGGCATTAATTAAATTTTTCACATTTGTAAAGCAATTTTTACTTAATTTAAATAACATTTTTTAGGTCGGAATTGCATTTTATCTAAGGAATTTTTAAGTATATTTTAAGGCGTTAAAAGGCCCTAAACTAATAACTAATGAGCTGATAAAAATTAGTATAAAAGATATTTTATTCAAAGACATTTTTGTTTAAAGACATTTTGACCAAAGATATATCGACCAAGATATTTTGAACAGTCGCCGGTCAGAGGTATTCAAAATCGTTTAATCCATGACTTCTTTATTACTTTACAAAATTTTAGTGGCTTTCCAATGAGTAGGACACAGAAAGAAAAATTTGGTTTACTGTTTTATTATATATATTATAAATACACCAATTATGTCAATATATTATCTAATTTAATAATATTTATAAATAGAAAACTGAAATTAAATGTTTTACGTTTAGGATAAAATATTATATTAAACACCATCGTCATTATTTTTATTCCTATCATAGTTCCTCTGACACAATGAATACTCGCGATGACCCTTAAAGTCACGACGCACAGTTAGAATACCTCTGTTATAATAGGTTATAGATACATAATATATAGTAGAAATATTTTTGCTTTTAATTATCATTAAATTCATTTCATATTTATAATATTTAGAATTATGGATTCAAAATCAATTAATATGTCAACAATTTCAATGACCGAAAGTTTTGACGTAACACCATTTATAGAAAGACTGGCAAAGAACAATTTCAAAGATAACCATGGTATTCTAGTTCAATGCGTCACGGAATCTGGTAGTCACACACATTTGCTGAGCGTGTTTGATTTTGTATCACCTGAAAATACATTGCTATTGGTCTACACCGACGACGGAACAAGTAAGAAATTCTTACTAAGAATAATACTATTCTAACAGCACGGTTATAATTTGATAGGTTTTGATATTTGTTGGGTCGCTTAAAAGTGTGAGATGTGACCCGCTTTATTAAGCTCGGCAGTTTCTCAATGTTATTCGAAAGCAATTTCTAATATTCAAAATTACTCCTAATGGCGCTAATACGCTACCAAAATACCAAATACCCATACTAATGTCTAATATACTATAGTCTCTGAAGTCGTCAATATATTATGATTTAAGGTCCATTCATTTACGGTTTATTCAATTTTTTTCTTACTTTATTTTGTTATTGACTGCTATTTTTTTTAACTAGTAAATTACGATTGTGACTAGAACTAATTCATATTTTATTGGCACCCAACGGCTATTACAGAAATACGCCTCTTCCTATACTGAATCCATCGAATACAACATTATTATAGACATTAAACCCGAAACATAACAATACATTGGATACTAGTTTTAATAATAATAATAATATAATGTGATGAATTATAATTATAACACATTGCGTCATTGAATCAGGTGCTAAGAGCTCGATGGAACAAATGATGCGGCGGAGCAAACGATCGGCCAACGCTCCGGCGAGGCAGCGGAAGAAAACGAAATCGACGCTCTGCAAGAGGCATTCAATGTATGTGGATTTCAAAGAAATTGGGTTCAGCGATTGGATAGAGGCGCCGCCGGGGTACGAAGCTTTCTACTGCCACGGGGAGTGCACTTTCCCGTTGGCAGATCACATGAACGGGTCTAACCACGCGTTAATCCAGACGTATATAAACGCATATAATGTTGCGAGAGTTCCCCGGGCGTGCTGCGTGCCGACCAAGCTGAGTATGCAGACTTTGCTTTACAAAGACGACGATGGAACTTTGGTGATGAAAAACTACCCGGATATGACAGTGGACGAGTGCGGATGTAGATGAGGGAGGCGGCGGCGGCGAGGGATTGAGAGGCTGTTACATTATAATAATACACTATATAAATATTATGATACCTTCAAGATAAGGTGTAATTTACGATACAACCTCATGCCAGGAGCAGCTGTAATGCAATACCTGGGTGTGTACTGTGTACACAACTACCTAGGTATAGGACCATAAAACTTTGTCACATTTATAGTTCCTCGAGTTTAACATCATGGGTTTTTACGATTGTTCAGTTTTTAAGACGTGAGTTATGAGCATTTTTAATTTACGCTACATTATGCACGCATAACTTGCTAAAAAAACGAACTATCGTAAAAAAAAATGTTTAAACTAACGGAGCTAAACTTAATCTGCTGAGCTTAAATTTGCCATGTTACGCACTTGTAAGACAACACATGCGGCTGTTAAGACATGTAATGCACGTAATATATCTAAAGTGAGTATGTGCTTGCATGTGTTCTTCCACATGGTCCAAAAGTGTTAGCACGAATGTTTGAATACATTTTTTTCGTTCTGTTTGAACTGACTTTGATATTATAAATAAATATGTATATTGCACTTTATACACACATGTAAATATACATATCAAACATTTTGTTTTTGCATTAATAACGTGTTAGTCATTATGTACATAGATAATTACAAGTAAATATTTACAAAAGGGCATGATTGTAAAAAGTACAAAACAAATACAATTTAGTTTTAATGTTGAATAATCATGACTCTTGTGTCTTAAACATGTTTGTAAACTAACACGAATTCTCATTATACTGGTATTGCTATTCCTACTATTTAAATTAATTATTTATATTTTGTTTACGTTGTTTTTTTTTATGGTTCTGCATACTGTATTTTAATTATTATTATTATTATGTAAGTATTAAAATGTAATTGCATTGCACATTGTGGTTTAATATTTTTTTTATTATTATTTTGACATGTCACAGTATCAGTGTGACACGATTCACAAATGTACATAGGTCTACTATTTTTTTCAATTTGAACTATATTTCGTAGGTTATATTATTAAGAACAATGTTTATTCATATAAAAAAAAGGAAAACTGAAAATGTCTATAAATAACTTATAACAAGTTAAAATGTTTTTATAATGTACATCATATTTAACTATTTTATAAAGTAAAAATAAAAACATCTGGAAAATTTTTCAAATATCTACGTATATTAGTTTTTGAATTATATTATAATAGTAGGTAAGTAAATCGTTCTGAGAAATCGGGTATTTAACCAATGTTGTAAACATCTTAACTTAAGACACTGATAAAAATAAATTTTAATTTATATTCCATTATTAAACTTATGAGTATAATATTGTATAACATTTTAGAATCTTAGATTTAAATAGAAAATTTTGTATGAACTTCTAACTTAAAATAATATGCATATTTTTGTGATTTTGATGAATTTTGTCAAAATTCCAAATTTAGACGATCATAAAAAACTATTGTGGATTTATGATATCATTTTTTTAATTTCCACTAACAACAAATTTGTATTAAACTTTAAAACCTAATAAAAATCTTCTTTTTCTTATGTGTATATTCTATAAATAGCTTAGAAAGAGTCAAAAACTCAAAATATTTTAAAAATTCTATGGTGTACAGAAAATTTTAATACATAAACATGTAGTTAAAATGTATTGTATCTACTATGAAAAAAAACACACAATAGTTGTAAAATTAATACATTCATTATCGTTCCACTTAGAATTTAAAATTAAGAAAAAATGGGAATTACCTATTACATTTATATACAAAACTAGTTTTAAACATTATCGATATTTATTTGTTATAATTTAAAAACTATTTACCGTAGAACCATTTAAGTGTTTATATGAGCCATTTCCAAACAAGATTACATTTTAAAAATATTTTATATTGCTTTGAGCTCATTATAGACACATTCAATTAAATTTATTTTTTTATAAAAGTCGATAAAAAGTTTTCCACATAATCAAAAAGTTTGATAACTTAGTATTATATTCCTCTTAATTTGTCCATACAGTAATTAAAAAATATTAAAAATATAGTCACAATTTTTTTTTAAAAGGGCTTAAAGTTCAAATTTTTACACAATTTTCGGTTCCTCATAAGTTTTTATAATAGACAGCAACTTAAAAATATTAACGATACGTTGGCAAAATTTTTAATAAGCATTTAAGTACCTCAAAATGTGAACAATATTCTTCATATTCAACGAACATTTGCAAATTATTTTGAAGTCTTTTAAGCTTTTTTAAAATTTAAATGTAATATAAGGTTTCTCATAATTAATTTATACTATTACTACAGTACTACCATAAAATCTTAAAATATGTATAAACACCTTTTTATAGACATTTTAATTTAAAATTTAGATGAAATTAAACTCTGTAAATCTATAGAGTCTAAAATAATGTTAATAACATTATACTTTTCCCTGGTTAGGTCTCATTTTGTGTTGGGGTCAATTGCTGCACTATTTTTCGTATACTAGTCTAATTGAAAATGTTCAGTATAGATTTTTAAAACTATTATGTTTTAAATTAAATTTACCCCTTACAAGTGATTTATATAATGTGCAGATTACCCAATTGGGGATCGCGTACTGTGAATTGAGGAAAATGTTGCGGATATAATGTTTTTATTTTTATTTTTATTGAACTTAAGCATGGCGACTTAGGCCAATAGCTGTTATATTGGTTATGAACTGTGGTAGGGGTAAGGTTGGTATGGTAGGTTGTTTTTACGATTGTTACGGTTGTTACGGTAGGTAGCAAACACGTGTATGTGTGGCAAGGTTCTTAACAACTATGAACCCGGGTGGTCACCCATCCGGGAGCTAGTAGCTGTGGCCGTTACTTACTCCCAGCATTCCTCGACTGGTAGCAGCCAACGCGCCACGCCAAGCCACTATAACGTTTTTATATGACTTATTAAATAGACTTATTTATTCTCCAGAGCTATTATATCTCATTGGTCTTAATATACAAGCTTACGGATTAATAGATTCCAATTTATTTCATATTTATCTTTGTAAAAACAATTGAGCTTCTATTTCGTTTTTCCCCAGGCCTCTGTCCTTGGTGAACTGTATAATGGATCATGTTGATTTTTTTAGTATGTCACCTCATGTATTTAGACATAATGTTTATGTGGCCTTAAATTTACTTGTTTTATTTATTGTTTTTTTAATTATTATACACCTCTTGGTTCTATTGTAACTATTTTTTGTTAATTTAATAACTTATACTTTGTTTTTTTTTTTATATAATTTATTCTATATTCGCTGTTTACCATAATTACTAATTCATACTTTCTTAAATTGTTATCCATTTATATATATTATAAGATAGCTGAAACTGTACTCACAATGATTGTATTTTGCTAAAGGGTTTAAAACCCGTTTATTAAATAAATATATATAAATATAAAATGTAATACTTGTAAATTACTTTTAGTCATATTATTGTTATAATTTAAAAATATTATTTGTGGGTACCTACTTGAAAAGTTAAAACCTACAGTAATACTAATGTGTAATAATAAAATAAACTGCTTGAATCACAATCATATCATAAAATATAATATAACTGTTGCGTGTCAGTGTGCGGTTTCCGAGGTGCGATAGTGTTGGTATCGGTATGAACCGATTAGATGTCGCGGCGATCGATCGTTAACGATACGCTTTCAATATATCGAGTATCGACTATAATAGTTTAGTTTCGAACCATGCCACGGAAAGCACACTACTGGTGCGCATCGCGTCTTAGCTCAGGCTAGTGTTTGAATAAAGTTATACAGTCCACAATAAATAAAATACCATTCTTTACTATAATCAAATGTTTATACTTGCTTACCACGTCCCAACATGGTCCTTCGAACCGGATTCGTAAAATTATCGTTCGTCCACGTGGTTTAAAAGGAAGTAAAACGTAGTGGCGTAGTGCGTGCCTTTAACAGCTAAATAAAGTAAGTAAAATAAATTAATATTACGCTCAGTGTAATCGTGCGTTTCATGATCATCGTTGATCTATCGTTCGTATTCGTAATCGTTATCCGTTAGTAATTCGTTAACTTGTAAATCGTTAATCGTTAATTAATAAAAATAGTTAGTTCGTGTCTCAACTCAAGTACGAGGCTTTAAAAATAAAAAAGATTATTTTCAAAAGGTCAGCCAACCAGTACACCATAGATTGTCTCTCGAGAAGAAGTCCAATTTGCAGAGCTGGAGCCAAAAAAGTCGGGTAAGAGTTTAGCCTATTTCCTCCAGTTATTTAATATTTCTTTCCCTAAAAATAAAGAGTGAAATTCCCGAAAATTAGGCAAGCTAGCGTAGGTCACAGTACAATATATAGCATATTAATCGAAATCCACGCGCGCTTATCTGAGCTTATCTGGTATTTGCTGATTAGGTCCGTCGAGACAAACGGCACAAAACACATCGCCGTCGCGGTCGTTAACATACTCAATATCACTTTACCTAATATTATATTTTGTACGACGGTATCATAATATGGGGGATATTACTGCGTTGACGGCGCGACGCGGCCAAATCAAGGCCGTCTTGACGCGATTTCAAACTTACATTAGATCGGCCGAATGTAACATAACTCAAGTTGTACCACGGCGTAAAAAAGTGGAAGAGGCATGGTATAATTTTGAAAGTGTACAGTCGGAGATTGAGGTTTTAGATCATGCAAATCACACAAATCATTCCGAATACAGAGAAGACTTCGAAAATTTGTATTTTGAAATTATCGCACAAGCTGAGCAAATGACGAACACCAATAGACCGGAAATAAACACGAATGAACAAGGGGAAGCTTCCCCGCGAATGTCATCGCGTGTAGGTAGCAGCGGTCCCGCGTCATCGACAATTAAACTGGCCCCGCTAAACATACCAGTTTTTAACGGAAAGTACGCGGACTGGACACCGTTTTACGATATGTTCATGGCGTTTGTTCATACAAATGATAAAATAACGCCGATACAAAAATTTTTTCATTTGCGTGCATCTTTAAGTGACGAACCTGCGAGTTGCATTAAAAATCTTGAAACAACGGCAAACAACTACGAGTACGCTTGGAAAACGTTAATATCGAGATATAGAAACGAAAAATTATTAATTCAGTCACACGTTAAAGGCATATGTGAGTTAAGTGACGTAAAAGAAAATTCGTCAAGTAGTTTAAGACAATTTTCTGACGCATTACGGGGTCATATGTCCGCGCTAGAGGCGTTGAAACAACAGCCAAGTAACTGGGGCCCACTGTTGACGCATATTATTTGCACTAAGTTGGACGCGATCACTCTAAGTGAATGGGAGATGAAGTCGCCAAAAAATGAAATTTCTAAAGTGGAAGATTTAGTATTATTTTTAGATGCGCGTTCACAAGTTTTGGAAGCAATTGAGTCGTCAAAGAACATTTCTAAAATCGTTGATTTGGGCTATGAAAACAAAAATGAAAATCGAAAAAATAAGTTTGGTAAAAACAATAACATTACTACATCGTTAGTATCTACATCGGAGATAAAATGTTATGCATGTGACTTGTCACATACAATCTACAAGTGCCCTTCATTTTTATCGTTAACAGTAGCCGAGCGTATAAAAAGGGTTAATGTACTAGGACTCTGCAAGGTATGTTTGCGCAAACACGAAGTTTAACGCTGTCTTTCGCAAAATAATTGTTATAAATGTCATAAAGCACATAATACGTTACTGCATTTAATTATGCCACAAAAATACAATGCAAAGAATTCGGATGAGGCTTCAAATAAACAAGCAGCAAATACATCGACAAGTGCGCATGCGTCCAGCGTCGATCACGAGAACGTACTATTATCAACGGCCGTCGTGCGAGCAATAGGGAAGTGCACAATATCAGTCTTATGTCGATCCCTATTGGATTCGGGATCACAAAGTAATTTTATAACTGAAGAAATTGTTCAAGCCTTGAAATTAAAAAAAATTAAAACGAATCATCAAATAAACGGTACAGGTGCTATTACGCAACACGCGCACTCATACGTACACGCGCGTTTCGAGTCCCGTTTCAATAATTACAATTTTTCGTTAAAAATGCTAGTGGTTCCAAAAATTACAGGCGACTTACCGGCAAAAAATATTACCGATCTATGTGGTATGCCGGAAAATATCAAGCTAGCCGATCCGTTATTCCGCGTTCCTCAAAAAATAGATATTTTAATTGGTGCCACGCACTTTTATGATTTATTATGCGAGCGACAAATAAAACTACATCGTAACGGCCCGGTGTTTCAAGAAACCAAGTTGGGTTGGGTTGTATCGGGGCCGGTGTCGAGCTTAGAACGTGAAACTGAAATGACAAATAGTACCGTTCATCATACTACATCGACACACACGGAATCAATTTTGGAAAATACATTACCTTGTTTCTGGCGTATGGAAGAAATTATAATTGATGCCCCATTAACAGCAGAAGAAAAAATATGCAAAAAATATTTTGACGATACTGTGTCGCGTGGTAAAGACGGACGTTTCATTGTGCACCTGCCATTTCGTAATAACATATTAAAGGTAGGAAATTCATACGATATCGCCAAACGACGTTTTTTATCTCTCGAGCGGCGACTCGAAAATAATACAGAACTAAAAAATGAATATATTAAATTTATGAATGAGTACAAGGAATTAGGACACATGGAACAAGTATTCGACGATGATTACACCAATAACGTCAATACATGTTACTTGCCACATCACGCGGTTATGAAAGAGTCTAGCACGTCGACGCGGTTGCGAGTAGTCTTCGACGCGTCATGTAAGTCCGACAATGGCGTAAGTTTAAATGACATGTTATTAAAAGGACCAGTTCTCCAAGGTGAGTTACTATTCATTCTTACAAGATTTCGCACGCATAACTACGTGTTATCAGCCGATATCGTAAAAATGTACCGACAGTTTTGGGTAGCCGACAAACATCGAAGTTTTCAGCGAATACTATGGCGGGAGGACCCAAGTGAACCGATTAAAATATTCCAATTAAACACTATTACGTACGGAACAGTACCCGCATCGTTTTTAGCTACCGGTTGCTTGAATAAACTAGCGGAAACGGTACGTAACACACAACCTGAAGTTTACGCCGCGATAACACACGATTTTTATATGGACGACCTCTTGGGTGGTGCTGACACCTTAGAAGCAGCGATACAACTACGTGACGGACTCATTGAAGTTTTGGGATCGGCGGGGTTGGAATTACGAAAATGGACGTCAAATAAAATTAAGTTAATTTCTGACTTGTCGATAGATGTTAATGATGGTAAAAATATCGCCACACACGAAGCTATTAATAATTCGATAATAAAAATACTCGGATTATATTGGAGCTCCAATGCGGACACGTTACAATTCAAAGTACACGAAGAACACCTCAAAGACAGTAAACAAATTACGAAACGCGAAATTCTGTCAAAGATAGCGTGTTTGTTCGACCCACTTGGATTGATCGGACCAGCTATTGTTCGTGCTAAATTAATTTTACAACGGCTATGGCTGTTGAAAGTGCAATGGGACGAACCACTTCCAAATAGTATTCAGGACGAATGGAAAGAGTATAGAACTTCGTTAATGTCATTAAATGAATTGGTTGTACCACGAAAAATTAAGGGTGACGGTAACATAATTAATATTCAAATTCATGGTTTCGCCGATGCAAGCATTGAAGCTTATGGGTGTTGCTTATTTTTACGTAGCACAAATTCAGATGGCGTACACACGTCCAAGCTGATATGCGCAAAATCAAAGGTCGCGCCACTCAAGGTCGTATCGCTACCGCGATTAGAACTATGCGCCGCGGTACTACTGGCGAGACTAGCATGTAGAGTTATTCCAAAAATACAACTAGACGTCAGCAAAAAATATTTTTGGTCTGATTCGAATATAGTGTTAGCATGGATAGCTTCTCAGTCAACAAAATGGCGTACATTCGTTGCCCATCGCGTGGGAGAGATACAAGAAAAAACGTCGGTAGCTGATTGGAATCATGTTGACACGAAAGACAATCCAGCTGACATTATTTCTCGAGGTTGTTGTCCGTCCAAATTAACCAATACATCGTTGTGGTGGTATGGTCCTGATTGGTTGGTAAACGATGAAAAAAACTGGCCTAAATCGAATAAAAACGAAAATATTCTAAATTTAGAAATACCTGAAGCGCGGTCAGTGACCTTAGCTACGTTCGACGCAAGACCGCAATATCCGTCACTGATAAACCGATACTCGTCTTTAAATAGATTATTGCGCGTCGTAGCGTATTGTTTACGTTTTTGTTATAACCTGTCGCATAAAAATTCAAAACTCGACGGTGTGTTAAGTATCGAAGAAATTAACAAAGCACGGATATCTATAATAAAATGTATTCAAAGGGAAGCTTTTGCGCGTGAAATTCGAGATTTGATTAATTTAAATAAGGTAGCCGTATCGAGTAAATTATTCCGACTATGTCCGTTTTTAGACGAAAATAATATTGTACGTGTAGGAGGACGATTGAAAAATGCCTCTACGTTAGACGTCGATCAGCGCCATCCAATCGCATTGCCGGCGGATTGTCACTTTACACGGTTATTATTTGAGTATGAGCATAAGCGATGCATGCATGGAGGTCCACAGGCGACACTATGCTCGATACGCATACGATATTGGCCGATAAATGGTCGAAATATAGCCAGAAGTGTAGTGCATGAATGTGTAACGTGTTTCCGTTATAAACCAATAGTCGTGCAGCCGATTTTGGGCAATCTACCCGCGGAACGAGTAGAACCGACGCGCGCTTTTTCAAGTTGTGGTATTGATTTTGCCGGCCCTTTTATGATCAAGACAAGTGTGCGGCGTAATGCCCCTTTAGTAAAAGCGTATGTATGTATTTTTGTTTGTTTTTCAACAAAAGCAGTACACATGGAATTAGTCGGAGATCTGAGCACACCAGCATTTATTAACGCATTAAATCGTTTTTTTGACCGACGAGGAAGAAGTATTACTATTTATACCGACAACGCGACTAACTTTGTTGGAGCAAATCGCAAAATGAAGGAATGGAGCGATCTATTTCATTCGGAACAAAATAAAAAAAAGGTACATGACGCGTTAACAGACCTCGGCGTTCAATGGCGTTTTATTCCCCCGCGATCACCGCACTTCGGTGGGTTATGGGAAGCCGCGGTCAAGTCCATGAAGCAGTTATTACAGAAGACTGTAGGTAACGCTCACTTGCGTTTTGAAGAGCTTAGTACTGTGCTTACGCGTGCCGAAGCTTGCCTAAATTCCCGACCTATTACTCCTATGTCATCCGACCCAAACGACACGTCCTTTTTGACCCCAGGTCATTTCCTTATAGGCGACTCACTTTTATCGATACCGGAACCCGACTTGTCAAATATACCGACAAGCCATTTGTCGAGATGGCGTCGCGTGACTCAATATTCACGAACTATCTGGCAGAAATGGAGTCGTGAGTATTTGAATCAGCTACAAGAGAGAAAGAGGTGGGCCGGTGCCAAGGGACCTAAACTGGAAGTGGGTACCGTGGTATTAATGCGAGAAGATAACCTCCCTCCATTAAGATGGCGTTTAGCGCGAGTTACAAAGGTTATTGCTGGTGATGATGGTGAGGTGCGGGTCGCTGAAGTCCAAACTACGACGGGACAGTTCACACGGGCAGTTCGACAATTGTGTCCATTGCCGTTTAAAGAAAACGGCACTGAGTAGATCATTATATAAATTTGTTTGTCTACTTTAGTTCATTTTTTTTTTTTTTTTTTTTGTTTGTTAGAGTCAGCATATAATTGTATTATTATTAATGGTTATTACGCAATCTATTTATTTCTTTTTTTTTCTTTTGTAATTGTAACATTTATTAATTATTTTTGTCTATCATTTGAAATCAATGTTTCAAGGCGGGCGGCATGTTGCGTGTCAGTGTGCGGTTTCCGAGGTGCGATAGTGTTGGTATCGGTATGAACCGATTAGATGTCGCGGCGATCGATCGTTAACGATACGCTTTCAATATATCGAGTATCGACTATAATAGTTTAGTTTCGAACCATGCCACGGAAAGCACACTACTGGTGCGCATCGCGTCTTAGCTCAGGCTAGTGTTTGAATAAAGTTATACAGTCCACAATAAATAAAATACCATTCTTTACTATAATCAAATGTTTATACTTGCTTACCACGTCCCAACAATAACTTATAACTTAGTAATCAGTAATATATCACTATTATGAATTTCTAACTGAAAAATAATTTACATTTTAAAAATTTCTCATGGCTATATATAGCTCAAATAGTGTTTCAAAAAAATATTTGAATTTACCGAGTATATTATATAGACGGTTATTTTAACATTTGGTAAAGATTTCAAGTTTCTAGGGTTATTTGTTTTTGAGTTAGGTACAACAAAATATAAAAAATCGATAGATGAAAATCCGTTAATTTACCCATGAAAATAAAATACCAAACGTAAACATTTTAAATTCAAACGCGCATTACAAAATGTTTGTTAGTTTCAGGTAATTTTTTTTTTTTTTGTTTAAGATAGGAAATTTTCTAATGTTATGAAAGGAAAATATTTTATGAATTTTGAACTAAAAATACATTTTCAAAATTTGATCTTAAAATGCATATATAAAAATTAATCTTGCCTATGATTCTTTAATATTTTTGAACTTCATTAATGAAACTTATACGGAACATTGAATTACATTTTCAACTGTTTACTATGTAAAACAGATATTATCGAGAAAAATTTAAAAAAAATTTACAAATTGCGAAAAATTTTTCAAAGCTATAACTAGCTCAAAAAGAGTCAAAATATTTCGAAATTCTTACCATTCATTTAAATGCTAATATAAACATTTTGTAAAAATTTCAAAGGTTTAAAGTTTTTGAGTTACACCAAAAAAGATTTTTTCAAAAATTGGGTAAAAATCACCACTTTTTTTGTTTTTCTTAAGGCTTTCTAAAACTACTTGAAATTTTCAATTTTTACCTACCCTCTGTGCTGATCACAAAAATATGAGCATTTTTACAACCCAAAATACTGACAGACGAAAAAGAACATAAAAAACACACATCATTGTAAAATCAATACATATTTTCAATCCACTTAGAATCTAGAAAATACTGTATTTATATATTTTTAAGATTTTTTGATTACAATATGAACTATAGAATCGTCGTTTTAATTTTTCTATTTTTAGCTACCTAACTGGCAAAATATGATGCATGACACAAGAAAAAACACACACACATTGTTATAAAATCAATACACCTATCGTTCCTCTCTGAATCTAAAACATTGAAAATACATATTTTTTATGAACTATTGAACATAAAATTTCAAAAAAATAATCATAATATTATTATTGAACGCAGACAAAGATGTACAGTCGATTCTCAATAATTCGAAGTTTCTGGGACTTATGAAAAATTTCGAATTACAGAGAGTTCGAATTGTTGAGTGGTTCAACATATCAAGAGTTATGAAAAAAAATAAAGCTAGGTTAATAATTTTATAGTTATAATTGAAGGGGTTGGTGGGATAAAGGTGTTAACTGAAATTGTTTGTAAAATTGTTATTATTATACAAAATAGCTGACCTGGCAATGCTTCGCTATTGCAAGATTTCTCAAATATTAATTTGCTATTTATTTTCTGGATGTTGAATAATAATTTTTATTTTATACCACTTTTAGTCACGTATAGCCATATAAATTTAGCGTCGCCACCGCGGATTCTTCATAATATTGAAAACAAATTTGTATCAATAGAAAAGTTGATGGTTATTGCAATTTTTTTTATTTAATAGACTTAATTTACAAAGCGCTAAAATTATAGTTTGTGTAACTATACTACTACATAAAATTAAGTCGATTTTTTTTGTTCGGGATAAACTCAGAAACTACTTATCAACTTATCAGATCTTCTTGATTTTTATTTTTATTTTATTATTTAGTACATTTTTTTCTGGACAGATGGCGCTACTGTAGTATTTTTTACTTCCATATTTCCTACTTTTCTGGTGGATTTTCCTAAAATTTTATTTCATATAAACATTCTCTGTGAAATACTCTATCAAGAAGATCTGATAAGTAGTTTCTGAGTTGATCCCGAACAAAAAAAATGCGACTTTGTTTTATATAGTTATATAGTTATAGATATAGATATAGTAGATATAGATATAAATGATGTAGGTATCGTGAAGTATTACATAGGCTATACCTACAAATATCAGAACAAAATAACGTATATTTATGGAGATATCAAATTGACAATGGTGTTATATAAATCTGTCGTTCTTGTTTTGTGGACTAAGGTGTTATTGTATTATATTCCCTAATATCATATGAACAGATAAAATTTATAAAATTTCAGAGTATTGGTTATGACTTTAAAATACATAATTTTTGTTTTACAAAAATTTCTTTGCATTTGAACAGTTAAAAAGTTCCAAAAGTTTATATTATTATTAAACCACTGAAACTGTCATCCTGCAGAATAATTTCAAAATGTTGAGTTAACACCTTCATTCACTAACCCCTTCAATTAATATTAATTTAAATTTATACACAATTGTAATTTAAATTATTAATGATAAGATTATAAGAAATACATTTTGGTGAATATACTTCGAATTGTCGAGCGTTGAATTTCGAATTGTCTTGTGTTGACGAATAGTTTTCCCTAACATTTTACTACGGAGTGGTACTTAATTGCATTGTTTTTATTTGAATTACTGCAAGATTTCTAAGAGAAAGAGCAATAACTTCGAATTACCAAACTTTTCGAATAATCGAGAGTCGAGTGTATACAATATGTTCTGTAGAGGTCATTATAAGGTGTAGGTAATTATTTCCATTACCTGATATGTGACAAAGGTAATATATTATAATATATTTATATATCATCACTCATATCGTTGATGTCTTATGAATAATAACTTAAATTAGTATACAGGTACATTACACTTATATGCTATGATAGTATTAAATTAATAGCTTAATTGAAGTATATTATACTTATTAAATATTATTAAATTTGATACATTTTACTTACCTAACATAGTTGTTTAAGAACCAGGCAGGAAGTCATTGTGCTGTAGAGACGTATTTAGGTATCTTATTGTATTTGGGACGTGTTAAATTTAAATTCAATAAATAAAATTCATTCTGAGGGCCGATCTGTCAGCCTAAATTTTTAAGTGATTGGTATTTTATTATATTTCTAATAAAGTACCTATAATAATTGCCTTATAATAAATACATACACCCTATACCCACATATGTATTTGTTTTAAGTACATCAGATACCTATTACATAATGAATATGTTATGTTGTGTAATTATATGTTTGTATGTAGTACTATATAATAGTATATATAGAACTTGTATTGGGCTGGCTATTTATATTAAGCAACAAAAATTAGGCAATTTCTAATCACGTTTTGTGGCAAACACTATGAAGCACAACTACTGAAATCAATACTGCAAGCCAATTTTATTGTTGATAAATTAAGTAGGCACTATTTAATACTTCATAGAAATAGCTGATGACCTAAACATTATTGTAAGTGGTGGACGGACCATCACTAATGGCCAATAATTGATGATAAATATCTCATTTTCTATATAATACAATTGATTTTAAAAATATTTCCATCGTAATAATTTAGATACTATACATGGTATACATAGTGTACAGGGTGTCCCAGCAATATACAATATACATAGTATACATACCTAACTCTTTTTTATGATTCTAGGTCTATAATTCTACAGATAATAGTTTATAAGTATATAACATTTCAAAAGTTATTCCAAAATAATAGGTGTTGCATAAAAAAAATCATTACTATATTATAATATTTTAAACTTGTATTATACGGTTTACCAATTACTAATTACTAAAATTGAGAGAACACGAGATTTGTATCAAGTGATAATATTTTAAATATAATTTTTGGGCTGCTTAACGACGGTATTAGAAATAGCATCGCCCTGCTATCTGCATCATGGATTAATGATAATTCTATGGTTTTCTTCTTAGTTAGGGTGGAACGGAGCATGTCTTAAGGAGTAATATTTAGGCATTTCATATGACATGTGTGGGTGCGTGTGTCAGTGTGTGATTGGTTGTAATTGGTTAATGAAAATTAGTATGTAATACCACTAATATGATAAAATTACTAATATAGGTAATACGCTATCGTGTTTTACTCTCACTCGCGAATACACATGCCAATGAAAATGAATATATTTTACGTAATATAATTTATATTTTTGTTTGCATAACTATAAAAACTATTAAAGCAGTAATAAATTAAACATAGGTACTTACTGAAGTAGAAGTACAATTGTATTTGTTTTTTAAAAAAAAGGTTGAATTCATAAGTTACTAAACATCGATATTTAGAAATAACTTTTTCTATTTAAAATATGATGTGCTCCAATGTAATGTAATTATTTCACAGAATATTAAAAATAGTACACATATTCATCTTAAAATTCTTTAAAATTGAAATTAAAAATTGTCATTCTAAATAACTTAGGTTGAAGATAAAATTTTTGTTAAACAATGCAAACATACATTACGAATTTAAATCGGCCTTTGCGAAGTAAGTGTAATTTCCCATCACTTATTGGCAGGGCTTGAAACTGGTTTCAAAACCGATTTCAGATACCTGTATAAACTGAAATTGAGTTTTATGTTATTTACAATTAAAACGTTACACCATTATTGAGGTTTTTCGTTATTCAGAATTAAAACGTTATACCTAAAAGTTTTGCGTTTATCGTTATTTAGAATAGTGTTAATACCTATTAAATGTATTTTAAATTGGTTTTTAAATTATTTAGATTTGCGTTATTTTTTTGTTGAATAAAAGTCTATAAATTACGTTTTAGGTTATGTTTTGTTTAATAATATATAATATATTTTGTTAAACGATATGTTTTGTTTTGTGGTATTTAATTATTTGTAATTATCGCATTCCATTATAATTACTAGAGCTCGGGACTTATAGCACTTAAAACCATTAAAATAAGCTCTTAAAAACATTATTATAAGCACTCAAATAAACATTAAAAAAAAATTAAATTTAAGTAAAAATATTTCATAAAAAAAAAACTTTCTTTTTACATGATAAAGTAGGTTAATGTGAGTTAAACAGTACATAATATACTGTTTCCGTGACTTCATTTTATCAGCTGCAAACAGTTATTGTGAAAAAAATGTGTATTACTCGGGTTTGGATAAAGCGGCTTTCAATAGGAAAATCTATATAAACTGACATTTTATTTATATTAATCAATTATTTATACCAATACAAATAAAAGACATGATTTGTTTAAAACAATATAATACCTAATTATTGTTCACACATATCGTTATGAAATTAACTTCAGTAATTAAGAAATTGGAAGAATATAAAAAAAATTTTAACGGGTAGTAAATATTTGCTAGTGAAATTTACCGAGGGGGGTAAATAATCCCGGTTACACCGGAGGTAATTTTTCACTAGATAAAATTCATAAACTTACACTATTAAAATGTTTTTATAAGAATTAATCTTTTACGTTAACTTAACTAAGATTAAGGTCTATTTTCCCAGCCACCCCCTACTCAAAACGCAAAAAAAAAAATAAAAAAAAAATACATTTTACAAATTTTTTTCTTTGGCTTTCGTTTGAAATGTTTTATGAAAATACTCATTTCATCTATATATACAACCAGTTAAGGTTTAAAAATCAAGTTTTAGTATTTTTATGGTGTTATAGTATTATAGTATTATTATTACATTTTATAGTTATAGCAACGAGATCAACACAATGTTACATAGGTATTGTCACATTCAGTTGCGTAGTCAGGGTGGTTTTGGGTGTTTAACCACCCATACACCCACCACAATTGACATTTTTAATCCTAATAATTGTAAAATGAAACCTCTAAATAGCGGACACTCTCAATCGCCGAAATTTGGAAGTGTCCGCTATTGAGAGATGTCCATTAAAGGGAGGTTTCACTGTATAGTTATTTTTAAGACAATCCAATATAGACAAATACAATTAAGGAATACAAATAAGATAGAATAAAATATTAATTATACTGATCTAAGAAGTTTAAATAGATAGTAAAGCTTAAAATATAATCATACATACTCGTACATTAAATATATTGAACATTTCAATGGCAAATAATAAGATACCTACGTAATGGCGAAAAGTTTCAAATCTATGAATAATTCCATTTTGTTTAACCCTCGATAATCTACTCACAATCTAAAACCTTCTTCTTCTTTTTTTTTCATTTATACAACCGGACTACTTTAAGTAATAATACAACTGGGTCTAATCATATTTTCAGTCTACACCTAGTTTAATATTACGAAAAACACCCTTGATCACTATACGACAATCTTTTTGGGTGAAAAAAATTATAAACCTTATTTATATATAATATATAATATATTATATAATAATATCTACCTTACTTCATAAGTAACTATCACGATGCAGAGAAGATATGGTCACACCGCTTGTACATACATATAATCATATTCATTTGTTTAATATTTCTTTTTTTTTAAACATTCATTCGTTGTAGAAATCGTGGTTATCACTTACTAGTTATAAACTTAAACTTCTAAATTATAAAAGATACCTAACCTCAAGTTACCAGCTGCGGTCATAGTACCTAAATATTATATTTTCATTATATATTTTTGTCATAATTAAAGGCAGTGTCCTGTGTGGTTGTTAATAACACGTCTTTCGTAGTGACATGCTCTAACCACTGAGATACCTATCTAGTTGTTTTATCTATATACCTATATAAAAATGGAGAGTGAAAAATGTATGTTACCTAATAAATGGAGAATGGCTGGTCCGATTTGGCTCAAATTTTTTTTAAGATTTTTAAGAAAGAAAATTTTAGGAAAATCCATCGGAAAAAATAGGAAATCTGGATATCAAAAATACAACAATTTAGTCCATCTTTCCAGAAAAAAAATAAACTAAATAATAAAAAATGTAGTTTATTGTTGCAGATTAAAATAATAATAGTGTATATTATGTATTGGTTGCTATTGCGTGGGCTCAGAACCAAAAGGTGCTATCTCAAAATATCAAATTGTTCAGGAGAGCCATTTTAAACTATTTTCAACTTAAAACTGCATTATCTTTTTTCGTAATGAATGATTTTTAATGATTAACACATCTAAAAATTCACAAAGTTGTTCTGAGTTAACACTAGCGATTTAGTTTTCTTAAAATCAAAATGTAACGTAAGAAAAACAAAAATGTAAAAAATTTCCGTTAAGAACCAAAAAGTTCTTCAGATAGAACCTTTTGGTTGTTAATATTTTTTTTTTCACTTAGTTAGAACTTTTTGGTTTTGAATTAAATGTATGTTTTCACTATGATGTTACCAACCTCAAAATAATAAATAATGACATGGCATTGGCTTTTCACTTGAGTAGAATAGATACCTAACCTAACCTATATACATGACCGTACCTGTAGAAGGGGTTACCTACTTTTAAAATTTGAAATGGTAATAATGCCATCAAATGAACATAAGTAGGTACTAAGCAATTAGCTGCATTAATTTGTAAAAGCAATTTTAAGCCTTTGCAATAATATTAAACATTATGTTTTAATTAAATGTATTGATAATATTATATTAAATATAATTTATATCCATAAAATATTTTAAGTACCTAGGTAAATATCTCACTTAAAATGAATACCTATTACCTATACCTAATTCTAAATTATATATTAGGTATTATTTTATAGGTACTTACTTGTTGTTAATGTCAACTTGTTTTTCTGCTAGCTTCATTAACTTATTGGTACGGTTTCGTAACCCCGATGACAACATATTTTTTTTCTATTATAACGATAATAATTGACAAGATCTTGGATCAGAATTATTAATGTTGAGGCATCCCGTTAAAATAAAACCAAAATAAAAATAATATTGACTAAGGACTAAGGTAAATGTACCGTATATTTATTAAAATTATTTATAGAAATCTTTGTTTTGTTGATAAAAATGTACAATAATTAATAATATTGTACCATCATATTATTATTGTATGGTTAATACAGTGAATATGAGATAGTACTTTTTGGTTATCACTAATTTTTTTTCTTCTTGTAGATAGAACCTTTTGGTTTTAACACTATTCTCAAGAACCAAATGGTGCTATCTAGATCGCTATCAAATAACAAAAGTGTAAATTTGATCGATTTAGCACCTTTTAGTTCTGGATAACTCCTTAAATAATGTACTTAAAAAGTTGGATGTGAGTTTGGATTATAGACCATTGACCAATAAACCCATTTATATAAAAAAGTGGATTTTCGAAAAAATCGATTTAGCACCTTTTGGTTCTGAGCCCACGAATTATTTGGTTAATCGGGCACGTTTGTTAATTTGTATTATTATTTTTTGTCAATATATATTATATATATATACCTATGTTAAGGTGAATGACGAGTGTACCGACAGTCACCGGTGAATGTCAACATTCGTAACGATTATCGGTAAGTACATTCACAATTGAGTTTTGGTGAATGTTAGATATTTTTAGTTAAAATTGGAGTATAGACGTTTTACAATATATTTTGTTGGTGTGTGGTGTATCGTGTCATACACTCATACGTAAAGATTGTGAATGTTTATAGGTATGATATTCACTAGATACCTATTGTTCACACAATAACTGAAGGGCAAATTATGTTTGAGTAGAAACTTTCAATAATGTTATAGTGTATTATTTAATCGAACGGTTAGATCACTAGTTAGATCAAAACTAGACTACGGATCAATTTGCTATGGAAATTATAATTGTAATATCTCCAAAATTCTTGACCCAGTCCATGAGAACCTCCTCTTCAATATCGCAGAATAAGACTATCACTTAAATATATAACTATAGAATAGTGTATTTGTGTCGACTCCTGATAATTCAACCATTGTCGTAACTGTCGATAATGAATTTTACACACTAGGCATAAAAGCGGTGTTTCCGAATTGCGGACAAAGTGACAAAAACCATGTGAGTTGCGGACGAAATCTAAAAAGGTAACATACGAATTGCGGACACAAATATAAGATACTAATTGCGGATAATGTTACAATATTCACGTGGTGAAATCAGTAGAATATCATACATACAGACTGTTTTAAAAACTGTGACAATAATTAATAATGACGATAATCTATTATCTATAAATATTTTATAAACAATTTTTTCCACAAAATTAAAACAATCTATAATTCAATAACATTTTAAAAATAACGATTGCTCTTTTGCAAGACACAAATATTTTTAACCCCACCTAGCAATTTTTTTTTAGCTATTGTCATAAGTCCTGAAAAAGTGGTGAAGGGAAATATTTGTGTCCACAACTAACGTAGTTTTTATTAAAAAAAGCTCTGTACGCAATTAGTATTATGAAAACGAAACTCGTGTCCGCAATTGTTATATTATAATTCCTAACCTGAATAATTCGTCCGCAACTAGTATGTGTCCCATAAAAGAGGGTGTAATAAATCAATTATACACCTGTAATCAATTTTCTGTATGTAAAGAACAATTGTTATCTCCTGAAAAAGTTGCTACTGACCAATCCGTTAGGGAAAGCTTCCACTACAATTTCTCAAAAAGGTGAACAGGGGTAATTGAGATTTAACTGTAAGGCAAAGTGTGTATTGAAGGAGTGTAGTTATAGATCGTCAGGACTTTTATGTAGGTAACTCAAAATGTCATAATTGTTTATCTTGTTGCAACAAATAACTTATAATATAAAACAAAATAATTTTCGGTTTGAGTACTTAATTAATTTCTAAAAATTATGTTGTCATTATTATTCATCATTTTTTACAAAATGTCAACATTCACCAAATGTTGACATTCACCTCAACATATATATAAATTAATGTTTGTGTGTAGATTAGACCTTTGGGAAGAAGATATGTTAATTTTATAAATGTTTAAATTTGGTTTTTTTTCATCTGATTTTAGTACGGGTAGGTTAGGATTTTGTATTAATTGATAATTTTAATCCACCATAGGTGGAATACGACAAACTTGGTATAACTTTGGTACTTCAGAGTTAAATTATACACTTACTTCCAAACACCGCAGGTAGATTGCCTACCTGTTAATATACTGCTGCGAATCAGAATTTTTATACCGGACAACGGAAAAGTTAAGATAAATTTTAAACACCATAGATACATCGAATATTAAATAACGAGTTGAATAAAGTTTGAGTCATATAGAGTTGGTACATTTAACGGGCAACGAAGTGCACGGGATCAGCTAGTTTAATATAATAATATTATATGTAAATTATTTTGTTTAATATCTAATTAGTCTCATAAACACATATTCATTTATTTTGTGCTCGCAATTGGTTCATGTAGGAAAAAAAGTTAACAAGGTGGATTGTTCATCTCTGTGTCATTTATCCCAGGGCAACGCCTGCAGGTAATACTTAAAGCTAGTTATGTATAAAATCGTGCCATAGTGACAACTAAAACGATTAATATTTACTAAAATTATCATCTAGATAAAGTGGAGTTAAAATATATAGGGAATAATAATCGCCTTCTAGCTTAGGAAATAATTACTCCCGGCGATTATTACTCCCCCCAGTAAAAATCACCGGGAGTTAATTTCACCGGTCACACCGGTCGCCAATTTTCTCGGAAATTTGGTAGTACGAATGTTTCGTAAAGGTAGGTTTTATTTACAAAGCACTGTAGTTAAAATAGTAAAAAAAAGATAAATTATAAAGTTATTGAAGTAAAAATTAATAAAAAAAAAAATTGTTTTGTTGTACTACTAAATACCTTTCAAAATGAACATATAGGTATATAATATCATACAATAGACATATTATATTTTGTTTAAAATGTTTAAACTTTAAATCATTAAATTTGTATGATATGGCTACATAGTACATACCATAATTATAATATTATTAACATTTTTACATACTAATTGTTACATGAGTCTAAGACATTGGTTTATTTTAAGAATCTATACAATATAAGTACCTAATACTAGCTGATCCCGTGCACTTCGTTGGTCATTAATGTTCCAACTCTTAATGACTCAAACTTTGTTAAATTCGTTATTTAATATTCGGTGTATGGTGTTCAAAATGTATCTTCATTTGTCGGATGCCCGGAATCAAAATTCTGATTCGCAGCAGTATATTATGAGGTAGGTAATCTACCTGCTGTTTGTACGTAAGTGTATGATTTAACTCTAAAGTATCAAAGTTATACCAAGTTAGTCGTTTTTACTTGATTAAACCTACGGGGGATTAATATAATCAATTAATACGAAATCCTAACCTAACCGTCCTAAAATCCAAAGAATAAAAAAAAACCAAATGTAACCCTTTTAAAATTAGCCTGTCTTCTTCCCAGATGTCTACACACAAACATTCATTTATATATATATCAGTCCTTTCATTCGCAATGTTTCGAATCCTAGTTGTATTACGGCTTTGTCGTGAAGTATTTGATCGTCTTGGCCGTGGCATGGTATCGTTAATGAGAATATCGGAACAATAAAACAAATTTGTACGTAGAAAATGAGTTTTTTTTTTTTTTTATTGATCCGTAAGCCCGGCATCTGTTAATTTGTATTTCGGCGTTATCTGTTAGTAGGTTGTAAGGTGGTGATGGTAGGGTTTTTTGTTGGTGGGGGTTTACACGTGAGTGTTTGTGTTTTGGCAGAATTTCGAATGGGGCACCCGTAGGTTTCTGCCATGCCCGGAGTGGGGGATGGCGGCACTTGTTCTCCGGACACCGTGACGGGAGTAACCGAATTGGTTCCCGTTTGGCCGAATTGGTTCCCGTCTGAAAAAGGTATTTCATTAAGTTGAGCCGAATTGGTTCCCGTTCAAAAAAGGTATTTTATTAGGTTGAGCCGAATTGGTTCCCGTGTGTGTACAGGTAATTTTTAATTTTTAATAATTGGTACAAAATATAAATTAGACAGTATAAAATATAAATGTACCTACATGGCTATACTCTATAATATATAGTATAATATACAATAAGATGGCTATATATTTATATATTGGAAGTTTAGCAAATTATCGGTGATTTCCCGATCAATTAAGATATATGTACTTTTATCGGTGAATGGTACATCGTCTATATCGTATGTACAAATGACAATAATGTTGGTGAGCAGTGAACACTGTACACAGTGTACAGCCTCGAATAACACATCGTGTAAATTTTTAATTTATATTTCGTATTTGAATTTATATTTTTTAATTTTAATTTTTCGTAATTATGGAGTTTATGTTTAGTGAAAAGGGAACTAAGTTGTTGATTATTGACAATTACAAGTTTGGATTCCAAAAGAACCTAGCAGATAACATACAGAGGTGGATATGTACAAAACGAAAATGTAAAGCATACGTTAAATTGAACGGAGATTGTTTATGTGAAGAGGTATTAACACATAACCACGAAAGTGAAGACGATGGTACACTTGCGCGACAACAATTGACAAATTCACTAAAAAGAAAATGTGACGAACTTATTACAGAGCGACCATCTAAAATTATACGCAAAGAGATAGCTTCAAACAGTCATAGTGAGTCACTACTTCAAAATGATATTAGCAGAGTCCGTAAAAATTTGAATGCTGCTAAATTAAGAACAATTCCCAAGTTACCTTCTAATCTTGAAGAACTGCATAAAAGTGTCAGTGAATATTCGTTAATAACTAATCTCGGAGAAAAATTTATTTATGACAACGATTCTGTCAACAATATAATTACATTTACATGCACGCAGAACTTGGAACAACTCAAGAAAGCCACTACGTTATTTGTCGATGGAACATTTAAAAGTTGTCCTAAGCAATTTTACCAATTATTTTCTATTTTTATCAAAGTACAGAATAGCTATGTTCCTGTCGTATTCAGCCTACTCCCGAACAAGACTACTGACACTTACATACTTGCATTCAATAAGGTTGCAAAATATCTAACAGCTGGCACGGTTTTCGTTGATTTTGAAACAGCTATCCATAATGCTATAACTTCACAGCTACATCAAGTTACAGTTAGAGGTTGCAGATTCCATTTATGTCAGTCATGGTGGAGAAAAATTCAACAGTTGGGTCTCTCTAATGAATTTAAAGATAATGCTTCAGAAATCGGACAACTTCTGAAACTCTTTTTTGGACTGCCCTTATTATCACCCGAAGACGTCGAAGACTGTTTTTATAATGATTTGATGGCCATAAAACCTTGCTGCCCAAAATTGGATCAGTTCTTTGACTACGTTCATGATACATACATAATGACAGATAGTATCTTTCCACCGAAAATTTGGGCTAGATTTGACAAAAATATTGATAGAACTACAAATTGTTGCGAATCGTTCCATTCAAAGCTGAATAAAGAATTTACAAGTGCCCATCCTAATATATTTTATTTTATGGAGACTTTAAACAGTATTCAGACATTAAATTATATTAAATTTCGAAGTAATAATACTAGAAAACTTACTAGCAAACAAGAAAAAAATAACAAATTCTTGGAAAATTGTATGACTGAGTACACCAATGGGAAGCTTACGCGAATTGAATATTTAAAGAAAGTTTGCTTCAAATTTGCAAATCAGCGTTTTTAAACATTTGTATTTATTATATTTTATTATTTGTATTTTTTACCTACACCTTGTGATAATTGACTTCCGAATCAACGATTGAAAATTGTATATATTATATCATTTTTTTTATAACACACATTGACGCACATTTTTAACCAAGCCTACTTATAAGTTGACAGTCCTAAGCCTGTAAAATTGAGAAGGAAAATGTGCGTAATTAAACGGGAACCAATTCGGCCCAACCCAACAAAATACCTTTTTCAAACGGGAACAAATTCGGTACACCCCAAAAAAACACCTTTTCCAAACGGGAACCAATTCGGCATGTGGGGTTGGAGCTCGGGAACCAATTCGGTACCAGCCACCGTGACTTGCCCGGAGAAAAATGCCGCCCAGTGGTCGAGGATCGAACCTGAACCGGCAGCGCCGGAGCCGACGCGTTAACCTATAAAGCTGAATAAATTATTAATAATTTAATTTTTTTTAGTTATTTCCATTTGGTCACTACAGTAACCTAACATGTTTAAAAACTATATTCATATACCCATTGTGTGTTTATTTATTCAAAACCAAAATAAGCAATCTTATTTTAACTATTCTGTTCACCTAATTACGAAAGAACAACAAAAATAAGGTATTTGATATAGGACCCGCTATAGTTCAACAAAATGGCGGTAAGTAAAATTTTTTTTTTTTTTAATTCGCCCTAGTAAAACAATTCAGCTTTGTCAGGTAATATTTTTAATGACTCTAAATTCTAATTTTCTATGTAAACAATGAACTATTATGGTAGGTATGCGTAAAAGTATACGTACCTAAGTAATTTGTATGTGTATTGTATACAGCAGTGGCGTGTTGACAATGTCTTTAAGGAGCGGTGGTTCCATCCATATTTTAAGGGTGGGTGGTTAATAACTAGGTGGGTCGTGGCCCGCGGGTACTTTTTTGTTTATACGAAGAATGCTATTGTAATTTTGTGATCATCAATATAATACATGGCATGACTAATAATAATATAATATTTACTACCTAATAAAGAGACTTAAGTTGAGTATAATTTAATGTTATAATAAAGTATAATGAAGAAATTATCATTATTAAATATGTGAATTGAATTGATATCCATATCTGTAAAATTGATCAAAACTGTTTAATAAGTGATTATAAATCATCATAAAAAAACTACTTTTCTATATTTGTATAGAATTTAAATATTAATGCAGTATAAAGAGGGGGAGGCAATAATCAAAAAAAAGTTGTTCATTATGATTTTATAGTGACAATGAGAGCGAAGAGAGCGGTTTTGGTATGTAGGGTTTAATAAAATAGGTGGGTGGGTGGTATATAAGAAACTTCGCTCTTTAAGTAAAAGTAGTTCAACACGCCACTGGTATATAGTAAGTAAACTTTATAGAATCTAGTAACAGCTCATTTGTATGTGCACAGCTACATACACTTCTAAAATTATAACAGTATTTTAATCAAAAAGTACACTTGATATTTTTCATACCAGACTACTAGTTATTTTACGTAATTTACACATTTTGTTGGTAGAGATTTAGTTTTTTTTTAAAACCAAAATTTTGGTGTGGGCTGGGAAAATGGAATAAAATGGCATTTTTAATTTTTTTTTTTTAAATTACCATCATATTTTTTCGGTTAATAATTATTTAGGTTTTAAAGGCTGTCCATCGATGATTTGTGAATATATTATATAATAAAAATAATTTTTATTTAATGGTAGCTAATTATATTAGCCACTTTAACAAAAACAACATACCAGCATTTTTTCAATAGCTACTATATTGGGCCTTTTTTAAATGCGGTTAATTTATGATTTATATATATATGTAATAACAATCAAGTTAGTTTATTTTAAATTAGAAATTATATGTATTCTCATCAGTCATCAGTTATTATAATACGTTGTAATTGATTAGAAACAAAAGAAAGGGGATTGCATGGGGGGTTTTAATAATTATTATAGAAAAACTATACAATGTTAATTAGTTCATTTGTTTGTTTCTATTCCACTACAACTGTATTATTATTATATATATGTAAAATGTGTAACACTTACCTCGACTAGCTGTGAACTAGCTTTGATCTTTATGAGTTTTGAGATTTGTATATAGATGTTATTGTACTATTGTATTACACTATGATTTATATTTTTTTTTGTTTAAACTGATCGAGTGTTACTCAATACGTCAATATTTATTTACAATGATTTGGTCTCGTTTGATATACACAATGTCTCAGTATTTATTTGTAGTAACACGTATGTAATGTTTAATAACTGTGGATATGATTTTTAGGATGTATGTTAAGTATATATAAATGTTATAGTATGCTCAAATACAATATTTCAAAAAACCCATTCGACCAGATATTCTTTCGAATTCCAGCAAATGTCTTTTTTATTTTATTAACGTTTGTATTATAACTACATTATAAATTGGACACACAGGATATATGGATTTTTGAGTTGTTATCTTTCGAGGATGTAAAGCAAATAGATTGTGTGTATATCGCAAGAAGTTTTGGTGTAGGTAAAAATGTAAATAAAAGATGATTTGTTTAATTTATGTTATCATAAAGTATGAATTTAGAATCAATAATGAATCATACATGGTGTATTAATGTAACGTAATATTCAAATTTGAATAAACAATTACGAATGATGGAGAGTTATTTGTTTGAAAAAGATAGATCGAAAATTTGTGTGTGTCTTCGAAGTTGAACGGCGTCGGTCTTGCATACTGGTCCGGTTAAGAAGATGCTCTGGTGCAGAAGCATTGTGCCTGTAGAGGGACCCACAGCTGTGCTTGTGGACATGGACTGGTCTCGAGATGGACTGGGCGATTTTCCGATTTTACTTTGCCGTTATATAACTGGTTTTATCCCCTCTTAGATCATAGCAGCACAGCATCACGCGTGCTGGCCGCCTGGCCTTGAAGTTTAGATGTTGACGCTCGTATTGCATTTCATGCATTGACGAAAATCCACTGTTGTATATCATTGTTGAGGTAAGCTGTAAGCACATATTACTTGTGATTGTGATTTTCTAAAAAATGTATGTATTTGTGATTTTATGTTGTTGTGACTTGGAGTACTCATGCGGAGTTGTTCTGTGACTCGTTGGTTGACAAGGTTGAATGGTACTTGAAGTAAGGAGTGTGTTTTACATGGCGAGGAATGTGATAAAGTAATTATAAGTTATTAAGTTTGTAAGTTAATATTTTTGATTTTTTATATTTGGTCTGTATGCTTATTTTTCCTATTATTATTTGTGTGTCAATATTATATTAAGTTTTGTGGGTATGTAGAATCGGATGCTGGCTAGGTGATAAGTCTAGAATGTGTAGTTGTTTTAATTGGCTTGTTATTGTATACGATTGCGTCGTGTGGTACATCTCAGTATAATTTTTTTGATATCTGCTGTGAGATGATGAGAATAGTGTAATTACGAGTACTTTGTATTACCTAGTTATATATATTTTTTAGTCTGATTGTCTTTTGTATTTCCATACATGGAAATCATTGATGCGTTCATGGCTGTGAATTATAATATTTTGATAGTGATTCTATTTATAAACTGTGTTCTGGTAATCTGAATCCGTATGTGATTATTATTTTGCGTGTTGCCTTTTGGAGTGGCTGTATCTCACAGCCGAGGTATGATGCAATCGAATTCCTTCTAGGTGGTCTGGATTTATTTTGATTTAAGTTATGTAGGTAAATAATTTATTTTATTATTTTAAATTGTGTTTTTAATTTTATACACCGATGTATGATCGTTATTGGTTAAAAATCATTTTATGTGTTTATTAATGTAGAAGCAGGTAGATATATAATACATTGATTCGTGTTCCCTTATTGGAATTTATCATGTATTTAGAATTAGATTTTTTATTTAACTTTCCATTTTAGATTCTGAGTGAAACGATGAATGTATTGATTTTACAATGATGTGTGTTTTTTTATTTTTTATTTTTGTGCCTGTGTACACGATAAGTAATCGAAATAATGCTTCGATTTTCAACTTCATTATCTTTTTCGAAGGGAAAGTGAATATCGTTGGTGCATTGGGAAGGTAAAAATTTAAAATTCCCAATAGTTTTCACAAGGGCCGGGAATAACAACATACAAATTAAGGAAAAACGGGAATTTTTAGGCAAAATCGATTTTTCACAAAATTGAATTTGGTTTTTGGTGTGACTTTAAAACAAATGACCGTAACCTGTGACCTGTAGTAGATACATGACATTTTTACTGGTTGTTTATATTTGCATTTCCTATACACGATAAAATTTTAAAAATATTATGATTTATTTTGAACTGTTTAGGGACATTTTTATTTTCCATTTTTTTCTAAAAATATCCATAAAATTTTATTTGTTGGTTAAAAAGCTTGAAAATTTAATAGAAGGCTCCTAGTATATTGTTTCAAAGGCAGATGAAAAATATTAAAAATCCTTAGTCACATTTATCAAATTTAAAATTGAACAATTATTTTGTAGTTAAAAATTTATAAAATGTTCAAGTTTTATATCTAAGGATTGAAAATTTAAAACAAGATTCCATGTAAGTATTACATGTCAAATTAATATTAAAACCTGAAAAATTAATCTTATGAACTATGAATAAAATTGAATGATAAAAATGATTAATATAACTGACTGAAAAATTAATGGATGTTTATAATGAATAAAAATAAAATATTTAAAAAACAATAAAAAATATAAATGACACATAAAAATTGTAAAAAAAAATAATAATCTTTATGTGTCATTTATATTTATTATTATTTTATAAATATTATAGTTTTATAAATTATAAATATACATTAATTTTTCAGTCAGTAATATTAATCAGTTATGGTTCAATTTGAAAAATTAAAAAAAAAGAAAATTTAAGAAAAAACGAGAATTTGTACGCAAAATCTGTTTTCAAAAAAATCGATTTTTGTTTTTAGTGCAACATATAAACAAATGACCTTAGGTACATGAAATTTTGACTGAATGTTTATATTATCATTTTCTATACACCATAACATTTTCCAAATATTTTCACTTATTTTGAGCTGCTTACGGACATTTTTATTTTCCAATTTTATTAGTCTTCTTTTCTATAAGTATCAATAAAACTTTATTTGTTTTGTAATGAAGCTTGAAAATTAATACAAGTCTCCTACTATATTGTTACAATATTAGTTGAAAAATATTAAAAATACTTTGTTACAATTTTTTTTATAAGCATTTAAAATTCAAACTTTGACAAAAATTCTCTCATTTCAAAATTAATAATAATTTTGTAGTTAAAAATTTATAAAATGTTCAACTTTTATACCTAAGGATTGAAAATTTAAAACAAGATTCCACTTAAATAGGTTATATATAAATTACTTTATTCACGAGAATACCATCAAATATATACTTCGTAATATCATAGGCTACCACTCACATCAATAAAATTCAAATTTTTCAAAATAAAGTGCTACGTATTATTTCCAACGCGCCTTGGTTTATAAGGAACGTAAACCTACACAAAGACCTTCAGATCCAGGAAATCACAGACTACATTAAAACCTCATCAAAAAACTTCCATACCGCACTGCTCAGCTCTCCTGGCTCACTTCATTATCAGCTCCATATACAGCAGCTGTTGCTACTCGTAGCGTCAACTTAAGTTATACAACTTGCCATTTATTATCTGTTATACCTTTATATTGCTATTATTATTGTTAATATTATTATTATTATTAAGTTGTTATTATTATTATTATCATTTTTTATTATAATTACTTACTTAAATTATCTTATTCAAAATGTTAAAATGCAACTTATAATTAATATCAATAGATGCAGATAGCCATGGCTAGGAACATCTTATATTATAATAAAAAAAAAAAAAAAAAAAAAATATCATAGGCTGACTCACCGTTTTCGCTCAGAATCGTTTTTCTTATACAATGATATTATATCATTGAATTCAAATTTAACACCATCCATTACAGTGAACCACTTGTAATCTACTGAGCAGAGCAGAGCGATTTTTTTTTATTCAAATTGGACTTTTTAATCTAATTCAGATTTTGTATTCAAAAAGGCTTTTTATTCAATTAAGATTGATTATTCAACAAGTCTAATTAGATTTTATTCAACTTTCATTTTATTTTTATCCAATAAGGTCAAATAAAAATCTTTTCCCCAGAACCCCCACCAAACTTTTGTTTCAAAAAAAAATTAAATTTCTACAAACGAAAAAAATTAGATTAAAAACCAATACAAACAGGCTACAAATGAATGGTAAAAAAAAAAATCAAAATTCTAAACTTGGGCATTTACGCAACCCCCACCAAAATTTTGGTCTTAAAAAAAAAACCAAATCTCTACAAACGAAAAAAATTAAATAGCAAAATAATACAAATCTGCTACAAACGAATGGTAAAATAAAAAAATAAAATTTCGAAATTTTGGGGCTGGGGAAATGTACCTAATATTGTTCGATATTTGTGGTGGGCCTATGCCCATGCCCCTCCCGCCTCTTAATCTGGGCCTGTACATGGTAATATTAACTGTATTGACGTATTGTACAACAAATACAAAGTAATTTTGTCTTCATCGATTGATAATTTTGTTTTTATAATCTTAATTCTTAAGTTTAATACATTTTTATAGCATAAGTAAAAATGGGTAAGTTATGTGAGTAAACACAATTAAAGCTTTCAACAATTATTTCTCTGTAAATTTCATATGATCAGAGCAGTAAAGATAAAGTAGAATATAACTAGATATATATCCCTAAAATTAAGGAATCGTAGATAAGTTGTTGACGTTTTTGGATGTCCTAGCTAGTGCAGAAAAATAATATCTATTTGCATTCTATTATAAATTAATTTTTAGAATAAAAGTTCTTAATTTTCGTTGTTTATGGCAATAATCAACTTGTTACACGAAATCAGTTATAAAAAAAAGTTGTATCATACAGCCCATAAACGTTTCTATGTTAAATTCTGTACAATTTAGGTATCCATGCAATTAAATTTGTCTTGAAAGTGTTTAAAGTGTTATCACTGACAATAACCAGAACATAGTCAAATCATGATATCTATCGGTGTTTAGTGGTACCTATATGTTAATCCACAGGGAAAAGTACATCACAATAATGTTCCATCTGAAGTCGGTATACATGAAAACATTTCAAAGAAATCAATGGTTCGAGAGTATTATGAGGAAACCCAGGAACGGAAACGACGGACACAGCACTCAATTGCGACTAAAAATTACTGTTTGGCCAAGAAGAATTACGAAGATTTTAAGAGACAAACGAGTATGAACGACGGACGTACAACGTTCAAAAGTAGTTAAAACGTATTTTTTTTTAGAACAAATAACAAAAATCAATAGAAAACAAGTCACGGGACCAAAATGGTACCAGGAATTGTCTGACCAACAGGTACATACATTTATTATTACTAGACACTCGATGTCTGAAAAATTATTAAATCAATGGCGTTATCAATATCCAACTAAAATACTCAATTCCGTACACTATTTTTAAAATCACAATACATATTATAATTTATAAACATTTAAAATTATAAAATATATGTTTAGTACTGTAGCGTCCGCTTTTTGCCTGGTGACCAGTATGTTCCGACGCTTTTCCTGTAAAGGTTTATATTAACCAGTCTTGAAGTACTTGAGTAAAAGTATTTGAGTAAAAGTATTCAAATACTTTTTAAGTACTCAAATACGTATTCTAAATACGTTTGAAAAAAGTACTTGGGCACAGTATTTGAATACTATTTTGAGAGTATCTGTATTCAAAATCAAATACTATTTTTAAATACTTTTTTCATCTTACTTTATTTTAAATAAGAAATACCAAAATGAAATAAAATAATACAAATTTAAAATTGTACAACATTTTTATTTATAGATCGTTCATAGTTGTATTTTGGTATTTTGGTATATTGTAATATTTTTAGTGGTCCATAATTTAATTGAATGTATACAGTCTGTCGATTTCCTAATGAAATTTCACTATTTCAAATACCTTAACTTGGATTATTATGTATATTATACATGTATAAATCATAACGATAGTCGATAGTTAATTAGTTAATATATTATATCTATACATTATACACGCAACCTGCATTCGGTTATTCCTGATAATCCGTCTTTGCATTATCGCAGAATATGATTCAATACATTTTACATTTGTAACCGGGGAGGGTTACAACAAAGTTTTTTTGTTTATAATTTTAATATGTACTATTCAATTTTAATTTATTATTGCTTAACGTCTGATCAATAGTAACATAATTTTATATTTTTTACATCCACATTTTGTCTGTGAACATATTATTTAGTATTATTAGATGGAATTTAATAACTTTTTCAATATATTCACTAAACTTAGAATTTTGATTATTTTGTATTAATTATTTCTATAATTATTATGGAATTTAATATTTTTGTTAGGCATTTTCTTATATCTGTTATTTCAGTTTGATCTTGTACCTAGCCATTGTTATTAAAAATGTTGGATTATAAATTATTTAATTCTCTATAATATTAGTATTAATACATTGATCTGAGAAATATTTTAACCTTATAGATTTTATAGGATAACAACACAGTTATTAGTTATAACTTATTACTTAAGAATATTATAATGTAATTGTTCAGATTTCCCAAGAATTGACTTTAAACTTTCTTTCTGCCGTATGTGATACTTCAATTATATTTTCTCTTCCATACATCAGATTTCTGTACTGGACAATCTTTTTCGTAATATGAAAGAAGATTTCGATTTGGCCACATCAAAGAGTACGAGACGTGCACTCAAAGCTTTAGGTGTTCGTACATTCATCCCGCATCATGTGGCAGTAGATGCTTTGGTCAAAACTGAACTTTATATAATAGATTTTCTGCAAATAATTAAAGATTACGTGATACAAAAGAACAATGAAAAAAACGGCCATCAAACAAGTTAGTCTGCTTTCCAACCACTTAAACAAAAATAATCGTTTAGATCAATAGGCTTAATAGGAGTACTAAGTTGTTGCGTCAAACACAATCGTTGATTAACATCTTCAATACATAACCTAAGAATAATACAAATAGTATATTAGTATGTAATTATTATTTGACTATGTTTGATATATTTTTTCATCGTTTTATGCTCATATACATTATTTACTAACATTTTAATATGAAATTCAACTATAAATATTCATGAACATTTTCAAAAAAATGTTAAAATCCTGAGGTTTTTCTATTTTTATTTTTTCAACTTGAAAATGTATAGAATAAATTAATTTTTAATCAAAAACAAAACTCTTAGGTATTGTATTGACTTCCTCATAAAATAAAAATACTAACAGTTTAATAACATATACTTTGTTACTAAAAAAAAGTATGTTATAAATTTAGAATTTAGAACTAATATAAATAATAAATATTTATATTTATTATTTGTATTCAAGTAACTTCGGTTAAAAAAAAAAAAAAAAACTATAAAAATAAATGTTATAATAAAATGTTCAAGCTTACAGCTGCATTCGATATTATAGTTTCAGGTAACATAAAAAAAGATTATTTTCCAGAAGAAAGGATCTTAATGAGTAGTATACTTCACGTAGCATATCCGTGTTTTATCAACAGACTAAATTATTTTCTCAAGGACCCCGTACCTGAAAAAAATCGTAAGAACTTATTATATTGTTGTAAAAAAACTACTTAAAAATTATTTTTGATTATAACTCATTAAATTCTTCTATATTTCTATTTTATATATTATAATACTTATCTATTATCTAATGTATGATTTATAAATATAAAACCTTACTCGTATTATTACATTAAGTCGTACAAAATACAGTTTTACTGGCACAACTACTAAACAAAAAGTTAAGCTGGGTAATAGGTATATAATATTATTATGTGCCTCGGAGCGGCACAGTGGCTGACATCATTCACGCGACGTGATTGAGAGTAATCAACTGTCGCTGACACTAGTTCTCGAATGGGTGACCACCCTAGTTCGTAGTTCGCAAAAACTTTGAAACACATAATACACGTGTTCCTAACCGACCGTACTAACCATCCCAACCCTACTGTAAAAACTCTACCAACCTTACAAGTTTCAATATTTCTCAGGCCTCTATTATTAAACCTCAGACCCCGAAGCCTTAAACCTAAAAAAAAAAAAATAAAAACTATTATCATCTATAATGCTGACAATTATAATTTATTTAAATTTTTAAATTTTATAACATTGAGGTTTATATTATTTAAATTCACTATTTCGTACTTTCACATGTTTACTATAATATCATATCAACAAAAACTATTAATGCAGATCAAAATCTTGAATTTAAATTAGACGATTTATTTAATAAAAACAATATTTGTATTTGCATCAATCATACCTATCCACCCAAATTTGTCAACTAAATATCAAATAATAATAATTTAATTTAAATCGTTGTACCTTAAATAACTCAAATCACATATTTTTAATATAAAGTTTTTATATTGATTGGGTTTCTGATTTCAGTTGAATACATGAAACTTCCGAAATCAACGAGATCCACGAAAAAATATACATCTCCCTATTTAGAACCGTTACCCCAACCTCATCACCCGTGGATTAAAGTTAAAGAGGTTAATTTTCATAATAAGAATGTAAGACAACAAAGGATGCGTAATAAAATGAAAGCAATACACTTGCAACAACAACATAACAAGGAGGTAAATAATAATCATCACACGCACAACTCATACGGGAAGATTAAAAATATCGAAGGCCATTTAATTTTCATAATATTGTTCATGCTGAAATTCACGTATACTATATCTTCAACCATATAATTTCGTAATTCTTCTATTCCCTCCTTATTTAAAATAAATTAAATAACAATCTACAAACATCAATAAAAAAGTTGGTAAGTGGATGTCACTTTACTGTACAGTAGGTTACGAGCGTGTCACTGTAATGGATGGATGGTGTTAAATTTTAATTCAATGATATAATATCATTATATAAGAAAAACGATTCTGAGCGAAAACGGTCAGTCAGCCTAGGATATTACTAAGTATATTTGATGATATTATTGTGAATAAAGTAATTTATATATTTACTTAATTACGTGGAACCTTGTTTTAAATTTTCAATTCTTAGCTATAAAAGTTGATTTTATAAATTTTTAACTACAAAATAATTATTAAATTTTAAATATGATAAATTTTGTCAAAATGATTATAAAAAAAAATTGTGACGATGTATTTTTAATATTTTTCAACTGCTATTATTATAATATATCAGAAGCCTTGCGTTAAATTTTCACGCTTTTTTTACAAAACATATACAATTTTGTTGATGTTTATAGAAAAAAAAACTTAGAAAATTTAAAACTGACAATGCCCGTAAGCAGCTCAAAAAGAGTCAAAATATTTTCAAATTTCCATGGTGTATAGAAAATGAAAATATAAACATTTCATAAAATTTGCATGTATCTACAGATATTCATTTTTTAATAAAAATAAAATAACAAAACCGCTACATCAGAAATCGATAAACATCAAATATTGTAAAATTATGAACTTCAGACATTCATAAAAATTTAATTTGATTTGCTTGTAGACATTTGTTTTTTGATAAAGGTAGATAAACTTATGAGTAATCTTGTACTACATTTTCAAATCTTATATTTAAAAAGAAAAATTTTTATGAATTCTAAACTCAAAATAATTTGTTATTTTCCTGATTTTTCCTTATTTTGCGAAGATTTGAACTTTAAACGCTTATACAAAAATTCATAGAAAGAAAGACTAATAAAATTGGAAACTTTAAATGTTCCTAAACAGTTCAAAATAAATCAAAATGTTTTGAAAATTTTATCGAGTATACAAAATGTAAATATAAACTACTAGGTAGTGAAAATTGCATGTATATATTATATACGTTAATTTGTTTTAGAGTTAAACCAAAAACCAAAATCGATTTTGAGGAAAATCAATTTTTTCGTAAAAATTGTCATTCTTCCTTAATTTTTATGTTGTTTTTCCCGTCGCTTCTGAAAACTATTGGGAGTTTTAAATTTTGACCTCCAAATGCGCCAACTAGATTCACTCTTCCATAGAATAAAGTACTGTTGAAGAAAATCGAATCAGTTTTACTGCCCTAAACCGTGATGACAGACACAAAAAAAAAAAATAATAAAAAAAAAAACACCCATTGTAAATTCAATACATTCATCGTTCCACTTAGAATCTGATAAAAAACATTACATGATCTACAATTCCACATTAGGTATAACAATAAAATGGTGGACAAGTGGGTACCGCTCTACTGTATAGAAGTTTTCAAGTACCTATTGGCATGTTGTGTTCAAGTACACCAGTGGCGTATTTACGGGGGGGTCCATGGGGTCCGGACCCCTCCCATTGACTCGTGTCTCGTACATGTTAAATGTTGTGCAGTTTTTACATGATTAAAAAACAAATTTTATCATACGATTTTACGGATTGTATAAAAAATGTTCGAAGCTATAGTTATATCAATATTTTCAATAAATATCGTGATTATTTTTATCAGTTGGGTACCGGAAATGATTGAAAAATACCAAATCCATTTTTTAATTCAAATATTTTGTAGTTTTGTACATTGCCAGTATCTACAACCACTCCAGAGAGATCTTTTCAACTTTTAAGGTTGAAAAGCTATCTAAGATCAACTATGAATGTAGTAGGTACCTAATGTAATTAAGGAAATATTTGTATAAAAGGTATAACATATAGCTATATATTCGATTCTGAGGGATCTATTGGTTCTACAATGGTGTTTATTTTTTTTCCTGTATACAAAATTTCTTCCAGAAAGAGTGCTTCGATTTCAACATGTATAGACATATAGTAACTTATCTTTTAGAAAATTGGATCAAGATTACTATCTTAGAGTGGTCATTTTTTGATTTTCTCAATAGTTATTTAATGCCACTGTAAAAACCACCAAAAAATTACGAAAAACCTCTAAAAATGGGATTTTAATTTCTAACACTTTGTCTATCACCATAGAAAAAAATAAAAAATAAAAGTATTTCATTATTAATTCAACTAACAGGCTATAATAAATAATAACAATATAAAATATCCAGAGTGACAAACAGTCTTCACTCAGAATCGTTTTTCTTATACAATGATATTATATTATATCATTGAGTTCAAGTTTAATACAATCCATTATACATTGACCCACTTGTAACCTACTGTACAGCAGCAGAATGACATCCACTCACCCGCTTTTTTTAAAATTTGTTTTGAACATATTATTATTTAATAATTAAAAACTCGACAATTTTATATCGTCTTATAAATATGGTATATTTTATTTAATAAAGAGTAAATGGGTGGTGTAGGGGGCTTCGTCCCCTGTGGCTCTGTGTTCTGGAGTTCTGGACCCTCCCCATGACAAATTCCTAAATACGCCACTGAAGTACACCTCATTGTATTTTATACTTATATTTGAATTCAATTATAAATCTTTACATACGTAAAACGATTTTGTCATCTGAACACTGAGCATAGTTGTGTACTTGTGTCTGCCTATGAATAATACAATTTAATGACTAAAAAAAATGTATAAAAACAAAAATATTTCATAGACATAAATAACGTAACTTATTAAAATTCCTAATGCCAGCCATGAAAAGAAAAAGTTTTATGAATTTATAACTGAAAACTATTTGCAAATTGTCTGCATTTTGATGAATTTTGTGAAAATCTGAACATATAAAGAATATAACATAATTTGATGGTGACAATGCAAAAGGACATAAGCGACACTTTTTATGAAATCGACTTTTTGTATTTATTGCATAAGCGACGTCATTCTGTATCGATTGCTCTTCCTCATTTATCGATACGATTATTATTTATGGTATTAAACGAAAATTTAGATTTAGAGATAAGCGATAAAAAATATAAATTAATTAACATGTATATGTATAAATAGGGAATAAGCGACATTTAGTTTTAAATGTTAGCATAAGCGCCATAGTTTTACTTTATGGGGCTTAAGTGACAACATCATTATTATAGTTAACAATAGATATTATATAAAAAAAACCATTTTCTGTTATCTGTTCGGTTGACATTAAATAATAATAATAAAAAATAATACAATTAATACCTCGTAATCTTAAAAATGCAATATCGTAAGAAGTTATTAACATTTTAATTCCAAAGAGAATATTATTTATCTACGTTTCTATTAAAATAACATGTCATTTATTTATGATTAATGATTATAAATTATAATATTATTATCAATGAAAATGAATTACCTATGATAGGTAGACTATTTGTGTTTTATAATAATTATTAATTTTGAGCTTGAATATTCACACAATAAGAAGAAAATTAATAGGACATAAGCTCCAAAATACTAGTACTAAAATTATAGGTAAGGAAATTAATGGGGCATAAGCACCCAATTATATAATAATACCCAATTTTAACTGTTATAAATGTTTAACTAAAAAAATGGAAGAACAATTGTCTTAAATAGAGTATAACTCATATTTTTTATTCTTATCATATTTTTTTAAATTAAAAATATAATCTACAAAATGTAATTATTGTTAAAAAATGATTTTTCGGCTCTCCTAAATAATTTCGAAAATGTCGCTTATGCCCTTTTGCATTGTCGCTATCGAATTATAAACAGATAAAAAATAATAGTGCCTATATGCGTATATGTGTATTTAATATTTTTGTACTGTTACTTTTGTAACTATTTATGAGCAATCTTGCATTTCATTTTCAAGCTTTTTTACCAAGGCAAAAAGTTTTTATCGACAGTAGTTTTAAAAAAAATCAACAAAAATTGAAAATTTTACCCTGTATGGAAAATACTAAGTTTAATATTTTGCTAAAAGTGCAAGTGCTTACAGGTAATATATTAGTTTTTGAGTTAGCCCAAATAAATAAAATCTAGTTTGTCAAAAATTAGATTTACCTAAAATTTTCCATTTTTCCATCTTTTGGTTTTCGTTTTTCCCTACGCTTTCAAATAATAATAGGAATTTTAGTTATGTATCCACAAGCTAATTTCAATTTTCTTTTAGAAAAGATACTGATGTTCATAATTTGAGTAATTTAACTGCCCCAAATGTTTATGACAGATAAAAACATTTTTTTTTTAAATAACACTTATCATTATAAATAAAATACATTTATCGTTACGCTCAGAATCTTATATAGGTCGGTTCATACCATTATTATCAATCTTGAAATGAACAATTTTAAATTTTGAGTATAAAAAGTATATTTATATGGCTATAAATTATTAACAATTTCATAGTGACAGCTTTAATCTGTTCGACTATCTCTTGTTAGATCTAGGCAACATCAGATCCTCAGCCTCGAATGTGTTTTATTTATTAAACATAGTATTTTATGAGCCCAATAATATAAAAATGTAGATTTTTAGTTCTAAATAGTGTCGTTAATTAGAAAAAATTGACAACATTTTTATTGACAATTATGATCTTCAAAGGAGTTCAGTTTTTATTTGGGAAATTATGACAAAAACAATTTAAATACTTATCTAAAATGTATTAATCATACCTATGTGATATAAAAATACATTGTTAGACAATAATTTAAGTCATATAGAGTGTAGGTAGACTATAGAATATAGATGGTTCCATGCTGCATACGGTATCCACATGTTAAAATGAAAGTTATATTTCTGTTTTTAGTCAAAATATATAGGTGTGTGAATGTATCTAAAAAATAAGGAATAAAAAACTAATATAAATATGACTTGCCTTACATAGCTTGAAGAGGAAAAAAAGACAACAATGAGAATGAATATCGCTTACCCCAATAATTCAGTGAAAAAAATGTTTTGCAAACCACCAGTGTTGAAACCGTTGAAGAATGAAGACGAAAATAAACTGGAAATTGAGGGTCCAACAGTAGATTCCTATAATTATGGTATGATTCTACTGCAGCGTATAGTTTAATAAATAACAACAAAAGATTGCCTACCGGATACAATGCTTGCATATCCGATGTACCCAGATAATCTATCTAAGTGACTCCCCATGAAAATGTACCTGTTTTGTCCACATATTTTACCCATAACCCCAATTTCTGAGTGATCTTAAACCAGTGGTTCCCAACCTCTTATCAGTGCGACCCTAACATTTTAATTTTAACTTTTCTTAATAAAAATCACAATAATTTCAAACAACTCTCATATTTTATGAACACTAAATTTATTATAGTATACAATAATACAAATATAATTTACGAGTTCCTATATCGATTATTTATATACGATTTTCTTCTTGAATCTATTTTGTTATCCAATTAATTTAGGAAAATATTTGTTTTTGAATATTTAAAAAGATCATGAACTAATGAGATGTAAATTATGCTCCATCAAAATCCTTTATAAAAAACCTCCACAGCCCTAATTTGGTTGGGAACCACTTAGACAATGATAATATGCACAATAATTGTGTGATTTGTCTAGAGTACCACATCATCCACATATGTACATCGCCAGCATTGCCAGGGTTAGAGTTAGAAAAAATATCCATAAAGTTGCTGCAACACTACTAACAGGATTACAGCTCATTCCACTTTTAAACTACCCTTTACTGTATCACTTTAAAAAGATAGTTTGTGTCTTATTCGTAAAAATTGCCCATTGGTCAAGGTCTCCCAATATGCAAGTCTAATAATATGAGATGAGTGCACTATGATTCATAGAACTCACGTAGAGTTCTTAGACACAACTTCCAGAGACATAAGAGGTTCAAATAAAGTTGTGAGTTGAATTACTTTGACATTTTCTGGTGATTTCAGTCAAACATTGCCTGTAATAATTAAGGAAACTAGAGCAAATATTATTAAATCTTGCTTAACATCTTCCACATTGCAGAAGAAACTTGTATACTATCATGAGGAGTCACTTAAGTGGAGGAAGCACAGATTTCCTCAAAAAAGTTCTTTTTGATTGGTGAAAGTAAAGTACTTAATTCAGACAAAACAATTACCATCGACAAAGATCTTAGTGACATATTGACCAACATTAAATACCTGATTTCTGGAGTGTATTCGGATATGGCCAATATCAACCAAAAAAATTATTAATAAATTTGTGAGAGGGAAATTTCAGCTGTCAGGAATACAAGTGTTAATGCCATCAACGACAAAATAATGGTTAAGCTACCAGGTGACAGCGTAAACTACTTTTCCATTGATACCGTCATGGATCAAGAAAACGCGGTATATTACTCTCAAGAACTGTAAAGTTCATTGAATCCATGTGGTTTACCCCCGTATTCGTTCAAATAAGAAATTTACATTATCATTGTTTTATTACGTAACCTTAGACTAACAAATCCAAGCTGTACGACGGTAGTCAATAACACACGTATAACAGAATATTAAAGCTTTAATTACACTGAAGACTTAACCGAATATCATGTTAACATGTAATGGTATATTTATACAACATATTTTATAGTATCCCTTCGATTACCACTCGTTTCACTTTTATACCAAACACCCGCACACAGTTGAATTCATTATACCTATTGTATTAATACTTGCTGCATTTTAAATAAATAAAAATTAACAATATACGGTGATTCAGAGGACAACGTGATGCATAACAGTGGTGAAGTGCAGACAGCGATCGTGGAGGAGGAGGAGTGGCGGCAAGAGCAAGAGGATGCTTGGCCCAAAACCAGTCGAGAGTTCGTGGAGAGCGAAACATGGCATTCCCAACGATGGTCGACGACTTCTATGGAGACCACGGTGACGGAAAATACTATCACGTACCACCGCACCAGACGCGCTGGCTCACAGACACTGCCACCTACGCAAGACAGCTGGTTGAAAAAGCCATTAGGCTGGCTTAGCGCTGATTACAAAGCGTCGAACGTTTCCATCGATTCGATCGCCGAGTCGTCCGACAGCACCATGGTTGAAATGAACCCGCACAAGACGGTTGAAGTGAACGATTTCGACTATTCAGTCGACCACTTCGAATGTAACGAGACCACTGGGTAAGCTATAACATTGTCTGGTTGATACAATGAATATGAGATAGTCATTTTTAGTTATCACTTATTTATTTTATCACGCAGATAGAACCTTTTGGTTTTGACACTATTAGTAAGAATCAAAAGGTGATATTTAGATTGCTATCAAATAACGAATGTGTAAATCTTATCGAAATACACCTTTAAGTTCTGGATAACTCTTTAAATAATTGACTTTTAAGGTTGAATGTGAGCTTATATTATAGAGCATTGACCTGTGTGTATCAAAAAGTGGATTTTCAAAAAAAAAAAAATCGATATAGAAACTTTTGGTTCTGAACCCACGTATTGTAAATTTATAAATATTAATCAATATAGACCATATTATACTAAATAGAAAATACTTATTTTATAAACGTATAAAAATGCGTCACGGAAGACGGTCGACGATAACAGTACGAAGACGATGAGACCCACAAAATCCCGTAAATCGTAATAAAAATATAGAATCCAGGCACAATGCCGGCCGTATTAATTCATGTTGATGAGTGGAGGGAAATCTAGTACTGTCGATCGAGCCATAGGGCACAACGAATTTGTGCCAGCCTCCCAATGACGTAAAATATAGCACCTTGTATCTAAGTATATATATATTTGATAACATTTTAGATTCTGAGTGAAACGATGAATGTATTGATTTTACAATGATGTGTGTTTTTTTTTAAATTTTTTTTTTGTGTCTGTCATCACGTTTTAGGACAGTAAAAGTGCTTGGATTTTCTTCATCAGTAGCTTTTCTGATAGGAAAGTGAATCTAGTTGGTACTTTGAGGGGGTCAAAAGTATAAATTTCCCAGTAATTTTCACAAGCGCCGGGAAAAACAACATACAAATTAAGGAAAAACGGGAATTTTCACGCAAAATCGGTTTTCCAAAAAATCGATTTTGGTTTTTGGTGTAACTCTAAAACAAATCAACGTATATACATGAAATTTTCACTGGTTGATTATATTTGCATTTTATATACACGATAACGTTTTCAAAATATTTTGATTTATTTTGAACTGTTTAGGGACATTTTCATTTTCCATCTTTTTTTAGTTTTTTTTCTAAAAATATCAATAAAATTTTATTTGTTGTTTGCGAAAGCTTGAAAATTTAATAGAAGGCTCCTAATATATTGTTTCAAAGGCAGATGAAAAATATTAAAAATCCTTAGTCACAATTTTTTTTTATAAGCATTTAAAGTTCAAAAATTGACAAAATATGGAAAAATCATGAAAATTAGCAAATTATTTTGAGTTAAGAATTCGTAAAAATTTTTCTTTTTAAATCTAAGATTTTAAAATGTAATACAAGATTACTCATAAGTTTGGCTACCTTTATCAATAAAAAAATCATTACCGGAATGTCAAATTAAATTTTTATGAGCGTTTGAAATTCAAATTTTTACAACATTGGATGTTCACTCGATTTCTCATGTAGTGATTTCCTTATTTTGTTGTAATTCAAAAACGAAGAACTGTAGATACATGAAAATTTCACTGAATGTTTATATTAGAATTTCCTATACACCATACAATTTTGAAAATATTTTGACTTTTTTTGAGCTGTTTATGGACATTTACAGCTTTCAATTTTTTTTAGTTTTTTTTTCTATAAATATCAATAAAGTTTTATCTGTTGGGCCAAAAAGTGTAAAAATTTAATACAAGGCTCCTGATATATTGTTACAATATCAGTTGAAAAATATTAAAAATACATGGGCACAGTTTTTTTTAATAAGCATTTAAAGATCAAATTTTGACAAAATTTAACAAAATCTCGAAAATTATCAATCATTGTAATTAATAAATTATAAAATGTTCAGTTTTTATAGCTAAGGATTGCAAATTCAACACAAAGGTTCTCGTAAATAGTTCATACTGTAACCAAAAAATCTAAAAAATATATGAACACAGTAATTTTTTACAGACATTTTAAATTCAAATTTTTACGAAATTACATATTAAAAAACCTAGAATAACTATTTTAATTATTTTGTTGTGATTGAATAATATTATTCGTTTGTACTTGAAACTTCTAAAGTGTACTATTATATATCTATGATAGTATCAAGGTTTTTGTTGATGTATAACGCGTTACCAGTACCTAATGGATATTGTGATATAATTAATTTGGAATTTATTATAGGTACCTATTATAGGTCAATTTTTTGTTTAATACCATAGATATATGTATATAATATGTCTTATACATAGACTGACATACCGTCTCCGCTCAGAATAGTTTTTCTTATACAATGATATTATATCGTTGAATTCAAATTTAATATCATCCATTATACAGTGACCCAATTGTAACCTACTGTACAGCAGAGCGACACCCACTTGCCCACCTTTTTTATTTCGATAATTTATTTATTTATTTAATTTAATAATAACAATACAAATATTATTATTATTAATAATTAATAAGTAACACACTAACTCCCTTGAAAGATAATGATAGGTACACAATTATATATAACTATATGAAGTAAGAATACAGTGTACGCACAATTAAGCTATTAGCTAACAATTATATAAGAGTAGAACATAATTTAATAAGATACAAACACTTAAAGATTAGTAAGTAATAGAATAATGGAAAAAAGATATATGAAAAAGATGTAAGAGAAAAAATAATATGAACATTTTGTATGTACAATATTTGTATGTATGAACATTATTTTTTAGTTAGTGGTTAGTAAGAATATGGTGGAAATTCCAACTGAGGTAACCTCAAAAATCAAATTTTACACGGCACACTAAAGTAATAATAACTTTGTTCCAAATTAATCTTTTTGTGTTAGTTTTTCTCAGGGGCGTCCGCAGGGGGGAGGCTAACGGGCTGAAGTAACCCCCCCCCATTGCCCCTATTATTATTACTTTTCAAAAAAATATTAATCAAGTTTAAACTGTCAAGTATAGTAAATCTCATATATGTCTTACCAGAATGAATTCATTTTTGAAAAAACATTGTATTTGCACACCAATTTTCATAAATTATCTGTAATTTTTCGGTAAAAATATGAACTACTTATGGGTATGAAAGACCTTGTATTAAATTGTCTAGCCTTAGATATACACATTTTATATTTTATAAGTTTTGAACTATAAATTAACCGTGGTTTTGACGAAATTTGAACTTTAAATTCTTATAAAAAATAACCATGATGCCTATGTATTGTTAATATTTTAGCTATAATAAAAAAACTTACGTAGGTACTACATTTTTAAGCTTTTTGACCTGATGAATAATTTTTTATTGACATTTATAGAAAAAAAAATGTAATTAATCAATACAATCCAAGTTATTAAGACGGTATAACCAAGCTTGTTACCAAACAATTTAAATAAATTTTCATTTTTTTTCTCCAATTATTTTTAAAAGTACTAAGAATTTTCAATTTCGACCTCCTAAAAGTACTCACTAGATCCAATTTGCTTCCAAAAACATACACTGGGCATCGAAGCTTATGATCAGAGCATTTTTTCCACCAGAAGAGTTCAAAAGTTACAAACATTTTAAAATACCATAAATAAACGTCTGCAATATTATTAGACTGGACAAAATTAAAATTAAATTGTAACTAATTTTCAAGCCCACCCCATTGAAAAATCCTGCGGACGCCACTGGTTTTTCTTATTGTAAGACTCTATATCTTGTAATTCTTTGTATGAATCGAATTAAATGAATGCACATTTTATTCATTATTTAATCAATTACCAAAGTAGAGGTATTAGTGGGTTATATTCAGTGGCCGGCTAAAATAAAAGTCATTGTTGGTTACATCATGTGGCATTAAGGGATATCTGTGGGTTACACTATCTTGCCAAAAAAATAAATGGTATCCAAATAACGTAACCATCAATTACTTAAATACCAATAAATTCATTTAAATAACAAAAATATTTCACTTTTTTGACAATTTATTATAGTGACAATTAACAGTATTATAAATTATTATTAATATTAGTGATTATCAAAATGATAAAATTCGCGACACACTACAGCGGTGGTGGTAAAATTATTTTGTCTTGGCGGTGCCGCCCTGGTGGCGGTAAAATTGTGTCCAAATTCTCACAATAATGTGTGATAAAACCAGTGTGGTTTCTTTAATAACAATAATAATACTATAATAAATTATATTAATTTCATTACAACCATGGTTGTATATTTCAACCATGATTACAACGACAAACACGTGATCACATTTCATATTTTGTTGGGTTGAGTTATTTGGCTGGTAAAAATGTGATATTTGGCTTAAATACCGAGGCTTACATCGATGCTTACATTACTTGACTGGAATAAATTGTGAATTGTTCCAATTCTGGTGGGTCATGTTATGGCTTACGTTAATTGGCATTATTAACATTATTTTGTTTATGAGGGTTGAGTCATTTGAGTTGAAGAAAAATACAATTTTATACCAGAAATACTCATTTGTGGGTTACAATATTAGGCCAGAATGTGTATTATAGTGTCAATAATAATAATAATCACCTTTAAAAATAATGAGGGTTACATCAGTTGCCCTTTTCACCGATAATATCTTAAATTTATTAACAATATTATCAAAGAAAAAATCAAAGTTAGAAATGTTCTTACAAGAGATCAACATACGGTTAAGTGGACTGTATTTAACGAAATTATTATTGCCGAAGTTGGTGAAAAATAATTGAGGCAGACAAGTACCTATCATAAGTTAGCACCTTGAGAAAAATGTGTTTAACATTTTCAAATAAATAATAATATACCAATTATATTATGATGGAAGAAATATCTATTCAATTTTAATTTAATATAAATTCTTGTTATTTTTTTCAATTTTGCTTTGGGGCACTTGCACGTGTGCCGCCACTATCCAATATCTCATTATACCTAGTAGGTACCTACATTAAGCTAAGCTCCGTTAAATAACTTATAAGGTGGCTCTTTATGATGTGTACAAGAGTACCAACTCATCGTAATAGTTCGTTAGAATATTGAGGGGGCCGTAAATATTAAATCGAATATCTTTATAAATTAATAAAATAAGTATTTTTTTTAAATTAAATTTACTTATTACTTATTTCTTTTGAATAAACAAAAGAGGTTCTGCCTATTTTACTCAAAACTCTTGACTGCTGTATCGGCCATGGCCAGTGGCCCTCTACGGCCAACACTGAGAGTGGGGTCCGCTAGCTAAATGTATAGCCAGCCTGTGAATCATGTACTCTAGTTCAGTAGTTGTGTATGCCAACGTACATGAATATTCTATAAGACTATATATATTATAATATAATATGAACTTATAACTAAATATTATATTATTACACAACAAAAATGTTAGTCCCTACTTAATTTTTGACGCCAACGTTATCCTAAATCAAGACTCAGATAGAATGGAAGTGACCGTTCCTAAATGGTAAAAGTTTTGGTTTCAGGGACAACGGAAAAAAGCTAGGTGGTAAACCGGAATATGACGGTGAGAGCGACGATGGTGTGGAGCTATCGGAGACGTTGCGCGACCTCACCATTACAAAGATGGACGCGGACGAGGAAACAATTTATAAGATGTTCCAAAAATACGATGCCAACATGGCGGCAGGCAACCAGCAGCAGCCTTCAGTATTTTCTTCGGGCACCGGTATTACGGTAGCCAAAATTGACCGGACCAAACATGTAGATACACCGTCGATGAAAGGCATGCCGGGGACGCCGCTTCCGTCAGTGGTGCAAGTGGCCAACGAAGGGCAGTCGGTGAGAGACCTGGGCAAGAAGTCGTCCATATTTGACTTGCCACCCAATGATCGTGGCAGCCGCGGAGTGGCTATACACGCTGACGACCACGTCAGCAATACGTCTGCTGAGGCCAAAGACTGCGATCATGACGTGGCCGCTGATGAACGTCCGCCACCGCTTATCAACGAGGTCAGACACAATATTCATAATTTTGGCATGTCAGCTAGCTTTTTATTTATTTCTGCTCTCCCCCTTCAGAGTCAGACCTCGTTAAGAATATCAATTTGTACAGTAAAAATTAATTCTGTACATGGTTATCTATACTAATATTATAAAAAGGAAAGATTTGTATGTTTGTAACGAATAAACTCGAAACCTACTGGACCAATTTCGAAAATTCTTTCACCATTAGAATGTTACATTATCCATAGATATCGATGAATATTTGTCTGTATGTCTATTATGTATTCAGGAACAGCTGGAGCTGATTTTGATGAAATTTGTTGTGTGTGGTTGAGTGGTTCTCTGAATGATTTAGATTCACAATATTGGACCCTGTAGGTCCAACCGGGGAACAGCTGAGATTTTAAGGTTTATGGTGGACATTTTTGTTTATAAATGTTTGCTATGTAATAATTAGTAGAAATTAATATTTTATTTGTATATTGGTTGCCATTTGTTAATCGGGAAGATCAAGCATGCATACAATCGAATTTTTGCACAATGCCTACTTGATATTCTATCGCTGATGTCCTCGAACCGTCGTAGTCTTAGAAAAAATCCAACCCACGGACATCATTTACTGCAGCGAGTTACACCCAAAAGGAGTTGAACAATCACAATTTTTTTAATAGTTGACATTTTTTACGGGCAACGAAGTGTGCGGGATCAGCTATATTATAATAAATTAGAAGATATATGGCATAAAAATGTTGTACAAATATATTTATTAAAAATACAAATCTTTGGCCTGAAACACTTCGGACAGAACAGCTAGTACCTAAATAATATAATGGGCATTAAAATAGGAAAAACAAATACAAGTTTATTATACAAAGAAATATGAACATTGAACAATAATACTTATTGTCAACTGATCACTTTCAATTAACTGGCATAGGAATCAATACACAATGATAACAACTCGGATGAAGTAGACAAATTAATAAAATATAAAATCATATCCAATGTCATAAATGCAATTTGCAATGCAAATAGTTTCTGTTTATCAAAATAATTCCGGATTATAATAACATTATTAAAGTACCATCCAGTCCTACATTAATATTCTGTAAATGAAGTTACGATACAACAGGTTCGTAAATAGACAATATACTCGTTTTATCTTTGTATGGGCTCAGATGCGTATTTATTAAATTTCAATGTCGAGTGAGGGGGTCAACCAAAGGCAATTTCATAACTCTTGGTCACCTAAATATGTGTTTTCATTATGTCTGCGATATATATTATTCTCTTGAAGATCAAAAACTATTCATATAAAATATAAATAAGTGTTTATAAAATGTTGTTAGGTTCTATTTATTGTTTTTAAATTGTATATAATAAATGATAATATTATGGTGATAATATTTAAAATGTTGCTTATATATTTGAAGGACGGCTCGGTAAACATGACACGACTGCACTCTGTAATTCACAAATTACCGAATTGGAAACAGCTAAGAGTAAGTTAATTTCACCAATTGTATTCGATGTTAACTAACGAAAATCTGTTGCCAAAATAAAAAGTTGGTGATCACAATATGAATTTGTACAATTTTTTTATTACTCAATATTTCATATTATTATTTTGAATTATAAACTTTAACCAATATTGACAGGAAAATCAATTCGAAACTAGTTTAGTAGTATAAAATATAGAGCTGTTTTTAAACCACACCACAGTGTATTGTGTACAGACTGCACATCCTCACAGTTTACACCGCTGCCACAGCTGTTACACTCCTCCATAAATAACACATTTAAGCCTAAACCCCTATTCCGCCGTGACAAACGGGCCACTGACTAGTTTAAGCATTCATTTCTAATATTATATGGCAATGTTAGTTAATTAATATACCTTTTATTGTAAAGATTATTGAAATTAGAGGTGGCCTTAAGGAACAAACATAAAAAAAAAGTTAGTTGTTTTCCGGCATTAAATGTGTTAATTATGTGTATTTTTTTTAATGTCGAGGTATACTGGCGTATACTTGCGTGTTTGCACTTTTGGGCCTTTGGGGCAGTAGTTACTGGGGTACCTATAGTGTTTTAGTATATAAACAATTAAGTACCTACTAAGCTCATTTACATTTACATATGTAGGTATCTAAAGCTCAAAATTATTTTATTGTTTGTACCTAATAAGTATATGCTCATCTACATAGGTTGTATTGAAATTGATGTCAATTATGGGTGACCCTGTGGCAAGTTTTCCGGAAATAATCGAACTGAACAAATTGAGGAGATGGTACGAATTACGAATAAATGAAAACAGACATATGACGTTGAAAATGAAACGTTAGTAAAGTTTGATTATTATCATCATCTAATATTATTATCGTGCACAATACTATACTTAACCATAAATATTTTTTTGTCACGCCTGCACCGAAAACTTAGTTTTCGATGACGGTTGAAGCTTTGGATTTTCAGTCCAGCTGGTGGTAAAGTGGGAATCCCTAATAGTGCCGGGCCAGGGCGGTAAAGTGGAAATCCAAAACAGTGCCGGGTGGTAAAATGGAAATAACCAAAAGTGCTCGTCACACATATCACGTGCGTATGGCATATCTCCTCGCACAACCAGACACTAAAATCTATACCACGGCCCTTACAAAATATATACATTTGGTTACATCTTATATTTATATTATAACCTCCAAGCGTGTGACGCTTAAAATAAATAAAACCAAATCGTTTCTTTCATGAAATATTTTTGTCGTAGAATTGTGGTCTAGTTGTTGCATAAATCCCTGCATTAACTTTGATGAACGCAGAGGCGTGACAAAAAACAGTATGTGTAGCTCGTGTGGGGAGGCCATTTCAGACTTGGGCGAAATGCGGCACAAGTCGCCCGCGACTGCAATAGCTCACTTCCCGCCCTTGCCACACAATATCCTATTGAAGTGTGTAATTCGTGGTATAATATTTAAATAGAAAATGTTTATTTAATGGTTTAGAAAACCTGATGGTTCAGTCGATAAACGCGTGGAGTGCACCACGGATCAAACTGACGTCCGTTCACGTACCACAGAACCCAATGCAAGGTGAGGGCAAAATCGGTGCGATGAAAATTACTTGGGATCGTGTGAACGAAATGAAACGCAAAGTGAGTGTCATTTTTCGATGTATAAGTGAAATATACACACGGGTTTTTACATAATATACGTAGGTATATGACATACGGTTTGGATTTTGTATCATGTCCATTGCCGATATACTATTATGTATAATATATAAGTAGCTATCGTCATTGCCAAAACAATACTATACATAATATTATATATAAAAAGTTAATATTCCAAGAGATAAAAAAAAATAAAAATACTAAGGGAAATACTTGGAAATAATTTTGACTAAATATTCAAATATGATTAGAAAAATTATTTTTCATACAATTAATAATTATATTTTTCAGTAATTATAGTTAGGATTTGCGTGGTGTTGTCTTTAATATTCAGATAATAGTGTGAAGATAATTACGTGATATTAAATATTAATTTTTTTCATAGTTTAAAATTTCAATATCGTATTTTGTACCCATAAAAAAATAATTCTTTATCACATTGAATATTGAAATGTCTTTATAATATAATATTTTTAAATACCTACATGTTTTCATTTAAAAAAAAAAATCTACTGAAATGTGTGAGTTCTTCGAGACACGGAAGTTTTACAGCTTCACTTCTTTCTTTAGGTACTTATAACGAAACATAAATTCGTTTTTCTTGTTAGGTGATTTAAATTTTGCTAAAAATTTGTAAATATTTTTAGTCTCTCTAAAAATGTATATATTAAACATTTATTTTAAAGACTTTTCACAAGTCTTACTATTATGTTATGTAGGACCGATTTTTTTAGCTTCCTTACGTATGTAATTCATGATATATTTCTTTCCTTTGTTCTTCTAGAACCCAAGTAAGGTTTACCATCCATACGCAATATTCGATTAAAATTGTCTTCAGAATATTGATGATTTTATTTATTTCCATGTATACTAATAACAATATCTTCTGAACTTTATACATTTATATTTTAAACGAAATACTGTTTTGGCAACGAGTAACAACAAAATAATACACATTTTTTTTTTTAAGAAAATCTATTATCTAAGGGGTGGATAAACAATCGCTGCATTTTGTTTTTTTTTAATATTGTTGCAATAAGAACACTTTCTTCAAATTAAGCATTTAATAAACTATTAAAGAATATAATATAAATGCATTGTTTAGTATTTTATTTTACATTTATTTCCATTAATTAAATTTAATGAACCGGTGATAAAGAGTATATTTTGTTTTTTATTCTTAAAATATTCTTACTTATTTTCTTATTAATGGCCAGGATCGACCAAAATATAATTTAGCAACATTACCTATGATAATATTATTGATTTAAAAAGGAGAAACAACATATTTTATTCTTCAAAACGTAAACTTTATTATAATGCACCTTTTATAATTAATAAGAAAGAATAGAAAACATCATGACACCATGATCGGTCCATAGTCTATACTTGACTGCGTAGCGCATTAAAAAGAAATAAATTAATAATAATAACATAACCTAGAAAATAGATTAAAACAATAAAAGGAATTGTGTCTAACTTCAACACTCCCCTTCAATTCCAGCATTAAACAAAAAAAAAAACTTAATAATATAATATAAACAACAAAAATATTAAATGTGTAATCCAATTTTTAACAAATTATTCTTAAATTTACTTGTAGGCAGGGACTTTGTCAGCATATCAGCTTCTTGATCAGTTGTATGAATGTATTTTAACTGCACTGTTCCATCTTGAACTTTTTCTCGAATGTAGTGGTGTTTTATATCAATATGTTTGGTACGTTTATGGTATTCAGGGTTTGATGTTAATTTTATGCAGCTTTGATTATCTTCATAGAGTAATGTAGGTTCACTAACATCCAAGTTTAAAAATGATATAAGACTTCTTATCCATAGTACTTCACATATCGCATCACTCACAGCCATGTACTCAGATTCAGTTGACGAGATTGCAACTGTTTGTTGTTTTCTAGAACACCATGATATTGTGCAACCATAAAGTTTAATCAGATAACCTGTTGTAGATCGGCGATCGTTGATGTCATTACCCCAATCAGCATCAATATATGCAGATAAAACTTGAGGCATATTCATGTTTTTCTTGTAACAAAGTTTGTGATCAATACTACCTTTGATGTAACGCAGAACACGTTTCAGATGCACCCAATGTTGTTCAGTCGGATGACATTGATATCTGCTAAAATAACTAACAGCATGACACAGGTCTGGTCTTGTTCCAAGCATTGCATACATCAAACAGCCAATCAATTGTTTATATGGTTTGTCACAAATTTCATCATTTTTATCACAAGTTAGATTTAATTTGTGTTCTATTGGAGTTGATATTGGATGGCAATCTTCCATACTAAATTTTTTTAATACATTTTTCAAGTACTGTATTTGATCAATTTTTAAAGTGTCATGATTTCTTTCTATGTGAATGCCGAGAAAGAAATTCAATTCACCACCATCAGTCATTTCAAACTCCTTCATGAGATTATCTTTAATTTTATTTACTTCATGTAAGTGTTTACTGATAATTAATATATCATCAACATATAGAATAAGATAACTCAAAACTTCATCAGTGTCCGACTGAGAATATAAACAATAGTCATTGTCTGATCTCATGAAACCTAGTTTGGTAATATATGACGTATGAAATCTTTCATTCCAGCACTTACTTGCCTGTTTCAGTCCATATAAAGATTTATTTAGTTTGCATACCATTTTTGTGTCCTCATTATTTTTGAATCCATCTGGTAACACCATGTAAATTTCTTCATTGAGGTACCCGTTCAAAAATGCAGTCTTCACATCCATTTGATGAGCGCATAATGAATTTTCATTTATGAGTGCCAGTATAGCTCGGACAGTTGTAAGCTTTGCAACAGGAGCATATGTGTCACTAAAATCAACTCCATATTTTTGAAGAAAACCTCTTGCCACTAATCTAGTCTTATATTTTAGGATGTTTCCTTCGTTGTCCCTTTTAATTTTGAAAACCCATTTACTGTCTATAGGTTTTCGTCCGGCAGGTAATTGTACTAATTCCCATGTGTTATTTTTATTTAACGACTGAAGTTCTTCATCAATTGCATTTAACCATAGTTTTTCGTCATGTCGACCTATAATTGAATTATAGTCATAAGGTAAATCATCAATCAAGGTATCTGCATTCAGTGCCAATGCACTAAAATCATAGTCTTCATGCCATATTGGTGTTTTTCTTAATCTTGAAGTTTTGGGTGGTTGTTCTTCATTCATAGTTGTTCTCTCTGTATCTTGAGTTACATAATTTGGTTCTGGACATTTAATTTCATCAATAATATGTGTATCTTCAATACTTGTTTGTTCTGGAAATTTATTTTCATTAAATATTACATCTCTTGATACAATTATTTTATTTTCATCTTCACTCCAAAGTCTATAACCATTTATGTTGTAACCAACCATAATGCATTTCTTTGTTTTTGAATCTAACTTTGTTCTCTTTTCCTCAGGAATGTGAACAAAAGCTTCACAACCAAAAACTTTTAATTTAGAAAGTTTTACCCTTTTATTTGTCCACAACTCAGCTGGAGTTTTGTTACATTGTAAAGAACGACAAGGATTTCTGTTTGTTACATAGGTAGATGATAAAATTGCTTCTCCCCATAATTTTTTATTAACACCAGAATGTAGTATTATACAGCGGGCTTTTTCTAACAGTGTTCTGTTCATGCGTTCAGCTACTCCATTTAATTGTGGTGTATACACCGTTGTGTATTGAATTTGTATACCCTTAGTAACACAAAATTCTTTAAAATCTTTAGAAGTATATTCACCTCCATTATCACATCTTAAATGAGATATTTTACAGTTATGTTTTGATGTTACATAAGCCTCATACTGCATAACATATTCTAATACTTCACTTCTTTTTGATAAAAGATAAACCATTGTAAAGTGGGTGAAGTCATCAATTAAAGTTAAAATGTACCGTTTGTTATCCCATGTCGCAGGAGATATTGGACCACAAACATCCGTATGTATAAGTTCCAAAGGGCGACTTGACCGTTGAAGCAATCTTTCCTTAAATGGATGTCTTGTTTGTTTACCTCCTACACATGATTCACACACAACATCAAGTTTATCTATGTCCTTGGTAGAAATGTCAATTCCGTCAACCATTTTCTCTTTGATTAATCTAGACAAGTTTGATTTACATAAATGACCAAGCCTTTGATGCCATAAGTTTGCATTTCCCTCAATAACTAAATTAGCATTAGCTGAATCATGCATATTACACATATTAAAATTAATTTGATACATTTTGTCATTCCTTTCACCCATGGCAACTAAATTATCATCCTGTTGTATTAAAACCTTAGCATTGTAGAATGTTATTTTCATTCCTTTCTCTTCAATTTTTCTTACAGAAAATAAATTATGCAATAAATCTGGTACAAAAAGTACATTTCTAAAAGTAATTTTTTTTATAACATTTTTAACATTAGAGAATACATGGATTGTACCTGAGTATTTGGCGTAGAGCATTTCCTTTTGTTTGGCCACAGCAATTTTTATAGGTTGTTCCAATTCTTGAATTTCTGTAAAAAATTCTTTACTATTTACCATATGATCCGATGCTCCGGAGTCCAAGTACCAACATATTGTATTTGAACTTGGTAAATTCCCATTCACGGTGGCTGCAACTTGAGTATGAAAAGCGATGTCTTCTTTTACACTACCAACTTCCTCAGTATGATTTGCTTTACTTGTTTTCTGTTGTATTTTAGGCTTTTGTGTCTTTACACGACAATCAGAACGTTTATGACCTATTCGCCCACAGTTGTAGCATTTGAATTGAAAACTGGGTTTTTTAATTGGATATTTATTTGCATTTCCAGAAAAAGCTGCTCCAGATACTTCCTTAACTCTTTTGTTATTATCTGTTTTCTGTAGTTCAATATCCAATAATTTACTTTTAACAAAATTTAATGTTTGTTTATCATCACTCATAGTTTCCAATGCAATAACTATGCTATCATATGATTGAGGTAGAGTTAACAACAACATACTTATAACAAATGATTTGTCCATTTGCTGTCCAGATCCTTGAAGCTCACGTACACGATTTTCAAATAATAGAAAATGTGACTCCAATGAATCTTTTTCATCATATTTCATTGTCAGCAATTTTCTGATCAAATGAAGGCGACCAGCAACACCTTTCTGTTCAAAAGTTTCTTTTAGAGTGTCCCAGATTTCCTTTGCCGACTTTTTGTCTTTCACGTATTCCAAATGACTATCAGCAATTCTCTGAATAATTAAAGACTTACATTTTAGTTGTCTCTTTTTATCTTTCTCAGTTGTTGGTTCTTCCGTGACGAAATTCAAAAGTTCTTGTTCTTCGAGTAATACTTCCATCCGAAACTTCCAATTGGAAAAATTCTTTCCATTGAATAGCGGTACTTTGAATTTGTCATCTTCCATTTCAAAAAAAATAAATTGAAAAATTTAGCAACAACCGAAAACACGTGTTTGTGTTTTTTTTTTTTTTTTTTTTAATATTATTACATTAACAGGATAGGGTGACTGGGCCCATAACCTATTGATTTAAAAAGGAGAAACAACATATTTTATTCTTCAAAACGTAAACTTTATTATAATGCACCTTTTATAATTAATAAGAAAGAATAGAAAACATCATGACACCATGATCGGTCCATAGTCTATACTTGACTGCGTAGCGCATTAAAAAGAAATAAATTAATAATAATAACATAACCTAGAAAATAGATTAAAACAATAAAAGGAATTGTGTCTAACTTCAACAAATATCAATAATAGTTTGAAATACAATAATTGTAGTTTATTAGTTATTAAGTTATTATTTTATTATTTTAAATTTCATAAATATTAAACTAAGTTATACACATGTAGTATAAAATAATTGTATGGCTTTAGACAATTAAAATACGTTTAAGCGCTTCTTCTGTTTAACAAATAACAATTTATCGATTTTATCGACAATCACTGCTAACATTTATGCAAGTACTTACATTATATGGCTATAATACAAAATGTATAGGTACAATATTGATTTTAAAATAATTGGTTTTGTAATTTCAATGAAATATCATAGATCAAGAAGACTAAATCTGAGTACATCCACAAACTCAAAAGAGTGGCGATCAACAACGCGAGAACAATGTACCAGACTATGTATAATGACTATTACAACAGCCGTTTGAGCAGAAACTTTAAACAGTCGTATTATGATTATTTCCCGGCAAAAGATGATGATTGCTTGTTCGAGTATGTCGCCGATAGAAAGAACAACAAATAACAACACCGTATCCGTGATCGATATTTTTTAAATATGCCTACATAATCATGATATAATATTATATTATCTAACAAAAACATAAAGTTGCGAAATGGCTTAATTTTATTTGAACCTGTGCTATCCATAAAACGTATACCTACACATAAGTAGGTACCTACATAAGCCAGGGGCTGATACCTACGCCAATCGGAAAATCGGGAATCTTTAATATGAGCTGGTTCTTGTGTAGGCCAAATATCTCAGTTCCCGCCCTTGCCACACAATATACTATTATATTTATACCAATACCAGCAACTTAGACAGTTGTAAACAAGGTCGTGGTCGATGTATCAGAGATGATTAGATATTATTCTTGGTATAACAAGACATTTGAAAAGTTGTTTATAAAATATAAACACTAATAACATTACTTTTATGGCACGTCATCACTCGTCAACCATCGTCATTTTCCACTATCAGCCAGTTGTTCTTCCGACAATTCGACAAACAACGACCCATAGACGGTATAAAAATAGATCTTATTATCAATATTATCAATTAAGACAATTTTATTACAATACATTTAAGAGTTAAGACAAACTTTTAAGATACTTACTCATTTTTTTCTATGATGATTACTAATAGCGAATATAGCTGAAATACTATTTAATACTACAAGTTATAATTAATAATGGTTAAAACACAGTTTTGTAAAAGGTATGATTTAATATTAAAATTTATAACAAAAAATATTCAAGTACAGATACGGATATTTATTTAGAAAAGTATTTAAAATACTTATTTGTGTACATGAAAAGTATTTGAATACTTTTACTCAAGTACCTTACAAGACTGTTAAAATATAACATACTTACAGAACTTTAGTTTTCAAAAAACTCATATATGCTGCGCTTTCAGTATCTAAATTATATTTTTCCACATCAGTAGGACCTAAAACATCAAACATTTTTTTCTAAAACTCATTCGGTTCACTGTAATCTACCTCACCATTACCTGTTTTATCGAAAATAAGTTTATTAAGGAACGAATATGCTTGTCCCAAGTTAACCTCGATTTTTGCAAACTTGGGACTACTATTGTTTTAAATGAAAAAAGAATGTTGAATCACACATATTTTAACTTGGGGCGGATGTATTTATTTAAAAAAAACAGCTTTTAAAATGTTTTAAATTCTTATAACACAGTTCATTAACCTATTTTAGATTAAAATGAAATGAAATTTGTTTTTCTTTTTAAGATTAATTAGTCACTTTTTTCATTTGAAATTACATTTTAAATAAAATAAAACACAACTTGGTCAGTTTAAATTACTTTATAATACCACATGGCATGATTTATAAGTTCCTATTTAAAGTACAAGATTAAGTTAAAATAAAAACTATTTTTTTTTCAGCATTTCATGATAACAGGAAAAATTACATATAATTAATAATAATGGAATATTGTATATAATTCACGAGTAGTTGCTGCGCCTAATGTTGGAACACACATTAACATTCAACTACTAGGAAGCTGTGTGTACAGTGTACACTAAGTATTAACATGGTTTTATAACACATATAATAATCTACTTATGTATTTATATTTAATTATTTAAATAAGAAGCAGGCACGGATTGGGCCGGCAGGATGCCGGGAACTTTTCTGGTGTGCTGGCCTTCTGTGGTGTACCTACCTTTTTTCGACTTAAAAGTATATTAAGAATAGGTTGAGCCGGTTGAGGGGCAAACTATTTAACTATCTGAATCAAAACGTGAGCAGAGACAATAGCGACAGCTGGAAATATTCGTGTTCTCACTTAAAACATTTGTTGGCATAAAACTGCTTTACAGGGGGACGTTTTTTGTTTTGTTTTAGAACTTACTCAGGAATCTTTTAGTGTAAAGCTACTCATTTTACTGTAGAATATTAAAAGTTAATACTTTATATTTCATTAATTTAAATTCAAATTTTCATAATAACTTTTAAATTTATTAACAGTATACTCATTTACAACAAATATCAAACAAAAGTTAATACAAAAAAGGTGTTCTGCTGTACAGTAAGTTACAATTGGGTCACTGTATAATGGATGGTATTAAATTTGAATTCAATGATATAATATCATTGTATAAGAATAACCATTCTGAGCGGAGACGGTATGTCAGTTTAAGTTTAATAGACATATACATATCATATACATGTACATATACATATCAATGCTAATAAAAAAAAATATGCACAGTCTTATCATTGAGCATACTTCTTATTCCTTATACTATGGTAGATTGTATGGATAGGCCATAATATTTTGATTTTTCAGTTTCATATATAACCAAATAATATTTTTAAATTACAACAAAAAACCAAAATCGTTAATATTGATTTTAATAATATGTAATTTCGTCCGAATTTTAACTTAAAATGACTATAAAAATAAACTGTGCTTATGTATTTTTTAGATTTTTTTGGTAACAGAATTAACTTACATGGAATCTTGTTTTAAATTTTCAATCCTTAGATATAAAAGTTGAACATTTTATAAATGTTTAACTACAAAATAATTATTCAATTTTAAATTTGATAAATTTTGTCAAAATTCGATCTTTAAATGCTTATAAAAAAAAATTGTACGGGCCAAATTTATTAGAGTTGATACTTTGAAAAGGTAATTTTTTTTATATTTTTCCAAGTAGTTTTCTTAAGTAGTTTTGAACTCAAAATAATATCTATGCAAATTTTAGTAATTTTGATGAATTTTGCCACTCACAAAAAAGTTATTGTGGATTTACGCTCAATTTTTTTTTTATTTCTACTAGCAACATGTTATGAGAAACCTCGACTGAGCGAAACATTTTTCATCAGTCTTAATTTTAAAAATATTAATAAAAATCCAAAATTGCATTTGCCTATATATTAGCTCAACATGATTTAACATATTTATAATTTGATTTTATGCTGTGTAAAAAATGCTAATATTCAGTGAACATGTCAAGGGTTCACGTTCATTTTTTTTAAATCACCAAAAACCAAAACTGATTTAGCTTAAAAATTCGTTTTATTTTATTCGATCGGTACTGTTAAAAACTACTGGAATTTTGAATTTTAACTTCCCGAATACACTAATAAAATTCACTTTCCTACCAGCAATAATACTGGAGTTCAAAATCCAAGTGTCATTACTCATTTCCACTACTTATCATGTAAATAGACACAAAGAATGCAATCATTGAGCCACAACCCCATGACCATCAAAGAATCAGACTTGAACTAAAATCCAATCGTTGAGCCACAACCCATGCCTCTCGAATAAAAAGAAGAATGAAACTGATAATAATTAACTATTAAGAATATCTAATAATATAATATAAGCAATTTTTCTTCATTATTTTTTATACAATAGTAGTAATATAATATTAGATACAATAATGTACAAATTTTTGTTTGTTTAAGCTTATTGGTCATACCTAAATAAAAAAAGATAACTATTACTCCTAATATTGTATGTTATAATTATTTTAGACCTGTACTTTATATTTGGACCAAATAGCCAAAATTACTGTATTCAAAATAATACCTATTATCTTGAAATTGAACCTTTTGCCCTCTTTATACAAAATAATTTGCACATTTTCACGATTTTGATGAATGTTGTTAAATGTTGACAACAAATGCTTGAAAAAAAAAACTCGTCCATATGTTTCGTTAATACTTTTTAACTGCTGTTATAACAGATTATGAGGAACCTTGTATTGAGTTTTTTAAATGTTTGACCAGACAAACAATATTTTATTGATATTTATATAAAAAATATCAAGCTCTCTTATGTTATGTTTAACTATTTGGCAGGAAGTAGAAGTATACCTAGGTACTTAAACAAAAAAAAAACATATTGCATACGAGTCTGCAATGGAGTATCACATTTTATGTCTTTGTTGTCCTTGCTATCATATTATGTAGCACATACCTAGGTAATATTGTAATATTATAATATTATTAATCTTTAATCTATATATATAAAAAGGTGGGCAAGTGGGTGTCGCTCTGCTGTACAGTAGGTTACAAGTGGGTCACTGTATAATGGATGGTATTAAATTTGAATTCAATGATATAATATCATTGTATAAGAAAAACGATTCTGAGCGGTGATGGTATGTCAGTCTATGTATAAGGCATATTATATACATGTCTATGGTATTAAACAAAAAATTGACCTATAATAAGTACCTATAATAAATTCCAAATTAATCATATCACAATATCCATTAGATACTTATAACGCGTTATACATCAACAAAAATCGTGATACTATCATAGATATATAATAGTACACTTTAGAAGTTTCAAGTACCCACGAATAGTATTATTCAATCACAACAAAATAACTAAAATCGTAATTCTTGGTTTAAATATGAAATTTTGTCTAAATTTGAAATTAAAATGTCTGTAAAAAATAAGTGTGTTTATATATTTTTTAGATTTTTTGGTTACAGTATGAATTATTTAAGAGAATCTTTGTTTTAAATTTTCAACTCTTAGTTATAAAAACTGAACATTTTATAATTTTTTAATTCCACCGATTGATAATTTTTGAGATTTTGATAAATTTTGTCAAAATTCCAACTTTAAATGCTTATAAAAAAAAATCGTGCATATGTATTTTTAATTTTTTTCAACTGATATTGTAACAATATATCAGGAGCCTTGTATTAAATTTTTACACTTTTTGGCCCAACAGATAAAACTTTATTGATATTTATAGAAAAAAAAACTAAAAAAAATTGAAAGCTGTAAATGTCCATAAACAGCTCAAAAAAAGTCAAAATATTTTCAAAATTGTATGGTGTATAGGAAATGCTAATATAAACATTCAGTGAAATTTTCATGTATCTACAGTTATTCGTTTTTGAATTACAACAAAATAAGGAAATCGCTACATGAGAAATCTAGTGAAAATCCAATGTTGTAAAAATTTGAATTTCAAACGCTCATAAAAATTTAATTTGACTGTCCGGTAGAGATTTTTTTATTGATAAAGGTAGATAATCTTATAAGGAATCTTGTGTTTCATTTTCAAATCTTAGATTTAAAAAGAAAAATTTTTACGAATACTTAACTCGAAATAATTTGCTAATTTTCGTGATTTTTCCATATTTTGTCAATTTTTGAACTTTAAATGCTTATAAAAAAAAATTGTGATTAAGGATTTTTAATATTTTTCATCTGCCTTTGAAACAACATATTAGGAGCCTTCTATTAAATTTTCAAGCTTTCGCAACCAACAAATAAAATTTTATTGATATTTTTAGAAAAAAAACTAAAAAAAAATGGAAAATGAAAATGTCCCTAAACAGTTCAAAATAAATCAAAATATTTTGAAAATGTTATCGTGTATAGAAAATGCAAATATTAACAACCAGTGAAATTTTCATGTATATACGTTCATTTGTTTTAGAGTTACACCAATAACCAAAATCGATTTTTTGGAAAACCAATTTTGCGTAAAAATTCCCGTTTTTCCTTAATTTTTGTGTTGTTTTTCCCGGCGCTTGTGAAAACTACTGGGAAATGTTTACTTTTGACCCCCCAAAGTACCAACTAGATTCACTTTCCTATCAGAAAAGGTACTATTGAAGAAAATCGAAGCACTTTTACTGTCCTAAAACGTGATGACAGACACAAAAATATAAAAATATAAATAAAAAGGTGGGTAAGTGGATGTCGCTCTGCTGTACAGTAGGTTACAAGTGGGTCACTGTATAATGGATGCTTTTAAATTTGAATTCAATGATACAATATCATTGTATAAGAAAAACGATTCTGATCGAAGACGGTATGTCAGTCTAGGTTTAAGACAAATTATATACATATCTATGGTATTAAAAAAAAAATTGACTTATAATAAATTCCAAATTAATCATATCACATTATCACAATATCCATTAGGTACTTATAACATGTTATACATCAACATCAATAACAAACCCTGATACTATCATAGATATATAATAGTACACTTTAGAAGTTTCAAGTAGGTACCCCGTACCCACGAATAATATTATATAATCACAACAAAATAACTAGGTTTTTTAATATGAAATTTCGTCCAAATTTGAACATAAAATGACTATAAAAATAAACTGTGATTGTATATTTTTTAGATTTTTCGGTAAGAGAATTAACTACTTACGTAGAATCTTGTTTTAAATTTTCAATCCTTAGCTATAAAAACTGAACATTTTATAATTTATTAATTACGATGATTAATAATTTTCGAGATTTTGAAAAATTCTGTCAAAATTCGATGTTAAAACGCTTATAAAAAAAAATTGTGCCTATGTATTTTTAATATTTTTCAACTGATATTGTAACAATATATCAGGAGCCTTGTATTAAATTTTTACACTTTTTGGCCCAACAGATAAAACTTAATTGATATTTATAGAAAAAACAAACTAAAAAAATTGAAAACTGAAAATGTCCGTAAACGGCTCAAAAAGAGTCAAAATATTTTCAAAATTGTATGGTGTATAGGAAATGCTAATATAAACATTCAGTGAAATTTTCATGTATCTACAGTAATTCGTTTTTTAATTACAACAAAAAAAGGAAATTGCCACATGAGAAATCGAGTGAATATCCAATGTTGTAAAAATTTGAATTTCAAACGCTCATAAAAATTTAATTTGACTTTCCGGTAGAGATTTTTTTATTGATAAAGGTAGACAATCTTATGAGTAATCTTGTATTAGATTTTCAAATCTTAGATTTAAAAAGAAAAATTTTTACGAATTCTTAACTCAAAATAATTTGCTAATTTTCGTGATTTTTCCATATTTTGTAAATTTTTGAACTTTAAATGCTTATAAAAAAAAATTGTGACTAAGGATTTTTAATATTTTTCATCTGCCTTTGAAACAACATATTAGGAGCCTTCTATTAAATTTCCAAGCTTTCGCAACCAACAAATAAAATTTTATTGATATTTCTAGAAAAAAAACTAAAAAAAAATGAAAAATGAAAATGTCCCTAAACAGTTCAAAATAAATCAAAATATTTTGAAAATGTTATCGTGTATAGAAAATGCAAATATAATCAACCAGTGAAAATTTCATGTATCTACGGTCATTTGTTTTAAAGTTACACCAAAAACCAAATTCGATTTTTTGGAAAATCGATTTTGCTTAAAAATTCCCGTTTTTCCTTAATTTTTATGTTGTTTTTTCCCGGCGCTTGTGAAAACTACTGGAAAATGTTTACTTTTGACCCCCCAAAGTACCAACTAGATTCACTTTCCTATCAGAAAAGGTACTATTGAAGACAATCGAAGCACTTTTACTGTCCCAAAACGTGATGACAGACACAAAAATATAAAAATATAAAAATATAAATAAAAATATAAATAAAAAGGTGGGCAAGTGGGTGTCGCTCTGCTGTACAGTAGGTTACAAGTGGGTCACTGTATAATGGATGGTATTAAATTTGAATTCAATGATATAATATCATTGTATAAGAAAAACGATTCTGAGCGGTGATGGTATGTCAGTCTATGTATAAGGCATATTATATACATATCTATGGTATTAAACAAAAAATTGACCTATAATAGGTACCTATAATAAATTCCAAATTAATCATATCACAATATCCATTAGATACTTATAACGCGTTATACATCAACAAAAACCGTGATACTATCATAGATATATAATAGTACACTTTAGAAGTTTCAAGTACCCACGAATAGTATTATTCAATCACAACAAAATAACTAAAATCGTAATTCTTGGTTTAAATATGAAATTTTGTCTAAATTTGAAATTAAAATGTCTGTAAAAAATAAGTGTGTTTATATATTTTTTAGATTTTTTGGTTAAAGTATGAATTATTTAAGAGAATCTTTGTTTTAAATTTTCAACTCTTAGTTATAAAAACTGAACATTTTATAATTTTTTAATTCCAACGATTGATAATTTTCGAGATTTTGATAAATTTTGTCAAAATTCCAACTTTAAATGCTTATAAAAAAAAATCGTGCCTATGTATTTTTAATATTTTTCAACTGATATTGTAACAATATATCAGGAGCCTTGTATTAAATTTTTACACTTTTTGGCCCAACAGATAAAACTTTATTGATATTTATAGAAAAAAACACTAAAAAAAATTGATAGCTGTAAATGTCCATAAACAGCTCAAAAAGAGTCAAAATATTTTCAAAATTGTATGGTGTATAGGAAATGCTAATATAAACATTCAGTGAAATTGTCATGTATCTACGGTTATTCGTTTTTGAATTACAACAAAATAAGGAAATCGCTACATGAGAAATCGAGTGAAAATCCAATGTTGTAAAAATTTGAATTTCAAACGCTCATAAAAATTTAATTTAACTGTCCGGTAGAGATTTTTTTATTGATAAAGGTAGATAATCTTATAAGGAATCTTGTGTTTCATTTTCAAATCTTAGATTTAAAAAGAAAAATTTTTACGAATTCTTAACTCAAAATAATTTGCTAATTTTCGTGATTTTTCCATATTTTGTCAATTTTTGAACTTTAAATGCTTATAAAAAAAAATTGTGACTAAGGATTTTTAATATTTTTCATCTGCCTTTGAAAAAACATATTAGGAGCCTTCTATTAAATTTTCAAGCTTTCGCAACCAACAAATAAAATTTTATTGATATTTTAAGAAAAAAAACTAAAAAAAAATGGAAAATGAAAATGTCCCTAAACAGTTCAAAATAAATCAAAATATTTTGAAAATGTTATCGTGTATAGAAAATGCAAATATTAACAACCAGTGAAATTTTCATGTATATACGTTCATTTGTTTTAGAGTTACACCAATAACCAAAATCGATTTTTTGGAAAACCAATTTTGCGTAAAAATTCCCGTTTTTCCTTAATTTTTGTGTTGTTTTTCCCGGCGCTTGTGAAAACTACTGGGAAATGTTTACTTTTGACCCCCCAAAGTACCAACTAGATTCACTTTCCTATCAGAAAAGGTACTATTGAAGAAAATCGAAGCACTTTTACTGTCCTAAAACGTGATGACAGACACAAAAATATAAAAATATAAATAAAAAGGTGGGTAAGTGGATGTCGCTCTGCTGTACAGTAGGTTACAAGTGGGTCACTGTATAATGGATGCTTTTAAATTTGAATTCAATGATACAATATCATTGTATAAGAAAAACGATTCTGATCGAAGACGGTATGTCAGTCTAGGTTTAAGACAAATTATATACATATCTATGGTATTAAAAAAAAAATTGACTTATAATAAATTCCAAATTAATCATATCACATTATCACAATATCCATTAGGTACTTATAACATGTTATACATCAACATCAATAACAAACCCTGATACTATCATAGATATATAATAGTACACTTTAGAAGTTTCAAGTAGGTACCCCGTACCCACGAATAATATTATATAATCACAACAAAATAACTAGGTTTTTTAATATGAAATTTCGTCCAAATTTGAACATAAAATGACTATAAAAATAAACTGTGATTGTATATTTTTTAGATTTTTCGGTAAGAGAATTAACTACTTACGTAGAATCTTGTTTTAAATTTTCAATCCTTAGCTATAAAAACTGAACATTTTATAATTTATTAATTACGATGATTAATAATTTTCGAGATTTTGAAAAATTCTGTCAAAATTCGATGTTAAAACGCTTATAAAAAAAAATTGTGCCTATGTATTTTTAATATTTTTCAACTGATATTGTAACAATATATCAGGAGCCTTGTATTAAATTTTTACACTTTTTGGCCCAACAGATAAAACTTAATTGATATTTATAGAAAAAACAAACTAAAAAAATTGAAAACTGAAAATGTCCGTAAACGGCTCAAAAAGAGTCAAAATATTTTCAAAATTGTATGGTGTATAGGAAATGCTAATATAAACATTCAGTGAAATTTTCATGTATCTACAGTAATTCGTTTTTTAATTACAACAAAAAAGGAAATTGCCACATGAGAAATCGAGTGAATATCCAATGTTGTAAAAATTTGAATTTCAAACGCTCATAAAAATTTAATTTGACTTTCCGGTAGAGATTTTTTTATTGATAAAGGTAGACAATCTTATGAGTAATCTTGTATTAGATTTTCAAATCTTAGATTTAAAAAGAAAAATTTTTACGAATTCTTAACTCAAAATAATTTGCTAATTTTCGTGATTTTTCCATATTTTGTAAATTTTTGAACTTTAAATGCTTATAAAAAAAAATTGTGACTAAGGATTTTTAATATTTTTCATCTGCCTTTGAAACAACATATTAGGAGCCTTCTATTAAATTTCCAAGCTTTCGCAACCAACAAATAAAATTTTATTGATATTTCTAGAAAAAAAACTAAAAAAAAATGAAAAATGAAAATGTCCCTAAACAGTTCAAAATAAATCAAAATATTTTGAAAATGTTATCGTGTATAGAAAATGCAAATATAATCAACCAGTGAAAATTTCATGTATCTACGGTCATTTGTTTTAAAGTTACACCAAAAACCAAATTCGATTTTTTGGAAAATCGATTTTGCTTAAAAATTCCCGTTTTTCCTTAATTTTTATGTTGTTTTTCCCGGCGCTTGTGAAAACTACTGGAAAATGTTTACTTTTGACCCCCCAAAGTACCAACTAGATTCACTTTCCTATCAGAAAAGGTACTATTGAAGACAATCGAAGCACTTTTACTGTCCCAAAACGTGATGACAGACACAAAAATATAAAAATATAAAAATATAAATAAAAAGGTGGGCAAGTGGGTGTCGCTCTGCTGTACAGTAGGTTACAAGTGGGTCACTGTATAATGGATGGTATTAAATTTGAATTCAATGATATAATATCATTGTATAAGAAAAACGATTCTGAGCGGTGATGGTATGTCAGTCTATGTATAAGGCATATTATATACATATCTATGGTATTAAACAAAAAATTGACCTATAATAGGTACCTATAATAAATTCCAAATTAATCATATCACAATATCCATTAGATACTTATAACGCGTTATACATCAACAAAAACCGTGATACTATCATAGATATATAATAGTACACTTTAGAAGTTTCAAGTACCCACGAATAGTATTATTCAATCACAACAAAATAACTAAAATCGTAATTCTTGGTTTAAATATGAAATTTTGTCTAAATTTGAAATTAAAATGTCTGTAAAAAATAAGTGTGTTTATATATTTTTTAGATTTTTTGGTTAAAGTATGAATTATTTAAGAGAATCTTTGTTTTAAATTTTCAACTCTTAGTTATAAAAACTGAACATTTTATAATTTTTTAATTCCAACGATTGATAATTTTCGAGATTTTGATAAATTTTGTCAAAATTCCAACTTTAAATGCTTATAAAAAAAAATCGTGCCTATGTATTTTTAATATTTTTCAACTGATATTGTAACAATATATCAGGAGCCTTGTATTAAATTTTTACACTTTTTGGCCCAACAGATAAAACTTTATTGATATTTATAGAAAAAAACACTAAAAAAAATTGATAGCTGTAAATGTCCATAAACAGCTCAAAAAGAGTCAAAATATTTTCAAAATTGTATGGTGTATAGGAAATGCTAATATAAACATTCAGTGAAATTGTCATGTATCTACGGTTATTCGTTTTTGAATTACAACAAAATAAGGAAATCGCTACATGAGAAATCGAGTGAAAATCCAATGTTGTAAAAATTTGAATTTCAAACGCTCATAAAAATTTAATTTAACTGTCCGGTAGAGATTTTTTTATTGATAAAGGTAGATAATCTTATAAGGAATCTTGTGTTTCATTTTCAAATCTTAGATTTAAAAAGAAAAATTTTTACGAATTCTTAACTCAAAATAATTTGCTAATTTTCGTGATTTTTCCATATTTTGTCAATTTTTGAACTTTAAATGCTTATAAAAAAAAATTGTGACTAAGGATTTTTAATATTTTTCATCTGCCTTTGAAAAAACATATTAGGAGCCTTCTATTAAATTTTCAAGCTTTCGCAACCAACAAATAAAATTTTATTGATATTTTAAGAAAAAAAACTAAAAAAAAATGGAAAATGAAAATGTCCCTAAACAGTTCAAAATAAATCAAAATATTTTGAAAATGTTATCGTGTATAGAAAATGCAAATATTAACAACCAGTGAAATTTTCATGTATATACGTTCATTTGTTTTAGAGTTACACCAATAACCAAAATCGATTTTTTGGAAAACCAATTTTGCGTAAAAATTCCCGTTTTTCCTTAATTTTTGTGTTGTTTTTCCCGGCGCTTGTGAAAACTACTGGGAAATGTTTACTTTTGACCCCCCAAAGTACCAACTAGATTCACTTTCCTATCAGAAAAGGTACTATTGAAGAAAATCGAAGCACTTTTACTGTCCTAAAACGTGATGACAGACACAAAAATATAAATAAAAATATATATAAAAAGGTGGGTAAGTGGATGTCGCTCTGCTGTACAGTAGGTTACAAGTGGGTCACTGTATAATGGATGATATTAAATTTGAATTCAACGATATAATATCATTGTATAAGAAAAACGATTCTGAGCGGAGACGGTATGTCAGTCTATGTATAAGACATATTATATATGTATATAATATGTCTTATAAAACAAAAAATTGACCTATAATAGGTACCTATAATAAATTCCAAATTAATCATATCACAATGTCCATTAGGTACTTATAACGCGTTATACATCAACAAAAACCGTGATACTATCATAGATATATAATAGTACACTTTAGAAGTTTCAAGTACCCACGAATAATATTATTCAATCACAACAAAATAACTAAAATAGTTATTCTAGGTTTTTTAATATGTAATTTCGTCCAAATTTGAATTTAAAATGTCTGTAAAAAATAACTGTGTTCATATATTTTTTAGATTTTTTGGTTACAGTATGAACTATTTATGAGAACCTTTGTTTTAAATTTGCAATCCTTAGCTATAAAAACTGAACATTTTATAATTTATTAATTTCAATGATTGATAATTTTCGAGATTTTGATAAATTTTGTCAAAATCTGATATTTAAATGCTTATAAAAAAAAACTGTGCCTATGTATTTTTAATATTTTTCAACTGCTATTGTAACAATATATCAGGAGCCTTGTATTAAATTTTTACACTTTTTGGCCCAACAGATAAAACTTTATTGATATTTATAGAAAAAAAAACTAAAAAAAATTGAAAGCTGTAAATGTCCATAAACAGCTCAAAAAGAGTCAAAATATTTTCAAAATTGTATGGTGTATAGGAAATGCTAATATAAACATTCAGTGAAATTTTCATGTATCTACAGTTATATGTTTTTGAATTACAACAAAATAAGGAAATCGCTACATGGGAAATCGAGTGAATATTCAATGTTGTAAAAATTTGAATTTCAAATGCTCATAAAAATTTAATTTGACTTTCTTATAGACATTTTTTTTTTGATAAAGGTAGATAATCTTATAAGGAATCTTGTGTTTAATTTTCAAATCTTAGATTTAAAAAGAAAAATTTTTACGAATTCTTAACTCAAAATAATTTGCTAATTTTCGTGATTTTTCCATATTTTGTCAATTTTTGAACTTTAAATGCTTATAAAAAAAAATTGTGACTAAGGATTTTTAATATTTTTCATCTGCCTTTGAAACAATATATTAGGAGCCTTCTATTAAATTTTCAAGCTTTCGCAACCAACAAATAAAATTTTATTGCTATTTTTAGAAAAAAAACTAAAAAAAAATGGAAAATGAAAATGTCCCTAACCAGTTCAAAATAAATCAAAATATTTTGAAAACGTTATCGTGTATATAAAATGCAAATATAATCAACCAGTGAAAATTTCATGTATATTCGTTGATTTGTTTTAGAGTTACACCAAAAACCAAAATCGATTTTTTGGAAAACCGATTTTGCGTGAAAATTCCCGTTTTTCCTTAATTTTTATGTTGTTTTTTCCCGGCGCTTGTGAAAACTACTGGGAAATTTATACTTTTGACCCCCCAAAGTACCAACTAGATTCACTTTCCTATCAGAAAAGGTACTATTGAAGACAATCGAAGCACTTTTACTGTCCCAAAACGTGATGACAGACACAAAAATATAAAAATATAAAAATATAAATAAAAATATAAATAAAAATATAAATAAAAAGGTGGGCAAGTGGGTGTCGCTCTGCTGTACAGTAGGTTACAAGTGGGTCACTGTATAATGGATGATATTAAATTTGAATTCAACGATATAATATCATTGTATAAGAAAAACGATTCTGAGCGGAGACGGTATGTCAGTCTATGTATAAGACATATTATATATGTATATAATATGTCTTATAAAACAAAAAATTGACCTATAATAGGTACCTATAATAAATTCCAAATTAATCATATCACAATGTCCATTAGGTACTTATAACGCGTTATACATCAACAAAAACCGTGATACTATCATAGATATATAATAGTACACTTTAGAAGTTTCAAGTACCCACGAATAATATTATTCAATCACAACAAAATAACTAAAATAGTTATTCTAGGTTTTTTAATATGTAATTTCGTCCAAATTTGAATTTAAAATGTCTGTAAAAAATAACTGTGTTCATATATTTTTTAGATTTTTTGGTTACAGTATGAACTATTTATGAGAACCTTTGTTTTAAATTTGCAATCCTTAGCTATAAAAACTGAACATTTTATAATTTTTTAATTCCAACGATTGATAATTTTCGAGATTTTGATAAATTTTGTCAAAATTCCAACTTTAAATGCTTATAAAAAAAAATCGTGCCTATGTATTTTTAATATTTTTCAACTGATATTGTAACAATATATCAGGAGCCTTGTATTAAATTTTTACACTTTTTGGCCCAACAGATAAAACTTTATTGATATTTATAGAAAAAAAAACTAAAAAAAATTGATAGCTGTAAATGTCCATAAACAGCTCAAAAAGAGTCAAAATATTTTCAAAATTGTATGGTGTATAGGAAATGCTAATATAAACATTCAGTGAAATTTTCATGTATCTACGGTTATTCGTTTTTGAATTACAACAAAATAAGGAAATCGCTACATGAGAAATCGAGTGAAAATCCAATGTTGTAAAAATTTGAATTTCAAACGCTCATAAAAATTTAATTTAACTGTCCGGTAGAGATTTTTTTATTGATAAAGGTAGATAATCTTATAAGGAATCTTGTGTTTCATTTTCAAATCTTAGATTTAAAAAGAAAATTTTTACGAATTCTTAACTCAAAATAATTTGCTAATTTTCGTGATTTTTCCATATTTTGTCAATTTTTGAACTTTAAATGCTTATAAAAAAAAATTGTGACTAAGGATTTTTAATATTTTTCATCTGCCTTTGAAACAATATATTAGGAGCCTTCTATTAAATTTTCAAGCTTTCGCAACCAACAAATAAAATTTTATTGCTATTTTTAGAAAAAAAACTAAAAAAAAATGGAAAATGAAAATGTCCCTAACCAGTTCAAAATAAATCAAAATATTTTGAAAACGTTATCGTGTATATAAAATGCAAATATAATCAACCAGTGAAAATTTCATGTATATTCGTTGATTTGTTTTAGAGTTACACCAAAAACCAAAATCGATTTTTTGGAAAACCGATTTTGCGTGAAAATTCCCGTTTTTCCTTAATTTGTATGTTGTTTTTCCCGGCGCTTGTGAAAACTACTGGGAAATTTATACTTTTGACCCCCCAAAGTACCAACTAGATTCACTTTCCTATCAGAAAAGGTACTATTGAAGACAATCGAAGCACTTTTACTGTCCCAAAACGTGATGACAGACACAAAAATATAAAAATATAAAAATATAAATAAAAATATAAATAAAAATATAAATAAAAAGGTGGGCAAGTGGGTGTCGCTCTGCTGTACAGTAGGTTACAAGTGGGTCACTGTATAATGGATGATATTAAATTTGAATTCAACGATATAATATCATTGTATAAGAAAAACGATTCTGAGCGGAGACGGTATGTCAGTCTATGTATAAGACATATTATATATGTATATAATATGTCTTATAAAACAAAAATTGACCTATAATAGGTACCTATAATAAATTCCAAATTAATCATATCACAATGTCCATTAGGTACTTATAACGCGTTATACATCAACAAAAACCGTGATACTATCATAGATATATAATAGTACACTTTAGAAGTTTCAAGTACCCACGAATAATATTATTCAATCACAACAAAATAACTAAAATAGTTATTCTAGGTTTTTTAATATGTAATTTCGTCCAAATTTGAATTTAAAATGTCTGTAAAAAATAACTGTGTTCATATATTTTTTAGATTTTTTGGTTACAGTATGAACTATTTATGAGAACCTTTGTTTTAAATTTGCAATCCTTAGCTATAAAAACTGAACATTTTATAATTTTTTAATTCCAACGATTGATAATTTTCGAGATTTTGATAAATTTTGTCAAAATTCCAACTTTAAATGCTTATAAAAAAAAATCGTGCCTATGTATTTTTAATATTTTTCAACTGATATTGTAACAATATATCAGGAGCCTTGTATTAAATTTTTACACTTTTTGGCCCAACAGATAAAACTTTATTGATATTTATAGAAAAAAAAACTAAAAAAAATTGATAGCTGTAAATGTCCATAAACAGCTCAAAAAGAGTCAAAATATTTTCAAAATTGTATGGTGTATAGGAAATGCTAATATAAACATTCAGTGAAATTTTCATGTATCTACGGTTATTCGTTTTTGAATTACAACAAAATAAGGAAATCGCTACATGAGAAATCGAGTGAAAATCCAATGTTGTAAAAATTTGAATTTCAAACGCTCATAAAAATTTAATTTAACTGTCCGGTAGAGATTTTTTTATTGATAAAGGTAGATAATCTTATAAGGAATCTTGTGTTTCATTTTCAAATCTTAGATTTAAAAAGAAAAATTTTTACGAATTCTTAACTCAAAATAATTTGCTAATTTTCGTGATTTTTCCATATTTTGTCAATTTTTGAACTTTAAATGCTTATAAAAAAAAATTGTGACTAAGGATTTTTAATATTTTTCATCTGCCTTTGAAACAATATATTAGGAGCCTTCTATTAAATTTTCAAGCTTTCGCAACCAACAAATAAAATTTTATTGCTATTTTTAGAAAAAAAACTAAAAAAAAATGGAAAATGAAAATGTCCCTAAACAGTTCAAAATAAATCAAAATATTTTGAAAATGTTATCGTGTATAGAAAATGCAAATATAAACAACCAGTGAAAATTTCATGTATATACGTTCATTTGTTTTAGAGTTACACCAAAAACCAAAATCGATTTTTTGGAAAACCAATTTTGCGTAAAAATTCTCGTTTTTCCTTAATTTTTATGTTGTTTTTCCCGGCGCTTGTGAAAACTACTGGGAAATTTATACTTTTGACCCCCCCAAAGTACCAACTAGATTCACTTTCCTATCAGAAAAGCTACTGATGAAGAAAATCCTTTGAAGGAAATGAAGAAAAGCACTTTTACTGATGTCTGGGATTTGAACTCGATACCGTTGTCTTTATTTACTCTATTGTGTATTATATTATATTGGTTGCTATTGGTTAATCGGGCATGTTTGTTGATTTGTATTATTATTTTTTGTAAATATATCTTATATATAAATGAATGACGGCGTGTAGATTAGACCTATGGGAAGAAGATACGCTAATTTAAAAAGGGTTAAATTTGGTTTTTTTTATTCATCGGATTTTAGTATGGTTAGGTCAGGTTAGGATTTATAGGTATGTGGAATTAAGTAAAAATGTCAAACTTGGTATAACTTTGGTACTTTTTGAGTTGAATCAACTTACGTACAAATAGCACGGGGTCCGCGATCTACCACAGGTAGATTGCCTACCTGATAATATACTGCTGCGAAACAGAATTTTTATTCCGGGCAACAGAAAAGTTAAGATAAATATAGAACATCATACAACGAATATTAAATAACGCATTGAACAATGTTTGAGTCATATAGAGTTGGTACATTTAACGGGAAACGAAGCTATATTATTATATTAATGCAGTCACACCTAACTATCCTGTGATAAGCGCGTATATCGAGTTCGAATCTCGGATGAGAAAAATTTTATTTTTTATTTTTTTATTTTCATAACGTAACGCTTTATGTAACGCAACGTTTTTCGATTTATAATACACTGATTTCACGGCAACCAATAATTATTATTACAATAGTTTTAAAACCCATTTCAACCATTTATAAACAAATAATAAATAACGTAACGTTTCTTTGTAACGTACCTAACGTTTTTCGATTCTATGTGCCAAAGCAAAGACATAAAATGTCAAAAACACATAATATTTTATATTATATTATCCTTGCAAAATCAATACATTCACTAGGCTCAGAAACCAAAAACATGTATCGTGTTGTTAAAGAAAGAGTATATCTATCAGTATAACTATTCGTTTCTATGTAAACCAAAATGTTTACACTATTATGTAAAAAAATATAATTGCCAAACGTAAACTTCAGTTTTTACGAAGATGATATTATACCTACATATATTTTATTCCGATCCTTCAATTTTTTTACATTATCTAATTAGGTATATTGAGTAAATAGTTTTAACATAATATATAATTTTTTAACCATAATAGTATCATGAACGGTAAGTAAATACATACAATATTTAACAACTGTACATCGTTTTGACTAAAAAAAATTATGCACATTGCAGAACTCATTAAGAAAAGCGACGGTGAAGACTCATACAGACGTAGGCTGACCCGAAAAGTTTCTATGCACACTCTAAATGGCTTCAACGAACTCCGACTGAACGTCAAACTCTGCGATGCGTCATTGATACTTGATAGCGGTGAAATATTTCCGATACATCGATCAGTGTTGAGCGGTTCAAGTGATTACTTTAGGTAAGTACATGCAGTCTGTGGCCCACTTGATAGTCACCTTATTTATGCTAGACTCCATTCCCAAATTACAAGAAAAGATCGCTATAAAACATTGTCTATTTCATTATTTCATAAAATAATTGTTGACACTTTTTTTTATAATATATTCTGTTTGCAATAATTTTTCAATAATAACTACAAATAATATACCTATTGGCTATTTGTATTAAAAACTTAAGATTTTTCAAATGAATTTTGAACGTTTTTATTGTTATTAAACAAACTCTAAATTGCGTAGTTACCTACCTGATATAGTAATATACCTTTGAAATAGTAGGGTAGTTATTAGTGTAGGTAATAATAAATACTCTACAGTAATATGTGTAGGTAGAAAGTAGGCACTTGTCGTAATAACTAGCAACTCATTTGATTACAATGTCTAATATTGTGAGTAAAGTTACTAGTAATGTTTTTCCAATGAAATATCGAAAACAATATTTTTTAGATATTTTTCATTAAACACCTAACTAGAGTGGTTTTTCTACTATAGTTTTAAATTAAAATTTGTTTTTCTTACCTTTCATTAATGTAATAAAATATTTCAAAAAAATAAATTTCATGACATTTCAGAACTCTAATTGTGAGTTATATAATTTAACATTCTAACCATATAAGTAATTTAATTTTGGCATTAAAGTATTGTTGTACAGATAGTTCAAAATTCAGTTTTTACAATAATATCCAACAATACAAAATTCGTTCAAACAATTGTTAATTTAGCAGTTAAATATTGTAGATACCTACCTACGTCCTACCTATTTAATATTTTCATCATTATAATTGAATTAAAACTAAAAAAGGTGGACAAGTGGATGTCGCTCTGTTGGACAGTAGATTACAAGTGGGTGACTATATAATGGATGGTATTATATTTGAATTCAATGATATAATATCATTGTATAAAAAACGATTCTAAGCGGAGACGGTATGTCAGTATAGGTATAAGAAATATTATATACATATCTATGGTATTAAAAAAAATTGAGATATAATAGATATAAGATACCTATAATAAATTCCAAATTAATCATATAACAATATCCATTAGGTACTTATAACGAGTTATACATCAACAACAAACCGTGATACTATCATAGATATATAATAGTATATTTTAGAAGTTTAAAGTACCCACAAATAATATTATACAATCACAACAAAATATCTAAAATAGTTAATCTAGGTTTTTTCATATTTAATTTCGTCCAAATTTGAATTAAGGCTGCTGGAGCATAGAATATTTTAAGTAGTAAAATTTAGGAAATTGTGCAAAAATATCATTGTCAAATATTTGTCATTGTGTGTGTAGTAAAAGTACCTTGGTGGGTGTAATCCATTATCTGGGCCATTATCATAAAAAAAACGTTAAAATCGGTACAAAATAGCTATAAACGGAAGATTAGTTTATGTAATTCCTGATGTCCGATTATTATTTTTAAAATATTTATTAACTCATCATCCATTTTACTAGGTTATGTAGGAAAAATAATTGATGGTTCAAAACTGAATGTATACCGAGGTGTATAAAATAATCATTTTTTCATATTTTTCTTTAAATTTTAACATATTTTTTAAGCCTTAGATATTGAAGGCATTGAATACAAAAATCAAAAAACCGTTTCCTACATAAACTAAAAAAGGAGATTATGAGTTCATACATATTTTTAAAATAATAATTGTACATCAGGTAGTAAGTACAAAAATTAATCTTCCGCTAATTAGTCTAAAACTACAAAAAAATACGATGTGATCCAACAGCCAAATTACTATAAAAAAACTGTCATTATGTATTTTTTAGATTTTTTGGTAACAGAATTAACTACTTACGTAGAATCTAGTTTTAAATTATCAATCTTTAGATATAAAAGTAGAACATTTTATACATTTTTAACTACAAATTAATTATTCAATTTTAAATTTGATAAATTTTGTCAAAATTCAAACTTTCAATGCTTATAAAAAAAATTGTGCCTTACAAATATGTATTATTAATATTTTTCAACTGCTATTGTAAAAATATATCAGGAGAATTATATGACATTTTTACACTTTTTATCTCAACAGATAAAACTTTATTGATATTCATAAAAAAAAAAATAAAAATTTAAATATAAAATTGTCCAAAAACAGCTCAAAACAAGTCAAAATATTTTGAAAATTTTATCAAGTATACGAATTAATAAAATAAATATTCAATGAAATTTTCATGTATCTACAGTAATTTGTTTTTGAATTATAACAAAATAAGAAAATCGCTACATGAGAAATCGAGTGAATATCCAATGTTGAAAATATTTGAATTTCAAACACTCATAAAAATTTATATTTGACTTTCTTATAGAAATTTTTTTTGATAAAGATAGATAATCTTATAAGGAATCTTGTATTACATTTTAAAATCTTAGATTTAAAAAGAAAAATTTTATGTATTTTTAACTCAAAATAATTTTCTAATTTTCGTGATTTTTCCATATTTTGTCAATTTTTGAACTTTATATGCTTATAAAAAAAAATGTGACTAAGGATTTTTAATATTTTTCAAATGTCATTGTAACAACATAGTAAGAGCCTTGTATTAAATTTTCAAGTATTTTTACTCAACTTATAAAGTTTTATCGACATTCATAGAAAAAAAAACTAATACAATTGAAAATTGAAGAACATTTTCAATGTTCCTAAACAGCTCTAAACAAATCAAAATATTATGAAAATGTTATTATGTATAGAAAATTCAAATAAAAACAACAATGAAAATTTCATGAATATATACGTTCATTTGTTATGGTCCAAAAAAAATCAATTTTCTGGAAAACCGATTTTGCGTAAAAAATCTCGTTTTTCGTTAATTTTTATGTTGTTTTTTCCGGGCGGTTTTGAAAACTATTGGGAATTTTAAAATTTGACTTCCCGAATGCACCAACTATATTCACTTTCCTATCGAACAAGATACTGTTGAAGAAAATTGAAGCAGTTTTACTACCCCAAACCGTGATGACAGACCCCCAAAAAAAAAATAAATAAAAAAAAAATTGCTCTGTTGTACAGTAGGTTACAAGTGGATCACTGTATTACCATCTGAATCTTTACATTTTAGTTTTATAAATAAAATATTTAATAAAGCGTACAAAATTTTTACATTGTATTAAGCATATTAATATATAGGTGTACTTTTATTTTTGTTTAAATATCTTGTTTTAGATTCTGACAGAAACTATGTTGATTTTGTGTCTGTCATCACCTTTTAGGACAGTAAAAGTGCTTGGATTTTTTTCAACAGTATCTTTTCTAATAGGAAAGTGAATCTAGTAGTTACTTTAGGTGGTTAAAAGTAAAAATTTCCAAGTAATTTTCAAAAGCGCCTTGAAGAACAAAAGACAAATTAAGGAAAAACGGGAATTTTTAGGCAAAATCTGTTTTCGAGAATATCGATTTTGGTTTATGTGCAATAATTCTTAAACAAATGACCGTAGGTACATTAAATTTTGACTGAATGTTTATATTAGCATTTTCTATACACCATAACATTTTTCAAATATTTTAACTTATTTTGAGCTATTTAAAGACATTTTCAGTTTCCATTTTTATTAGTTTTTTTTTTCTATAAATATCAATAAAATTTTATTTGTTGGGTACAAAAGCTTAAAAATTTAATGGAAGGCTAATAATATATTTTTTCAAAGATAAATGAAAAATGTTAAAAATAGTACTATAGTCATATAAATCAGAAAGAAAAATTAATTAAAATAAGTAATTACACAGTTTGTGATGGGATCAATCTATGTCGTGTAACGTGTTTCGATAGATGATTGATAACCGTGATAGTAATATGATGACCCAGATTTTAAAGTTAAAATTGACAAATTGCAAGAGAAAATTTAACATAGGCAGCTGGCAGATTATTACTTGTAACTTGGAGATGTAAGCTCACAACCTAATAATGCAGGCACAGTTATGGAAATTTATATAAATATTAATCAAAACCACGACAAATTGGCATGTACCAGTTGCAAAAAAAAGTACATTTATTCTTTATACCAATTCCCCTCAAACTACCTAGAGCAAAATGTAATAGTTGCCCTTATATGTTAATATATACACGATTAAAATAAATAGCCCGTAAAATACTGGAGGTTAACATACAAATAATAAATAAAATTATTTATAAAAAGTTGCTCTGCTGTACAGTAGGTTAGAAGTGAGTCACTGTTTAATGGATGGTATTAAATTTGAATTCAATGATATAATACCATTGTATAAAAAAAACGATTCTGAGCGGAGACGGTATGTCAGTCTAGGTATAAGACATACTATATACATATATATGGTATTAAAAAAAATTGAGATATAATAGATATAAGATACCTATACAAAATTCCAAATTAATCATAACACAATATCCATTAGGTACTTATATATCAACAACAAACTGTGATACTATCATAGATATATAATAGTATATTTTAGAAGTTTAAAGTACCCACAAATAATATTATACAATCACAACAAAATAACATATAAATAATAAATATATTACATACAATTAAATATATTTTTTAGATTTTTTGGTAACAGAATTAACTACTTACATGGAATCTTGTTTTAAATTTTCAATCCTTAGATATAAAAGTTAAACATTTTATACATTTTTAACTACAAAATAATTATTCAATTTTAAATTTGATAAATTTTGTCAAAATTTGATCTTTAAATGTGCTTATGTATTTTTAATATTTTTCAACTGCTATTGTAACAATACATCAGGAAGGAGCCTTGTAATTAGTTTTTTCACTTTTATAATACCCATAAAAAAAATGAAAGTTTTTTTGGTGATTTTGCAAATGCCCTTAAACAGCTAAAAAACGTCAGAATATTTTGAAAACTTTATCAAGTAAAAGAATTCATAAAATAATCATTCATTGAAATTTGAATGTATCATTCGTTGTTGAATTATATCAAAATAAGAAAATCGTTACATGAGAAATCGAGTGAATATCAAATGTTGTAAAAATTTGAATTTCAAACGCTCATAAAAATTAATTTGACTAAAAGAGTAGAGAAAAACCTAAATGTTTTATTTTTTTGTATTTTCATTATTATTTCATACATAATGTATTGTAGAATATTAGATGACCATAATACTTTATTATGGTCAGTTAATGTACAGTCCGATTGCTCATTTTATGGCAATAATTAACATAAAAGTGTAATATTTTAAACGTGTACTGTACATGATATGTTTTTTAGAATACTTTTCACCACTACATTACACGAAGGAGAATACACGAAAATACATTTGAAATCAATTGAAGATACTACGATGGATCAGGTCCCAGACATTCGACGATAAATTCGTGACAACGTTGCACTAAGCCGTCTATGCACAAATAGTCAGCTGTCCGCATTATATCCATTACGTTTTCATAATTTATGTAAATTTGTGTCATGTAAATATACTGTAAAATAAATTCCATCGTACTATCCTCAATTTATTTTACAGTATATTTACATGAGACAAATTGACATAAACTATGAAAACGTAATGGACATAATGCGGACAGCTGACTATTTGTGCATAGACGGTTTAGTGCAACTTTGTCACGAATTTGTCGTCGAATGTCTGGGGCCTGACAATTGTGTAACCGTGTTACAATTTGCTGAGTATGTGTACCTAGTAACAAAAAAATCAAATACATCACTACAATCCCACGATAATATTTGATATTTATATTAACAGGTACCCAAAAATAACATATTCTATAGTAATAATATGTCATCCGGCAGTTACTATTACTTTGGAGAGTTGACGAATGTGGCATACAAATATATCATCAAAGAATTTATGACCATTGCAGAACAAGGTGATGAAACTCCGACAAGAAGAATTCAAACAAATAATCAAAGACAACCAGTTGAACGTTAAACGGGAGGAGTTTGTCTGGGACGTGCTGCTGAAATGGGTGGACAAGGACCCTGAAAATCGTAAAAACGATCTGTTGTTTCTGCTGCTTTAAGTCCGTTTTGGCCTCATGGACTCTAAATATTTCATCGAAAACGTAATGATAATAATATGCTTTAATTTTTACACGGTGGTCGGTACCGGTGGGCGGTGACTGGTTCGTTATTCCCATATACCAAAATATTGTTTACTGTTTCCGTTAAAAAAATTTTAAAACTAAAGATTTAAAATATTAATTTCAATTTTGTATATGCATATACTATGCCAAGTAACACTACATGCATTAGATCTTTAATTTTTTTAAATAATTGTGAATACCTGTTAATTTAACAAAACAATAGTTAATTATAATATTATTATACCTATAATTTTCATCAAATACAAGAGTTAATAAACCTATATTTGCCATATTATAATAATTAGTATTTGTGCTTTTATCCACCTAAATAATTCATTAATACCTGTTTTTGAACTATTATAAATGGTTCCCGAACAATATTTAGAATAAAATGTTTTTCAAAATAATTTATTTTTGGTGAAACGGGAATTATTTTTTTTTTTATTTTTGAGAAAACTAGCTATGGTCTTGTAACTGGAAATAAGGACCATTATCGTATCCCCACATCATTCCTTTACAATTATGGTGTATTAATTAATAATTATCATGTGGCAAATCGTTCATACCTAATATTATTGCAGGTCAAGGACCACTATTATATACAAAATCGGGATGATTGTAGGCCTTACATAATTGAGACCCTGAAGTTCATGTACGATCTACAGTTGACGTCGAGTGTAACAAATTCGATAGCGCCGACGCTCGCACGTCCATCGGTCGGACTTTGTGTCGTATATAGCAAAATCATAACATAATAACATTATTATACAATTACATTTGTAATGACTAATATTTTTTTATCATTACAATTTAATTATTGCGCCATTAAAATATTGTTTTAATAATATTTTAGTATTATTTTTTGGCCGGGGTTTGATTATTTTTATAACGTTCCAAACATAATAATATAATAATAATCAGGGTTCGGGACTTATAGCACTAAAAAGCACTAAAATATGCGCTTATATATGACCCAATAAACTTAAAAATATGCACTAAAAATGAAAATAATATGCACTAAAAAATTAAAAAAAAAATTAAAAATCATTAACAAAAAAGATTTATTTGATATAATATGTATTAATAAATAGGTATATATAATATATTAATTTTTTTATATTTAAAAAAATAAAAAAATTTGTAATTTAAATCTTAGTGCCTTTGTGATTTGCATGAACTATTAGATGTTTTCGAACATTTTCGAACTGGAAGGCTCTTCTATTATCGGCTAGATTACACTTATATGCCGAAAATGAACGTTCCAAGTCCGACGGAAGTAATGGGAGCATACTTGAAAAATAACAGATCATTACATGTTAGATCTTCTGCTATTGAACGAAGATCCATAGACTCTCCTCCGGTGATAATTTTACATATTTGTTTGTTAAACCATAACTCAGATAACTACATGGTTTTCGATTTGTTGAGTAGGTATTTATAAATCAAGTGCACGTACTACATTTTTGTGACAGATAGCTACACAAATAGTATTACTACAAAACAAATTTTCGCAATTAATCGTTCAACATTTTAATTAATACATTTTGAACAATTATATTAACCATCAATCATCAAAAATCGTCGAATAAGCAAAAAATATGCAAAAACCTTTAAAATATGCAAAAACCCCCAAAATATGCAAAAATATGCAAAATAAAATTTCATATTTTAATTCTCTGTACTACAAAACGTATTTGTAGATCACTCTGCTATGTTTTACATCACCTATGATGGATATGCAAATGCTATAAGTCCCGAACCCTGATAATAATACAAACATAATATTTTTTTTAACAGCTAAAAAACATTATTTTATAGCTAAAAAACTGAGTTTGAAATTGTTTTGTAACTACTTTTTCAATTTTCAAATTAGTTGTAATTTAACTTTTTATAGTGGAATCTAATAAATTAATAACTTTTTAATATTAATTTATGATATTTAATTAATATATTATATAATATCTGGGCTTATATTAGTCACTTATAACTTATACTTAATTTATAATTATGATGTTTGCTAGTTTATATCATTTTAAAAATAATTTACCCTCTGCAGATATTTTAACTATGTAAATATTTAAGAAAGTAAGCAAGAAAAATAAGAACAGTTACCAGTAACAGTAAAAATAGATAGATGGAAAAAAAATAAGTAATACAATTAAAAAAAACTACATGAAATAATATGTTAGTATAATGTGTCATTATTAAATATATGTATAGTAACTAAAATGCAGTGTACATATAATTATATATATATATATATTGTAAGTGAGCCTTATTCACAATAATACTATTTTTTCTTCCTAAATGCTGCACCGGCTAAGTAGATTTTCATTGGTCCCTCAATTTCACAGTTGGTTACATTTTCGAATGCTTTGATTTTTCTTACAGCTTCTAACATGGAAAACAATAAATAATCACATATTAATAAAATAATAAATGGCAATAATTCACAATAATGGTCATTTACAAACAAAAATAAATATGACCAAACAATTAATAAATAGTAGCTTTTTAAACTAAGAAATTTATTGAAAGAACTTATAAAATAATAATAGATGATCAACATAATTTAAAAATTTTTAATATATTTCAAAAACATAATAATATTTACAAAATTAATGGGTATAAAAAATCATATATTATATAAAATAATTTGATGAAACTACCTATCCAAATATATATAATGTAATATTCAGTTTATTTATTTCAAGTAATTTAATTAAATGGTTGTTCAAAAATATCTTCATTTAGAAAATCATTCAATAGAAATTTTAATATTGATTATGGAAGGGAAAAAAAACTATCGAGTATGTATTGTTGGGGTTAAATTCACTATTAAGTTATGTTTACATAAAATATGTTTCAAACTATTAGAAATGTATTTTTATAGAAAGTAAAATAACACCTCAACCAGGTGTTAATAATTAACAAATCCCTAGCAGAAGGAATCTTCCCCTCTGTTTGGAAATGTAGCCGTGTTACACCTATTCTAAAATCGGGGGACCCTACTTATGTCACTAACTATCGGCCTATTTCTGGTCTACCATTCTTAGGGAAAATGTTTGAATCGATTGTTCTGAAGCGTATCCAGCGTCCACTCTTGTCAACCATCTCGGTTGACCAACACGGATTTTTTTCCTAGTCGGTCAACATCTACTAGTGCAATTGATTTTGTATCTTTTGTACATGATGCTTTTTCAGCTAGGCGGCAAGTTGACGTTGTTTACACAGACTTCTCAAAAGCTTTTGATTCGATTGATCATAATACACTGATATATGTCTTGGATCGGTTAGGAATTGGTGACCCACTCCTAACCTGGTTGAGATCTTATCGGTCTGATCGAGTTCAATTTGTTAAATTATTTGGTATGAAATCTAAATCATTTAAAGTTTTATCAGGTGTTCCCCAAGGTAGTCATCTAGGCCCCCTGCTATTTAATATATTTATTAACTCTATTTGCTCGGTCATTTCTCCAGCGAGGGTCCTGTTATTTGCAGATGATGCTAAGATATTCCACACAGTGTCGTCCACGGAAGACTGTCAAATACTTCAAAGAATTCTGGTAAAACTAACAATCTGGTGCGACATTGTTGGGCTCTCCCTAAATATTACCAAATGCAAAGTTATGTCATTCTATCGTACTAGAAATATTATAATGTTTGACTATTCTCTCAATGGTCTACACCTGGATCGTGTTGACAAAATTATTGACTTAGGTTTCCTTTTTGTCCCATCTTTAGATTTTCGTCCTCACATTGATCACATAGTAGGCAAAGCTGTGTGCATACTTAGTTTTATTAGACGACATTCTGCGAGTTTCAATTCTCCAAAATGTCTCTCAGTGCTCTATTGTGCGCTAGTACGCTCGGTACTAGAGTATGGTTCTATTGTCTGGGATCTGTATACCGTTGGTGATATACTTAGACTTGGCAGAGTGCAGAACAGGTTTTTGAATAATGCTGGGTACTTCCTAAACATTTCTCATCCACCCCATGACTATCAACCAATAAATGATATTTTATGTCTCGAGTCACTATCAGTTAGACGTCAGCCACATAGTTACCGATTTATTTCTGGGCTATTAAATGGGAAAATTGATGCACCTCGATTATTAGAGAAACTTAATATCCATGTTCCTAGCAACACTCGATACCAGGGCACGTTCTACCTACAAACAGATTGGTCCAACTATGCTGCCAATGCACCCCTCCCTAGACTGATGCGTGTATACAATTTATATAATTTGTGACAATTTCGTGCCTGGGTCCTTTATTTTTGTTTCACCATATTATTGGTTTTTGCTGTCTTACTATATTTAATACTGTTATTATGTCTTACTATTTTAATATTGTTATTATTTTGTATGTAATTACTTTGTATAAAAGCCGATTGGCGTTAATCATTATAAATAAAAATAAAAATAAAAATAAAATAAAATAAATGAATAATTATTATATAAGCTAATTATTATAAAGTTGGCGAACCTATAACTAATAACTATTAGAACACATTTTAACATAATCTAAACAATTTCTTACCAATAATTATAGAGCATAAACCTAAAGAAGAAAAAATCTTTATTTTTCTGTCCAACAAAGCTGTAGGTACATTTGCAAGATATCATCCTCAAAAATTTTTCTTAGCATTTGCCTTATAGTTCCTGCTAATGTCTTCTTTGCTAAACGTTTGAGGCCATTAACCTATTTAATTAATTTATAACTATATAAAAATATATTTTTTATATTATAATACTTTTTAATTGTTAATAATATATACTCTGCAAAATTACTTACAACATTCCTTCTAAAATGTTTGTTTAACAACTTTGTCTCAAATTCATCTAATTGATCTTCATTTTCAATAGGTAGTAATGAATCATATTCAAATAATTCTTCAGAAGTATTTTCATTATCTTTATTTGCTCGAAGCACAGTTTCAGTTAATGTTTTGTCTATCTGAAATTGATTTTGTGCAATTGTCTCTACATCGTATTTCATTTTTAACACAACTCTTAAAATTTTATTCATTATATCTGAAACAAACACGATATATGATGCTCTTTAAATATAAGATTTATCACACAGAAGTTAATATACTTTAAGTATAGACCATTGTTGACCTTACCATTTGATTCAGAAGTTTGTGATAAGCAGTTATTTTTTAATTTGAGTGTGTTTTGTGTATTACTAGACACCTTTTTAAACGATGACTGCAGTAAATTGACACCTATAAACAAATTTAAACAACTTTAACTTAATTTTAAATAACAAAAAAATAGAAGTTAACATTATATGTTATAAATAAAAATAATATTGTATTAATAACTAATTTTTATTACCAGCCAAGTCCAGTAATTCATAATTCGGGTAATCACTTGAATCATCTTGTAAATTAGCTTCGGAAACTTTAAAAGGAGATGACGACGTGTGGATAATTCCAGTACTGGGGGCTCTTTTAGACTCATATACTATATATAAATATAACACATACATTATTAGTATAAAAATAATTTGTGCCTATAAATATTACAATTAAAATTTCAGTTTTATTTTAAAAATTATTTCAATTTACCAATTTTTGGACTTGATGTTTCAGATTCACTCCGAGATATGTTAAGCAAATTATGTTTTTCACGTGTAATTTTAGAACCTGATAATCAAACAATAATCAATAGAAATGTGTTTTTTGAATATTGTAGAAGTGAATTAAACAAACTAAATAAACTATAATTTTATACTTATATTTACCTTTGATAGAAGTTACTGACACGGACAAATTATTTACATCAGACTCATGATCATGTCTATTTGATGTATTAATATTATGCTCTCGAGGTAATGCAATAATTAATATAAAGATTAAATACAATTAAATTAAATAATTTCACAGAGTAAAACTAAAATATATCTTTTTACAAGTAAAATAATGTTTTATTTGAATTTTTTAAAATACCTGCAATAGGACTGAATGAGTTTCTATCAAAAAGCTTTCTTTTTGCTTTTAAAAGTGTCGTGTTCAAAGGTAAACTGTAACTTGCATTTTTACTGTTTGATTCATATTTATTTTTATGTCCTTGCTCGCTATCAACATCTATAACATTTATAATAAATAATGTGTATGTACATTAACATATAATTTTTAATTACAATATATACCTAATTGGCTAGGAGATGAAGGAGATGAGTTTCTATCAAATAGTTTTCCTTTTGCATTAAAAGGTAAACTGTAACTTGCATTTTTATAGTTTGATTCATATTTATTTTTATGACCTTGCTTGCTTTCAACATCTATAACATTTATAATAAATAATGAGTATGCACATAAACATAATATAATTTTTTATTACAATATATACCTAATTGACTAATAGATGAATGATTAATACTATTAGAATTTTTCTTTTCTTTAAATGTTAAATGACCTAAGCTGTGACTATGTGATGTAGTTTCATGAGTATCCTTTTTTGTACCATTAGATTTGGGTGAAACACCTGTATAATGTATAAGATGTTTATCATAATTCATAATTTCCAAAATGTACACAAATTGTGTAAATAAATGAAGTATTATTTCAATACAATCATATTTTTATTTTATAGGTTCTGATGTGTAAAAAATAATGTATTGAATTTATAATTACAATATTCAAATGCTCTGTTGTAAAGCATTACCTAAATATACTGTAACAACTTAAACTAACAAATTAAATAAATTAAATAAGTAGTCAATTTTAAACATACTTCTGTTATAGGAATAAATTGGCGGATCTGTTACTTTTGATTTGCCTGCACGAGATTTTGAAATCTCATCATCACAAGTAGATAAGTCTGAAGTATACTCGGCCTATTTCAGTTTCGCTCTAGCTTCTGTTAGAGTAGCTAAAAAATAATAATTAAAATTAGGAATTATTATATATATTTAGAAATGCAATATATTTAGAATAATGACTTTTTTTATTTTAATGACAGTAATAATTATTAAACTGAATAACTAATGATAAGTATGAAATATAATAAATTATAATATGTTAGTAAAAATAATAATAGCCAATTTACCAATATTTTTCTTTAACGTTCTTGATACAAAATAGTTGAAATCAAATTTGTTGGCTAATACTCTGCGTTCAACATTTTTTTTTACATATTTTTTGGGCCAGGCACAAACATTATTTTTAACCCAGTGTGCTGGAACGACTTCGACAGTATTTTCATTTTCAAATAATACTATTGACCACATATTTATACAAACTGAAAAAATGTAGTTATTAAAAGTATTTAAAAGCGTGGTTCTAACTGTTATAGTGTTATCAGTAATAATAGTAATTTTAGTATATTTTGTTTATTGTATACAATATAGCTATAATGTGTTATTACTACAATAAGCATCTGCAGTTATACATATTTAATTTAATACATTATTATGGTTATTTATTTATAAAAAAAGTTCATTTAATATTACAATGAAAAAAATAGGTACCTATTATATTTTGAATCACCAACCAAAAATCATACAATTCACATATTTTCTTATCTTCATACTTATATTTACCTTTAGTTACTAAACATTTACCTAATATATTTACACATACAAAATTTAAATTTAAAAAAATGAATAAGTTTATAAATATACCTAACTAAGAATTATTAAATATATACATATTACTAAAACAAACAAAAATTGGAAAATTTAATTTAAAATAAATGTTTGATTTCTAAATGTCATGCAAAAGGTGTACAACAATCTGTTCATTTTTGTAAAATAAAATCATAACTTTTTTTTAATATCTTTAACATTCCAGCACATTAAATTTTTAGACAAATGTTTAACAGAAAAAATTCCTAAATGTGATGATTTAATAGGATGAACATAAAAATCTGATTTTTCCTTGAATTTCCTGCCAATTAAAACTATATTTCCAGTGTTTGTAGAATGTGCAATATTAATTAATTTAACAATTTCATTATTAATTGTACAAAAATATGAGTCTGCGTCCACATTGGTTTTTAATTTGTAATTTCCCAAAATTAATGTACTAAACTGTGGATCCGTCACTAAATTATTTATCAGAGGTCCCTTGTTATGTGGTCCTAATAATAATCCTTCATTATTGTTTATAATATTACATTTTTTTTTTAAATTACTGGTTGATTTTTCTCCTTTTTTATATCGTATTATAACCTGCTCCAATGGTTTATGAAGTTTTCTAATCATACTCTTTAATACTTTCATGTAGTTTTCAAACGAAAACGTACTACAATTATCGAGGTCCATATCTATCATAATCATCCATCAAATGAAGTAAGCCATGAATATTTGGTGCCATGTACATTTGGCCATATATTTGTTCAGAGGACTTGACAAAATATTATAAGTTATAACAAATCATGAGCATATTGTTTTAAAGAAACATGCTGAGGACTTAGAAGTATCGTCATTGCTATGCTAAGAGCCTTAAAATGTTTGTAACAATCATCAGTTATAATATCTTTTAAAATAACAAAACCATAATATATTAAAATCGATCTAAATTCTGTTGCTTTAAATCGAGCTACTTCTTCAAATTTTCTTGGTTTTCTTGAAAAATCACAAGGAAAATCTGACTTTAAGTTAATAGCTAAATCTGATAACTCCCTAATTTTCCATGAAGGCAAGCGCACATTTGATGGACCATTCATCCATAAAAAAAGCAGTTTTTTGGTCACTCCAAGACATAACATATGCATATAATCTAAAGAAAAGTCGTTGATAATATCAAACATAGGTAATTCAATAAGTATAGAGATATCAGTATTGGGCAAATGATGATCATTTGTTAATTTGTCTGTATAACCATTATGTGTCTTATTTGGTGGTCTTTTGTGTAATTCGCAATAAGGAAAAACAGTTCTATTTTCTATACGCTATCCTTCAATTTCACATCGTGGGCATGAATTATATCCAGTATGGGATTTAATTTTTAAAACGAACGACCTTGCTGGCATATCACAACAAATTGCATCAATTTTAACTTTGTACAGTTTATCTTTCAGTTGAATACCATTCAATACTAAATATTTTGCTTCATCTACAAAATCTTTTAAGTAGTCATTGCTGTCTGAAGGTTTTTGGTTCCCACAGTAGAGTCCCACAGGAAAAACGAGATCAGATTTTGGTCTTATGTAAGCCAAAATTGGCCAAAACTGTAGAGAAGAGCTTTTATGAATGGGAAGTCCATCAATACCAATAACAAGTTTTAATTCTTGCTCTAAAATACAATTATTATAATATGGTAAATGACGAACAATTCCATTTTTAAGACCAAAGTGGTAGTATTTACCAGGATCGACGACCCCCATATTTTCTAAAGAAATAGGTTTAGTTTGTAATAATGTCTTGCTACTTTTGGGCAATGTAATAAAACATTCATGTTTTCGAAGAATACTTAAAAGAGCATTTAAGGAAATATGAGAAATGTTGTAAAGTATTGCCCATTGAGCTAATTCATTACTTATCATAAATGATGTACTAGATAATAAGTTATTAGAATCATCAGTGTCAGATGTGTCTGTAGGAAGAGAACTCTGAAGAGAATCAATATTGTAGTTAAAGAAATCAAAATGTTGTGATTCATTTAATTCTTCTGGAAGTCTATCTACTGTTGTAAATGAAATATTATCCTGACAGTTAGGTGAATTTGAGTTAGAGATTGGTATTTCGTTAAGTAGATTAGATTCCAAAAATAATTGTTGAGGAATAATATGATGGTTGTAGGTGTTTGAAAGAGGATTGAAATAGTCTAACTCTTCTTTAATTTTTCTTCTCTTTGTCCGACTACTGAGAGAGACGGATTTCTTCATGGTATAATATAGATTTAAACAGGTATTTCTACAACAAATCAAATAATAGAAATAAATAATAAATGGTAGGTAGGACATTCAACTGTTTGTTACCAACAACACTATAGTCTTATAAGTCAAATGTACCAACAAAAAAAATTTAAATTATTTAAGTACCTAATAAAATAACTACTGACTACAAATCACAAAAATATTTATTAAAATGTAAATTGTTTAATAATTAAACATTATACAAATACCAATGCTTATAACTAACCAATTCATAAAATTAAACTAGTTGACTTTTGAAGATAATATAGTATCCTTACTTAAAAAATGTATGCATTATTAGATATTATTTTTAATTTTTTACAGCATTTTAAGCTGAATACCAGAATACCCTCGAGAATACCTAAATACCTAATACATGATATGAACAAAAACAAAATTTATAAATTGGATCATTAAGAAATGATTTGTCATTCATTATTTTTTATTTACCTATTTATGTTTTGTAATTAAAATAAAAGGTACCTACAATTGCAAAATAAATTAAATGAACTTAATAAGTTATAGGTACATTACATAAATATTTGTTTTTAGATTTTCAAAAAAAAAAAAAAAACAACTACCAAGGGTAATAAATTATTATAAAGGTACATAAAATGACATTGCATCCACACCTAGGTATAGTATCTATCTTACAAACTCATAACACAGCAAATTCTATGTTCCGGACAATTTATTGAATTCTGTTATATTTAGTATTAGAGTGAATAGACCTGTAGTCAAATTTTAAAGTAAGAATATTAGCTGGTGAATTGTATAGGTTATATTTATATTTTAATTTTAAAGTGAGTTATAAACATTTTAAAATGTACAAAATAAAATATAATATTCACTAGATAATATTGTTAGGTACATTGAAATTTAATAATAGGTAAATTCACTCTAATATTAAACATAACAGATATTATAGATTAGTCAGTGTACAAATTATGTGAACATTTATAAGATGAAGTCAGCACATGTGGATTTACCTATAGCATCCTCAAATTATACCTATCCATGGTAATTTTGAATTTAATTTTAACTCGATTATAAAATTCTCAGTTTTATATGCAATCCCAGTCATTAATTAACAATCAAATAGTTACTTTAAATTTAAAAATAATTTTTTAAAAAGAACTACATAAACAATAAATAGGTTAGGACTGCTTTAAATTAATGTCCCCAATATTTTTTTAAACATGAATAGGTACTTAACTATTAATATTTGTAGGTGTGTTGCCAAACATTTTAATAAAATAATTTACTATTATAAGTTATGGTTATCACACAATCAGTATAACTACCCTACCTACTAAGATTACATTTATAATAAGTTTTTTAGTACCTACCCTAGAAGGTACAAATACTTTTGCTAGGTACTTGTATTTTGGAAACGTATTAAAATATTAGATATACCTAATACGAGGGTTATATTATGGTTATTAGATTAACTAAGAATTTATGAATCAACATGACATGACGACCATAACTATAATTAGGTATATGGTCTATAATTTAACATGATAAAATATTATATAGTTCCAAAATATTTGTCTAGGTTATGTATTCATGCATTGTTTATTGCATAATAAAAATATCTAGGTACCTAACTTAGTATATTATATCAACTGTATTATAATGCTTGCTAGAAACTAATATATAATATTTAATAAATTAGTATTTGATTTTTGGAAAAATTAAGTTTGGCTCAATAATATAATGAATAATGATTCTTATTTTGATCGTCAAAGTGTGATATTAAATAAAAATTAGCCCGAAAACTAGCTGTAGTCTAAGCTAAACTATCTAAAATAGTAAATGTATATTTGAAGATAAATGTTGAGCCGTTACCTAGTTACATAATATATTGTGTATTAAGAATCTTAAAGTTTAAACTACGACCAAACGAAATAAATAATAGGTAATATAAAATAGACTTAAATGTAAACTGAAATTGACCGACTAATGACTAAACTCTTACAGTTACAACTAAAATTTTAATTAAAATAAAAAATAGGTAATAGTACTCACCAGATCACCACTACCTATTTGCATAAAATAAAACGTGAGACGTGAGTTCTGACTTTCTGAGTATAACACTATATAGTAAATAATAATCAGTGTAATACTGTAATAACTGAAATTCACTCTACACTCTGGAGCCATTCAGAGGTTGTGACTTGTGATTCGGTGGCCGGTGGGATATTATCAATGTACTTCATGGTTTGGGGTTTACCCTTAGAAAATATATATAAATTTTACCACTAATTTTAGACGGGTGTATTGAATAATATTCGAATATCGGATAGTCCGCTGTCCCGCACTCCGCAGTCGCTGTCGCCTGTCCCACGCGGCGGCACACGTGACACAGCACACAGCAGCGCCGCAGCGGTGTCTTGAGTTATCTATAATATTGTACTATTTGTATAATATAATATTATATAATATTTTTATGGCGCGGTCGGTGCATACAAACTTAACAATGAATATCAAAAAACCCGCGTCACGAAGGACTATTAAATTGAGACACTGATGAATGATGATATTATCACAATATTATTATCGAATACCGAATACGTAAATCGTATATATTATAATTTATAAATTCATAACATAATAATACTTACCTTACCTTTACCTACCTATTACAATTTAGTTTGGGATTTATAAGTTTAGATTGATAACATAGCAATACATGTAAATGATGCAATCGTAAATACTGAATAATGTCTCGGAAATTTGAGTTTTTCCCGTATAAAGTGTACCGCAGGACGCAGGCGTGCAAAATATATTTAGTACCTACGTCAAACGAATATTATTGTTTGTGCATAGGTATACAGATATTTTTCGTACTGACCGACCGTTTACCACAGTCGCAGTTGGCGACAGACCACAGTCCGATACTACTGTATATAGTGTACTGCAGTCTGCAAGTGTCACGTATGATGTATAATATTTGCGTACCTACCTATTAAATATTTTTGAACCTATACGGCTATACGAAATTATTAAGAAATACGAATATTATATTACGTATAATAAAAATTTATGTGGATAAATTTTAATAAGCACATTGGTATAGGTACATATCCAACATAGTATCCAAATTATGGCAGTATTTAGATATTCCTCTTTACTATCGGAACACTAATTCAATGTCATAAATATGAAATTGTATTTTTTCCATTTATTAAATTTATAAGATTCATTTTTATATTTAATAATACAAATAGGTATAACAAATAATTGTTATAAGTATTATATTTATATCATGGTGTATCATATTTTACTTGGTGTATTACTCTTTGATGGCACCTAATATAATATATTCCTTATAAGTATACGATTTATATACCTACGAAAAACCTTTTATTATAGTTATTAGCTAAAAATATTATTTAGTATTAATTTATTAATATGCATATACTTATACTCAGTGGCGTACACCCCAATAATATACAGGATAATAATAATTATTATAATAACAAACTCAAAATGGTAATTAAGTAAATAGTAAATTGTAAATACATATTAATAGCTACCTATTAGTAATAATTTAATAATTAGTTAATATTATTAACTTATACACGGTTATGAAATAATCCTTAAGACAATATAATTATGATGGTATCTCGTGTATTTTTATAAAATTTCAGATATGATGAAGCTTCCCTTGAGTTCCCCTTAAAAATTATAGTAAGGGTAGGTACGCTATAAAATGTAGTACTCCATCCCCGCCTGCGACCACTCACAATTTCGAGCACTAGCTGGGTATATATTATAAAATATAGGTAGGTTACCGCAAACCACAAGGTACCTAAATATATAGTACGCAAATAATTATGGCACAGCTAAATATATTATATATATATAAATAAAATGAATATTATTATGAACACAAATATAATATTATTCTGTTATTAAAAATATTATTAATAATTAAGTATATTAAAAATAATAAAATATTATTATTAATTAATTACAGTAAAAATATTATAATAGTTTTGTAGTAGTAACCTAATTATAATATATTTTTTTAAATAACGTTATTAATGCCGTATACAAAAAATATTAAAATAATAGTATTAATAGATTACTTAAAAAAATCGCACTCCTAGAACAAGACTGCTACAACTCAAAATGTATAGTTTTGAGAAAAATCAATTTGAAGTTTGGACCTTAGATATTTTAATGAGTTTTTTACTTATGCGTTTGAAATTTAACACTTAAATACTTACAATCATTCTTTATAATATTAATTTTTCAAATAATTTGAAATTCACTCTTAAACCCAAAAATTTAGACTTGTGGCCATTTATAATTTTTTAAGTAAATGCAAGACTGCCATATTTTGAGATGTGACTGTATTTCATACAGAAGTTGTGGCTGCAGTATCACAAATTATAAAATGCAATACTGCCACAACTCTAAATATTGCTGTTTTGCACTCAACATATTACACGATAATTAGTTTTTATTCAGTGCAAGAACGCCACAAGTCGAAATAAGGTAGTCTTGAATTTTGACTTCAGTGATAATTTGGATAAATAAAAATAAGTATACTGCCATAAAGTAAATATGGCAATCTTGCATTGAAAATTAACTAACATTTAAATAATTCCATACTGACACATCTCTATAGTGGCTAAATGAAAAATGATATTGAATGTGGCGCTCTTGCATTTTATAGAGCTTATTTTTCTCTATTCAACAGTAGTCATAACTCAAAATTGATGAATTTTGAGTTGTGGCAGTCTTGTTCTAGGAGTGCGAAATATTATATTAATTAAGTAATTGTGATATAATTATAACATTATTTTTCTAATAATATTATTTATAATGTAAAAACAATAATATTATATTATTATCATTACACATTTTCTATCTGGTATGTTTCGATAATCGCAGTCGGACTGCCACCACTCCATCCGCCAATGGCGAATAGAACTTCGGATGGGATAGCGCTGTCGCTCGCACGTCCCAGGTATCCATCCGAAGTTCTAACTATCCATCCGAAGTTCTAACTATCCATCCGAAGTTCTATTCGCCATTGGCGGATGGAGTGGTGGCAGTCCGACTGCGATTATCGAAACATACGACACAAAGTCCGACCGATGGACGAGGATATTCGAAGAAGACACTCAAGGGCCGAGAGCGTACCATGGCACGATCGTCATAAATCAGTACATCTACATAATTGGAGGTTTTGATGGGCTGGAGTATTTCAACTCTTGTAGGAAGTTCAACACGATCACAAGAACGTGGGAGGAAGTAGCGCCGATGAACTGTAAAAGGTATAGTTATTTTATTGTATAACACTCCTAGATCGTTCGCCATTTTTTGCATTTAACCTGCAAATAAGTTTGTGTGTTTACACCGCTCTAGAATTTGTCAACCGATGAAATAGGTAGGTACTGCGAGTGAATATAGTAAACCTCCAGCATTTCACATGGACATTATGTATACAATTATTATTTATGACTCAAGGTCAGACTCTAATGCACTATAAATTATTATAGTCGTTTAATATAATATATTCTATACAATTTTAAAATATGTTTCTTAATATTTCCTATAAAACGTATAATAATACGCTTATAAAACATCTAAATATGCTAAAAAGTATCAAAATATACACTTAAGTCTAAAGTATGCATTAAAACTGTTAAAAATTTAAAATAAATATAAAACATTTTATTGTATGTATCAGTGTCTAACACAATGTTCTGTCATTATTTATAATATTATTGAACTCACATTTAACAAATGTATTAGGTACAGTGACTTCTCTAGACACCTATAAATGTACTGCAGAGCGTTACCCAGTTGTTGCCCGCTTTATTTACATTTATATTAAATCATATATTTTATACATGGACAAATAAATTATATAAAACAAAATTGTGTACCTACATCAAAAATATTATTAATATTTATGTCTACCTTTATCATTGTTGATTATTATTTACCAACGTAGATGTTATGTCAGCGTTGTGTTGTTAGACGGCATTATTTACGCAATATGTGGATTCGATTGCCATCACCGGCTGGGCTCCGCAGAAAAATATAATTTCGAACGAAACCAGTGGACGATGATAGCACCAATGACTTCTCAGAGGAGTGACGCCTGTGCAGCTGTGCTGTGTTGAATGGTGAGTTTAACGTCTCAACAATCTAACTATACCGCATGTGATTATTATAATAGTAGATCTTATAAATATATAATTATAATATATATATGGGAACACGGGGCAGGACGAAACACGTAATGTTAATGTTGAATTTTTCAGAAATATTCTAAATTTATGTACCTACCAATTATAATTCAATGTCCCATAGTTTTATAATTGTTCCCTTTAAAATATTTTAACAATATTATTGAAATCAAAAAAATTATCAAAATAAAAAACTTAATTTGTCCCACCCATCCAAATTATGGGGAAGATGAGAGAGATATATTTTTAAGAGCTGTATGATTTAACTCAAAAAGTACCAAAGTTATACCAAGTTTGACGTTTTTACTTAATTTTACCTACCTATAAATCCCAACCTAACCTAACCGTACTAAAATCCGATGAATAAAAAAAACCAAATTTAACCCTTTTTTTAATTAGCGTATCTTCTTCCCATAGGTCTAATCTACACACCATAATTCATTTATACATAAGATATATTGACAAAAAATAATAATACAAATCAACAAACATGCCCGATTAACCAATAGCAACCAATATAATATACTACACCATGGAGTAAATAAAGACAACGGTATCGAGTTCAAATCCTAGACATCAATAAATAGTTTTTGCAGTTTTTCTAATTATTCGGTTGACTTTTTAAAAATTTTCTTTCGTAAAAACCTTCAACTGGCAATTATGAACATCTTAAAAAAAATTTGAGCAAAATCGGCCCAGCCGTTCTCAACTGATGCAATTTCGAATTTTTTGTCTCCATTTTTATATATATAGATTATTTGTTATAGCCTGTAAGTTGAATAAATATTATAATATTATAAAATTATTTTTTATTCGTTGCTACGGTGGTAGAAATTAAAATCTAATTTTTAGCGGTTATTTAATTTTTCGGTGGTTTTTACATTGGCATTAAATAACTATTGATAAAATCGAAAAATGACCTCTTTAAAGTACCATCTTGATCAAATTTTCTAAAAGATAAGGTACTATATATTGAAATCATCGAAAGACTCGTTCTGGTAGACATTTTGTATACAGGTTATAAAAATAAAAAAATAAATAAATAAATAAACATCATTGTAAAAACACTAGCTTCCTCGCTCCTCTCAGAATCTAAAATATGAAAATATGAAAAAAATCTGGAATATTATAATTATTTTCTAATTTTTCATGTAATCATAATGTTATTAATATTTTGCATATTATTTATTCACGTGTTATATGCAATAATACTGATATGCTCAGTAAATATCTCAGGTAAATTTCAATTATGGAAATTGAAAATGTGGCGAAAATGTTAATATTTTTATATTTTGTACATATTAAATTACGCAATTAAATACACCTATTGATGATGACAATTATAGAACTTATAGATGCTATTATAAATGGCAAAATAAACTATTTAAAATTAATCATATTATTTATTATTTGATAATTATTTATACATATATTTATTAAAATTTTTAATTTTAAATATTAAATGCTATGGCGATTTACAACATACATCAATGTAGGTGTAAATTATAGGTATCTACATTGTTTTTCAAAATCTTTATATCTAATGCTGTAATTTATACATTTTAGTAATAATTGAATTTTTTAAGTATTATTTAAAACTAATATAAATTCAAAGTTCTACTTGAGCTGTATGTAATTATAGGTAAATATAATTATTGATTTCCAACAAATATTTTTTATTGCCGGTGGGTATTATGTGAATTATATCAGCAAGTGAATATTGTTATGATTTATGATATTTTTTCATATAAAAGGCTATAAATGTTTTGGTAATATTATAATTCTCAAGAATTATAAAAAGTACCTACAATTTTGCAATGAGTTTACTGCTATTTTCTTACTTGGACTTGATTAAAACGTCGTCATAATTAAATTTTAAAAAATAATTGAATTATTTGGTATTAGCAATGAAGAAAATAACAATTCAAGCTGACTTCGACTTATCTTCTTTTATTCCATGTCATATTACTATAATATTATATTGTGTCAACCCTACAGAATATTATTTCGTGGGTTCATTATATTATAATACAAAAAATATTTTCCAAAAACCTCCAAATGTTTTTAACCTTAATTCTTTGTCTAGACATCATTATTATTTAACATTCGTTTATACGTCTAATGTAATGGATAGCCGGTATGTGACACACCCATCCGTGGAATGCGACGTTATATTTTAATATGTGATTAGTAGAGATGCGATTCAATTAAATGTTGATTAAAAGACACAAAATATATGCTTTTTTACCAGAAGTAGAAATCTACTAAGCATGTCGTTAAAATATGCTTTGCAAACTATGAGTATTTCTACATAATATAGCGAATTGTCTATGTTTAGGATATAATGGTACCTATGACGTTCTAAATCGAGGACAAAAAGCCCATAAAAATTAACACACCGCAGAAAAAAATTCACCATGGAAAAAAGCCCACGGATAAGAAATTCAACGAAAAAAAATTAAATATAAATATATATTTATCTTTTTGGTATAAATGTATAATAAATATAAGTTTGAAAAATATAATCGCAAGTAAAAAATGTACCTATTATGAGTTATGACAGCTAGCCTGTTCATCTTTCTAATAAAACCAAGTATAATATGATATTATAATTATAATTATCCATTTAATTGATTTCAAAATGAAATTATATGAGATTTACATTTTATTTGTATATTTTAAAAAATAAATTGTTTTTCTAAATATATTCTAAATACCTATGTGTATGTTAAAATTGTTTATAAACCATGTATACCTAATATTACAACAGGATAGAATTAATTATACTAGATGAAACGAATATTATAAAAGCTTTAAATAGGTAATATTGTTTACCGCCATAGTACCTAAATAATATCTGTGTATGTCGTGGACAACCAAAATGCAAGCGGAAATATATTATTAGGTATGCCATTATATAGCGGTGAAACTTATGAGGGGTATAGGTGTCTAGCTATTATTTGAAATAAATTATCTACTGCAGTAGACGAAAATATAAAATTAACTTAACATGCCAATAATGTTACTGCATAACACACCGCGGTTGAGTTATAAGTTAATTCTGAAAAAAATAACTAGTTATGTAACACTCAACTTTAACTTTTGAACTAGTTAATTGCCAGCCTACCATAATACCTACTGGCTACTGTGTTGTCATTGTTTCTCGAATGCTAATATCATTTAATAATATATAAATATATACTTGGCCATAAAACAGTTTAAACATGTTTAAAATAGTAATAATGTCAAAACAATAACACATAGTTATTACTAAAATAATATTTAACTATATTATATAACTATTAACTAAAATATTGAGACCAATTCAACACTAAGGTATAACCTCGTATTGGTGAAATTGGAGTCTCATCAATTACATTATGGTTTATTATTAATTAACAATCGTAAAAAATAAAAGAAAAAAAGCAGAATGATGATATACAATTTTATAAAATATATTATGAGAAAACAATAAAGAAATAGCAAGTTCATGATAATTTTTAATTGATTTAAGTGAAGTTGATAAATAACATTTTAAAAAGTTTAATCTTTTAAAATTTTAAGTTATTTTATTTTTTTTTTACTCAGTTTAGTTAAAAGCAGAGATTGAAACAGTTTCAACTTTTAACAGTTACGGTTTAAGTTTTTGGAACGGTTTTCTACATTTTCTGGTTCTAATTTAGGTTTTAAGATCAATTTTTTTTTAAGATTTTAGGTTTTAGTTACGGTTTATAAACTTTTTTTTTTGAAATATTTATTATTAAAAAGTAACAAATTTAAAAAATGTAAATAAAGGAGGTTTTTGTGCCTTTTATAACAGGCCGTATTTTTTGTTGTTATTTAAATATTTCAAAACGTTAGTAGGTGCCTAGATTAGTTTTAGTATTTTATAATTTAAATGATTATAATATTGTAGATTCTGAGTGAAACGATGAATGTATTGATTTTAAAATGATGTGTGGTTTTTTTTCTTGTGTGTCTGACATCACGGTTTGGGGTAGTAAAACTGCTTCGATTTTCTTCAACCGTATCTGGTTCGATGGGAAAATGAATCTATAGTTCGTATATTCGGGAGGTAAAATTTTAAAATTCACAATAGTTTTCACAAGTGCCAGGAAAAACAACATAAAAATTAAGGAAAAACGGGAATTATTAAGCAAAATCGGTTTTCAACACAAAATCGATTTTGGTTATGGATGTAACTTAAACATGTATACACATGCGATTTGCACTAGTTGTTTATGTCTGCATTTTCTATATACGATAACATTTTCAAAATATTTTAATTTATTTTGAACTGCTTAGGGACATTTTAATTTACTATTTTTTTTAAATTTTTTTCTAAAAATATCAATAAAATTGTATTTGTTGTTTAAAAAGCTTGAAAATTTAATAGAGGGCTCTTAGCATATTGTTTTAAAGGCAGATGAAAAATATTAAAAATCCTTAGTCACAGTTTTTTTTTGTAGCCATTTAAAAATCGAATTTTGACAAAATTTAATAATTATTTTGTAGTTAAAAGGTTTAATTAAATGTTTAACTTTTATATTTAAGAATTGAAAATTTAAAACAAGATTCCATGTAAGAAGTTAACCCTGTTACCAAAAAATCTAAAAAATACATAAGCAAAGTTCATTTTTATAGTCATTTTAAGTTCAAATTCCGACGCAATTACATATTAAAAAAACTAGAATAACTATTTTAGTTATTTTGTTGTGATTGCATTATATTATTCGTGGGTACTTGAAACTTCTAAAGTACACTATTATATATCTATGAAAGTAGCAGCGTTTGTTGTTGATGTATAACTCGTTATAAGTACCTAATGGATATTGTGTTATGATTAATTTGGAATTTTGTATAGGTGCCTATTATAGGTCATTTTTTTTAATACCATAGATATGTATATAGTATGTCTTATACCTAGACTGACATACCGTCTCCTCTCAGAATCGTTTTTCTTATACAATTTTCATTATATCATTGAATTCAAATTTAATACCATCCATTATACAGTGACCCTCTTGTAACCTACTGTTCAGCAGAGCAACTTTTTAAATATGTACTTATTGGCAGTAAGACTATTTAATACAGCTATGATTTATGACATCTAAACATAGGTACGTACATCGTACATTAATTTTAATTATTGTAAAATTAGTGTAATTTAAAACATTTCTACTTAAATAAAAACACGGGGTAATTTAGTAGTAAAACTGTGGGTTGCGCAATACAAAATGAATAATATAACATTTATGCATGTAGGTATCAGCGCGTGGGCGTGCGTTATGAACCAATAGCGAGGTGTCTCGACGAGGGGCTACTGACGGATGACAACGAGCTTGAGCGACCAGTTATTTAACCGACATTAATTATATTAAAAAGATTTTAAAACATTTACAATCCCCATTAGTAAATGGCTTATTACCTAACTAATTTGTCCCGTTTAATCAATAATCCGGCTGTGTTTTGTATATATTATTTTTTCTTGAATTCAATTCTACTCAATTTAGTAGACATTTTAAGTCTGTAAATCAGATTTATCGATTTGGGTGGTATACTTTTTAAAATTAAATAGAGATTTGGTATGGATTTACTGGTATTGTAAATACATGTTTAAAAATCTTTAGAGTATGTGTTTATACTAACCCACCATAGGTCTCTAACGTAAAGAAAGAATTCGACAAAAAAATTGAGGTTTTTGATATTTTGTGCGCCGAAGGTGAAATATTAGAGGGACAGTCTTTTTTCTTGTGGAGCACGTAAATGGCAATATATTGTTGTTTGTTTGCTTATTATAATACACGATGTGTAGGCAGAGTGGAGTACTGTCGACAAGGGGGAAGTCCCCTTTTCCGAGAAACGTTTTACACAAAAAAAAGGTCTCGAACCACCTGCTATATTCATATGGACCACCATGAATCTATTGTGTATTTTTCCATTATAGTTTAAAATGGTTAATCTTACTTTGGATAAAGATATTTTTTTGTCAACTTTATAATACCACTAGAATTCCCATCATGGCTCGTCCGTGATTGGTTGTTTATTTTGCCTTTCTTAACATGATATGTAGAATTTTTTATTCAAATCTAAATCGTGTAATGTAAACGGCAAGTAAATATAAAACATGATTAATGAAAACGTATTGAAATGTTTCTAGCCGGATTAATGATAGATGTATTTGTATATTTTATATAATATATTTTATGTATGTGATCTCCAAATACAGAACATGAAAATAGATAAAATACTATATGCGTGGAAAACTATTAAAACCCATTCGGAGTCGGGTGGATCGTAACACATTTGAGTTATATTTCGATAACGCAATTTTTATAAAGATAAGTGATCGGTGTTTTCCATACAACTCTTGTAATACCTATTAAAACTATTATATTAATTTATTGTTTATAATTTCAGCAAGTGTTTATTTACGACAGAGTGCGTAAACGATTATAACTGTAATAGCAAATAAAATTAAATTGTGGATAATAGATCACTAGTAGGCTCATTTGGTATAACCTTGTGAAAAAAATTTGGAAAAATGTTAAATAGCGTCGTCAGAAAATTGGAACATTTAAATACAAGGCACCTCCTCCAGAAAAAAAAAAAAATAAAAATCAGGCGATCTGGGTGACACTGAAGAGTGGACACGGACAACAACTCTGTGAACAAAAGCGGAAAAAAGATAAATAGTGTTGTCACAAAATGGGAACATAAAAGGGGCTTGTACTTGAGTCTTGAGGACCTCGCAAAGAGGCCCAAAAAATTAGCTTGTTTTTTAATTTGTCAAGAACTTTATACTTATTTTTTATTAACAAAAGTGGTACTAAAACCATCAGCAGACTGTCAGGTCTAACAGTAAAAAATTCAGCCAAATCGGTTCAGTAGTTTTCATTTATTGCGATCGTAGAAAAGCCCTTACAATTTTATATAGTAGTAGTACCTATATAGATCATTTTATTGTAAGCAGCCCCTTATATTTATATCGGTCGTCTTTAATATTTATTTAGATTTTTTTAAATCATTAATATTTATTTACAAACTCAATACTAGGGATATAATCTATCAGGGGTCATCAATTATGGGCAACTCACGGGATTCACCATTGCTGCCAGTGGGCGAACTTTTTCTTGCCCGTAGACAGGAAATTCGTTTTTAATTCCTTTCTTGATGAAGTGTTTTGAATGATATTTTCACAGACTTTAATTTAGTTTTTTGATTTAACCTTTCATTTTTTTTCATGAACATGCACATAATATTATAATTATGGTGGCCCAACGAAGCTCCCAAAATTCCATAGATGGCCCTCTATCAAATTAACTATACCTACACAAAATACACCAATAGAAATAACCCAATAAGCGTCGAGTGTTTATTGGTACCTACAACAATTATTATAGCTCTCATGGTCATCTCAATGTGACAACAGATTAATTACTATTATATTATTTCCAAAAATAGAACATAAACCCAAATATAGTTGAAAAAAAATTTAAAAAACCATAAATATGTAATTTACTTATATGCCAATAATATACCGTGTACTAGTATAGGTATGTTTCACTCTTTTTTATTACTTATTTTAAATCTTAAAAGTTTTATCTGGACATTATATTATTATGTATGTATTAACCATTAAGTAAAAATATTTTAATATAGTAATTTGTTCAATAAAATTTAAAAAAAAAATTTAAATGAAGGATAATAATAAATATAATTATTTAATACTTAAACTTTTTTTGAAAGATATCTATTATTATTTATTATTAATAACAAACCAAAAAAAAACGCAATATTCACTTGGATTGTTTTAAACAAATGTTTTATCCGTTTTAAACAATTAACAAAACGTTTAAAATGTTTTAAGTTCATATTTTAAACATATTTAAAATAAGTTGTTTATAACATTGTGTTTTAAACTTTATAGCCCTGATAAATCCAATTTATAAATTAAGTTATTATGATTACTGTACCATACACAGAGGTAGTGCCAATGTGCCATTATGCCCCTTTTTGCCAAACGATAATGAATTCTGCCAAAAATGAGTTCTCTATCTAATTGGTAACCTTCATAAATCGTAGGCTATTAAATTAATTTTAGGTTACGGACTTACGGTCAAATCTACGATACTGATTTTTTTATAAAAACGAATGTACATATTATCATTGATTTAAGTGCCTAGTTACTTTTGTTTATAACCAGAGAGTATAATAAAATGTTGTACAAACATATTTAATACACCAGACATTTAAATCAAGAAATTAGAACACCTATCCCTAATTATATTATTTATGTACCTAAGTAGATTTTTAATTTACTTAGATTACCTATTTTATTGGGTAAAATATTGGGTCAGCTCCCATTTCGCCGCCATTTAATTTCGCCGCGGTACCGTTTCGCCGAATTTATTTTTTCGCAGTTCCATTTCGCCGAATTTATTTTTTAAGTAACTCTTTAACTCTAGATTAACTTAAGATTACTCAACAATTATTCATTGTTTTATTTGTAGTTAATAAGTAATAATAATATTTTCAAATGAATCATTAATTCATCAATTGATAATACTCATAATAATATTATCCCAAATCTGCAAAATAATTTGATTTTTATACTATTTTTTTGTTAAATATTCCTATTGTAATGACGTGAAGTGTGAACTATGAGATTGTGATGCGTGGTAGATAACACCAGTGATTTGAACGCATTGATATTTGCATAAATGCATAATAATCATGACTGTCAGAACTAGTAAAAACTCTTTTCTTCCACACCTCAACTAAGAAGAAAAATATATATTTATATAATATATTATACTTGCCTATAGTTTAATATTACCTATTAATTGTTATACCTTTACGTTTTATAATATACGTATTGAAATTTTTTGTTAAACGATAAATATTTCTGATAAATATTTCTCTGTGTCTATTTATCACTTTTCAAATCACAAATTCATAACCATGTTCTAAGACAAAAATAATTTTATGCGGCAAAATGGGTCGGCGGCAAAATGGGATTAATTTGGCGGCGAAATGGTACCGCGGCGAAATTAAATGGCGGCGAAATGGGATACGACCAAAATATTGGTATAGGTAGGTACTATAATCCATATAGGTACTAGATATAGGTATTTTTTTGTAATTATAATATTTTATTATAGGTACTGGCCAACCTAATAATTATTATTATTATCTATATATTATTATTATTATTATTATTATTTCTTTATTTACTGATAAAGCTCTATTTACAAGATAATTGTTTTATAATATATATCTTTGTTTATTTATATAAATCGTGAAAGATTTATATTAAAAACTAATGTTAGGGAATGCCATTAAAATACATTTTTTTTTTTCATACAGGATAACAGTTATTATAAACTTATAAACATATATTAAGTACATAATTTTAAACCATACTTTACAAATAACTAAAATAAATTTAATTCTGTAGTATTTCCCATGATCATCAATATATTTACAGGCGAAGAACGTAAATAATTTTTAGAAATATTATTAATTGAAAAATAATTTCTTGTAGATTTGTTATTAATTCGAAATTTTAATTGTTCTAACAAATATGGACAATCTATGGTACCTATTTTTTAAAACTTTATATAAAAATATGTAATGTAGATAATCTCTTTTTTTATTTAATTATTATAGATAAAAGTAAGTTAATAAACCATTATACTCAGTATGTCGTTGGCGTTCTACTTTGAATTAGAAAGATAAATAACGAAGAAAAGGATTCGAGATTTTGAGTTATACAAATTTTATCAGAATGCCAAATAAGAGAGGAGTATTCTAATTATGATCTCGCAAATGCAAAATATAAAATTCTTAAAGAACCGTCTTTTTGAAAATTTGAACATGTTCGCGATATAAACTTAAATTTAAGAATGCTTTATTTGTTATTTTTTCAATATGACTGTTAAAACTTAGTTTAGAGTCAAAAAGTAATATCTAAGTCAACAAATTAATTAACTGATTCTATAGAAACGTTATTTAGTTTAGAATCATAATTAATACTTTTTTTTTTATATGTATATGTTTTTATTCAATCTGTTACAAAAGAGAACAATAAGAACAATTTATAGGTTAACATAGGTTAAAATAAATAAAATAAAAAGGCAGATTAGACTGAATGTAGGGGCCTCCCAGAGGAGGTACTACGACGCATAATTATTATTAATACTAGATTTTTCAATATTGAATGTTAATACTTTGCATTTGCTGATATTAAAACACAGCCCATTTAAATTACACCAATTATTGATATTTAGTAAATGTTCTTGTAAATTTATGCAATCATGAATCTTTAATATGATCTCATCATGTATATCTTTAAATTAATATCATCAATTTATATTACCAATGCATAATTCCAGTTTGAAAAACACAAACAATAATAGATTGTGAAGCAATAAGAATTTTTTTGTTCTTAATATAATTACTAATAAACGTATTCCCAATTCAAAACGAGTGTTAATTATAAACTTGTTATGATTGGAAAGGTATTGTTTAATATTTAAAAAAGAATTATTTTTACCAAGAGTTCGTGGTCTCTATAGAATTGCGGAGAAGGTACGAGTATAATTTGGTATGGTTGATAACTTTATTTATTTAAAAAGCACCATTATACAATTTTTTTTTAAATAACTTACTGGAAGCACCTTTCCCTCCAAAATCAATCATAACTCGTTGTTGTAATCTAGATAGCAAGTTTATTCATATAAATATATATTTTATGAAAAAATAAGTGCATATTATACTGCATGCATATTTGCGCTTTTTTTGGTACATTCGTATGCCCATACTTCGTTGTTTTTTTAACACATAAAAATCCGAGCCCTGAATAACAAATATTAAACTGTGCTATACGATTTACCCATGCATAGGCAGCTGCATGGATATCTACTTGTAAACATTTATTCGGATCCTGGGACACAATGAAATCGTTTGATTAATGTGTACTATTGGGGTGAGGATATTATTTTCCTTTAACACGCCTCTTGGCTTGGAATGCAATGTGTTCGGCATTCCTTATATTTTGTTGTAAGTGTTTACAACAACCTGAAGGGCAATCGCATACCTCCAGGGAATATAATAAAATAATAATAATAATATTCAACTGCGCAGTAGGTACCCACGTTTTACCGATTTATCGTCACGCATCGCAGAGTAAAATCATATTATAAAGATTACTGCGCTGTAGTATATATAATATAATATTATATTATATTATATTATACACATGTGATATATATTATAGTTTGGTCCGTACAGATGGTATTATATAGACACGTAGGTATAATGTTTTTGAAAAGAAATATATAACAAAAACAGGGTCCAAAAGGTCCAGTAACATTTGGCAATACAATAAAGGTGTTATATCCAAAATGTATATACTGAGTGTGTGTGTGTGTTTTGTGTACCCAGAGTACCCATGTCAAATGTCTAGACGATTAATGAGTTTTGGATTTTCAGAACAGAAAGGAACAATGATGCTGAACGCTGCATTAGGTTTTAAAATATTTTACACGGCCGATATAGTATGGCAATAAGTTAATTTATAAACTTTTAAATTTTACTAATTTTACGTGCTAATACCGATAGGAAAAAATTTAAACATAATCCGGACAAATTGAATGTATTGTTTTGTGTTTATGATTTGTTATTAACATTTAAATAGGTCGTTAATGTAATTATACATTTTATTAACATTCCAAAATAATTTTTTTTTACCTACTTTGCATATTGAAAGGGTTACACAACAATGTAGTAAACATCTAGAAGAACCATTATCTAACGAATCATCGACCTCCCAGGACAAGCCATGTTTTACGTCGGTATTTCTCTCCCATATCCTTTACCAACCATAAACCCGTACTATTAGGTACGATTTGCTCTATTTTTATTTATCTAGGTACATCTTAATTTATTTCCATTAACAAAAAACATTTTAGTGCATTATAATATCATTATATCAATACGAACATTAACTCGAATGATCTTAATTGTTATACCTACCTACATGTTTTTAAAATATTCAATAATTGATCAGATAATGAACAGTGACTTCAAATGGATACATACCGGTACAATAAATTGTTTGTTCCCACTAATGGACGTTTCCACCAAAGTCCCACACCACAGTTCCCAATTTCACTAGACTAGTGATCCTCAGTGTTTAAAAAGCGGTCAAGCAGACTGGTTGTGTATTAATAATAAAACATATAATTATTGTTTACGTATATCAATTAATAATTGTTTATAACTTACATCGCATATTTATTTATTTTTTGATATAAAGATATATTCAGACAAAATGACTGAATTGCCATGGCTGATGATTATACTCACTTTCATTAGTACGGTAATGGACAATTTTTATACGATTAACATTTATTTACTCTTTCATTGTTGTAACAATTAACGTTAGTATAATATGTACAGTAGGTACCTAAGTGTCAGTAAAAGCTTGCACATTATCTTCTTTATGTAAGAAAATATATTTGATTCACTTTTAATAGAATTTATTAAACTATGAAAGGTAACTTTGTACTTCATGGAACACTGTAATATATTATGTATTATATTATGCAGATATTTGTACTTTGTGGACAACTTATTGAATTTTCTATTTTTTTTTATTTTTCATTGCTTTACCTACAGTGCTAATAATTGGCATTGTTAGGTTTTATGGATATCATGTAAAAATATGTTAAACATGGTCTTAAATTATAATATTATTAATATATCATGCTATATAATACAAAGTGATTAATGTATAGGTAATTACAAAAGCTCATACCGACAATATTTTTTATTTTTATTGCGCATTTTTTATTAAATTATAATGTATCTGGTAGCTGCAGAGTACTAATAATAGTTATAATATAACTATAATGGTCGATAATGACTTATAATGTACGGACTGGATATATCATTATATTATTTTGTCAAATTTCGTACTTCATACCTCATACAAAACTATTATGGATTTACGCTGAACTGTTTTTTTTAACAGTTTTAAGTTTTTTGACCTAGTGAACATTTTGTTATCGATATTAATAAGAATAAATAAATAATACTCAACAATTTTATATGCCTATACATAGTTCAATATGAGTCAAAATATTTTGAAAATGTTATGGTGTATAATAATGCTTATTTAAACATTCAATGAAAATGCATGTTTCTACGGTAATGTTTTTTTAGAATTACATCAAAAACCAAAATGTATTTACCCGGAGGGAATTTGAGTGAAAAAAGGTTATCTAACTAATTCGGATGGCAATTCACCTACACAAGACTACTCTTAATATACTCTAAATTAGTACATACCTATATAAATATATTTTTAATTTAAATTTTCCTCAAATATCATTTAAATTGTCTTTCCTAAACTGCACCTTAGAGAGTGTAAGGGTGTTCTTTTTAAGCAAATTTAATTTTATAGTTTCAGTGGCCTATTTCCATAGCAGAACACACTTATTTTGTATTATACAATAATTCTCACCGGGAAGAAAATGTATGGTCTATGGATAATAGAACTACAAGCACGACTTATAATGAAGATCAAAAGTAAGTTAACAGACAATTCTTATTTAGGTTTTCTTACTTTATAATAATATAAGTAGGTGATATGTATAAAAATTAAAAAGTATCTAAAATGCAGAATCATTCCAGTATTTCACATAGGAAGTATTTACGTAAGTACATATAATGCTTAATATTAGTATTAAAATAGTCAGTACTTTAGTGCTGTAATAAATGTACCTACAGGCTACAATGAAGATGCTAGAACTTTTTCAAAAGGTGGACCAGATTGAGGTTGACAGGTTTACTTGATATGTACATCAAACAAGTATGTAATACATATCACAAGACCCAATATTACACCCAATATTAATAAGAACGCTATTTATTATTGAGATTCGACTAAAATTAAATATAACGACAATATGTTGAATTGTCAGTAAATAATATTATAGTTTGTAATATCAATTTGAATATAGCTATTAAGAACTCACACATTAAGCATTCCTTATAAATTAAAAAAGGTGGGTAAGTGGATACCGCTCTGCTGTACAGTAGGTTACAAGTGGGTCACTGTATAATGGAAGTTGTTAAATTTGAATTCAATGTTATAATATCATTGAATACGAAAAATGATTCTACGAGGTAACGATTTGTTAGTATGGATATTTCACATTATGTTTATATTCTTATTACTATTATTATTAATACGGAAGCCGGTAAGTTGAAATAACATTATAAAATCTCAACAAAATAACTAAAATCGTTATTCTTGGTTATTTAATATGTTCTGCCTCCAAATTTGAACATAAAACAATTATAAAAAAAAACTGCGTTTTTATATTTTTGAGATATTTTGTTTACAGAATAACCTACTTACGGGGAACCTTGATGTAAGTTTTTAATCCTAAGCGATAAAAGTTGAACATTTTATACATTTTTAGCTACAAAATAATTTCTAAATTAAAATGTTTATAAAAAAAAAATTCAACTGCCATTTAAGCGATATATCGGGAGCCTTGTATTACATTTTGACGCTTATTGGCCCAACAAATAAAATTGTATTGATATTTAAGATAAAAAACTATCCGTAAACAGGTCAAAACTAGTCAAAATAATTGGAAAATTGTATCAAGTATAGAAATTAATAAAATAAAAATATGATATAAATCTCAAGTGTCTGCAATTATTAGTTTTTGAATTACAACAAAATAAGAAAATCGCTACATGAGATATCAAATGAATATCCAATGTTGTAAAAATTTAAACTTCAACCGCTCATAAAAATTTAATTTGACTTTCTTACTGATTTTTTTCTTTTTTTTGATAAAGACAGATAACCTTATAAGGGAATCTTGTATTACATTTTAAAATCTTAGATTTAAAATAAAAAAATTTTTAGGAATTTCTAACTCAAAATAATTTCCAAATTTTCGTTATTTTTAAGCATTTTGTCAAAATTTGAACTTTAAACGCTTATTAAAAAATTAAAATTAAATAAAAACACACATCATTGTAAAATCAATATATTCATTACTCCACTCAGAATCCAAAAATGTAATGTGTTCCATGTTGCTATAATATTTATAGAGTTTTTTTCAAATATTGGGCTCATAAAAAATACAAAATATATTTTGCAAGTGCGAAACAACATTTTAGATTTTTATTTCTTGTTAAAACACGGACAACCTAGTATCTATTCATATAAAATTAATTGTTAAATTTCATTGCAAATACACTGGTCTTTAAAATTATTATATATTTTTAGAAATGTTCCTGTTACTGGTATTAAAAACATAAGAGTTATAGTTTCATCAACAGCGAACTTGACAAACTCTTCATCAATTGTTTTTCCAACTTCAACTGGTGAGAAAATTAAAATCAATACATTTATACCTCAACAAGACGAAATTGAAAAATGCTCATTGAATGAAAGTTATTGCATCAAAATTGATAATTATCCAAGGTAGGTACCTAAACATCAAATAAAATTACCAACCTAATAACTAATTTACTTGTTTTTTTTTTATTATTAGAGAAGATTTATCAAATCTTTTTAGAACCAGCAAGTTTGTGTTAAATCCTTATTATGATATAGATGCTATGAATGAGGTATGAACATTATTTCAAATTATAAAATATATCTAATTTTAAAATTATATAAATGCTTTTAAATTTTAGATAAATGATTTTGAAACAAGAATATCAGATGATTCACTTGAATCATACTGTGAGTCAAAAGTAAGTACCTATCTATCTACTGACATGTTAAACCCATAGAGTATTTTTTTATTATCTTATAAATACAAGTGCGTGCAGTCATGCCATTTAAATGCTACATAAGTACTTATCAAAAATGTTCACTATATAATCCTTAAACAATTGAAGTTCCGACATGTTTCGTCAATTATTTTCTTATTTTTTAAATTATGTGAATATAGGCGTAATGGTCGTATCCTAAAGTACAGCTTCTAATTTAATTGTTCATGACTTAACACCGTTAAGTACCATTAGGTATCATTCGATGCTTTGGGTTGCCGCTCCAGTCTTAGGGTCAACAAAAAAATCGTACCTATGTACCTATGTACCTATTATGGTATGATGTATAAGTGTTAGAGCTTAAATACAATTTCTATTTATCTGAGTATATTGTTTTACCAGAGTAGTATAAAATATACAGTTCGAAATCACATAGCTCCACAACCGCAGGCAAAGTTCCGCCACCTCCGACACACCGCTTCCCGCTACTATACAATATCACTCACAACTATAACACCACTCCCCCACCAGTACACCTCAAGTATTTGTGTTTAATATACGTATATGTATATAACCATATAAGTGTTAAGTTATGTAAGCTATGTGTTTAATATAAGTTGAACATGTACGGATACTGTATGTCTGTATAATACATATACATATCATGGAAACTGCAGTTTAGTGACGGTGTTGTGGTGGCGCCTACGGTTGATGTAGTGTAGTAGTGAGGGAGCGGTGTTACAGGTGAGAAGGATGTGTATAGTGGTGGGGAAGCGTTGTGCCGGCGTCGGCATCGGTGGAGGAGAAGGAGGAGGAGGAGGAGGACTGTCTATTTTATACTACTTACCAGGTAGAATCAGTTGCGTATTTACGGGGGGAGATTTGGGAGATATATCTCCCCCCTTCATCTTTTTTTTAGGTTCTATTATAAATAGTTTTTCCATTTATCACTTTATCAGTAGGTAATAAAATGCTGGGACGTTTGGCATCAGGGAGGTTATAGATAAATAAGATATAGATGTATTCATGTATTTCGAGCGGAGGGAAAAAAACTATTTTAATCATATTCCCCCCTCAAATAAATTCTAAATACACCACTGGTAGAACTATAATTAAAAAAATCCAAAACAGAGTATTCTTGTCTCGAATTTCAACTGTAAAAATTACTTTTCTTAAATATTATTATATTTACAACAACAATGACCAGTTATCGGCATTTAAAAAATATACCAGTTGCCCTCAACCAAATGTACCAGTTGCCCCCAACTGAATATACCAGTTACAATCACATGATCACAATATTTAGACCGTATAATAGGGGAGGTAAATATACAAATAATAAATAAAATTATTAAAATTAATTATAAAAATAAAATAAAATAGGTAGTATGAAATGATAGAAAAAAAAATCATATGCTTGGAATTATATGTACCTAATATTATTGTATTTTGTAATAATTACTAACAAAATAATATGAATACAATATTATAATTATGTAGCATTCAATGTTATAATTTATCAAAAAAAAAAAAAAAAATAGTAAAAAAATTAGATATAACATTATGTTTTGTTATAAAAATTACTAATAGATTTTACAAAAACTAATTTACTAATATTCTTGTTTTTATATTAATTTATTTAAAAAATCTTCCATTTTAACTTTTTTGTTTAAGTATGTGCAATTAGTAATATTTTGAATTTCATTTACATTGCTTATTACACTGTATGTATTTGTTTTATTACAAATTAAAATATCATATAAAATTTCAAATATCAAAATATATAAATATAATTTTATACTATTTTACTTAATTTTAGATTCTGAGTGAAACGATGAATGTATTGATTTTACAATGATCTGTGCTTTATTAGAATTTTTTAATTTTTAATTTTTAATTTTTGTGTCCGTGTACAATCGTGTAGTGGTCGAAATAATGCTTCGATTTTCAACGTCAGTATCTTATTCAATGGGAAAGTGAATATTGTTGGTGCATTGGGGAGATCAACTTTTAAAATTTCCAATAGTTTTCAAATGCGCCGGGAAAAACAACATAAAAATTGAGAAAAAACGGGAATTTTTACGCAAAATTGGTTGTACAGAAAATCGATTTTGGTTTTTGGTGTAACTCTAAAACAAATGAACGTATATGCATGAAATGTTCACTGGTTGTTTATATTTGCATTTTCTATACATGATACAATATTAAAAATATTTTGATTTGTTTTAAAATGTTTAGGAACATTTTCAGTTTTCAATTATATTAGTCTTTTTTCAGTGGATGTCAATAAAACTTTATTTGTTGGGTAAAAAAGCTTGAACATTTATTACTAGGGTCCTACTATATTGTTACAATGACATTTGAAAAAGATTAAAAATCCTAACCACAGTTTTTATTCATAGCATTTAGTTCAAACTTCAAATCTTGACAAAACACGGAAAAATCACGAAAATTAGCAAATCATTTTTAGTTGAGAATTCATCAAAATGTCTCTTTTTAAAACTAAGATTTGCAAATATAATACAAGATTTCTCATAAGTTTGTCTACTTTTATCAAAAAAAAAATATCCTTAAGAAAGTCAAACTAAATTTTTATGAGCGTTTGAAATTCAAATTTTTACAATATTAGATATTCACTCGATTTCTCATGTAGCGATTTTCTTATTTTGTTATGATTCAAAAACGAATAAGTGTAGATAAACGGACAATTTCATATTTCTATTTTTTTATTTTTTTATTCTATTAGTATCAATAAAGTTTTATTTGTTGGGCCAAAAAGTGTAAATATTTAAAACAAGGCTCCTAATATATTGTTACAATAGCAGTTGAAAAATATTAAAAAAAAACACAGGCACATTTTTTTATTATAAAAATTTATCAAATTTAAAATTGAATAATTATTTTGTAGTTAAAAATGTATAAAATGTTCAACTTTTATATCTAATGATTGAAAATTTAAAACAAGATTCCACGTAAGTAGTTAATTCTGTTACCGAAAAATCTAAAAAATACATTAGCACAGTTTATTTGTATAGTCATTTTAAGTTCAAATTTGGACGAAATTACATATTTTAAAAACCTACAATAACTATTTTAGTTATTTTGTTGTGATTTTATAATATTATTCGTGGGTACTTGAAACTTCTAAAGTACGCTATTATATATCTAGGATAGAATCAGGGTTTGTTGTTGATGTATAACGCGTTATAAGTAGGTACCTAATAAATATTGTGATATGATTAATTTGGAATTTAGTATAGGTAGATTATAGGTCAATTTTTTTTAATACCATAGATAAGTATATAGTATGTCTTTGACCTAGACTGACATACCATTTCCGCTCAGAATCGTTTTTCTTATACAATGATATTATATCATTGAATTCAAATTTAATACCATCTATTATACAGTGACTCACTTCTAACCTACTGTACAGCAGAGCAACTTTTTATAAATAATTTTATTTGTTATTTGTATGTTTGCCTCCTCTATTTTATCGGCTTTATTTTTTAATCGTGTATATATTAACATATGAGGGCAACTGGTACATTTTGCCCTAGCTAGGTTGAGGTTGAGGTGAATTGGTATAAAAAAATTTACTTTTGGGGGCAACTGGTACATGCCCCTTAGTAATGATTTTGATTAATATTTATATAAATTGTCATAACTGTGCCTGCATTATTAGGTTGTGGCATCGCCAAGACCCAAGTAATAGTCTGCCAGCTGCCTATGTTATATTTTCTCTTGCAATTTGTCAATTTGAACTATACAATCTGGGTATATTAATATCATGGTTATCAATCAGCCATCGAAACACGTTACACGACATAGATTGTTCCCATTAGAAACTGTGTAATCGCTTATTTTAATCCATTTTTCTTTCTGATTTATATGACTCTATTCTCTTTATAGACTAATTTAACCATATTATTTTAACTATATCACAATGAGATAGACAATTACATACATTTAACGCATGTATGAAAAGGATTTCTAAAAGTTTAGACTTTAAATATATTTGTATGACTTGCCACTTGTATACATTTTGTACTATTATATTACTGTTAAACTCGACATTACATTTGTATTTAATTTAAAATATTTTCTAGACAGAAGTAATATTTCCAGAAGCCGGTCTTACAACAAAAAACGAATGGCGTTATATTGTACAAACTCCAGAAAATAATAACAATGACACTTTCATTAAACAAGGAATTCTAGTGGAGAAATGCATGTAAGTATTAAACAAACATTGTTTCAGATATTAAATTAATTTAATTATTTGTAGTGACACTAGTGTTCCGTGCAAATTTGATGATACTTTACCATTAGGATTCGTTTCAACATGTATACAAAAATATATTATCAAAAGATTAATATCCATTGAAGGTTCACATCATTTTTACTATGATACTTTTAAAATGCCATCTTGTTGTCAGTGTAAGTATAGTAGAATTGAAGATTAACAAGAGAAGGTGGAGATTAAGAAAATCAAAGAATTTTTTATACGCAATCTTAAATCTCAAAAATAATCAAAAAAATAAGAGTATATTTATTTATTTAATAAAAAATAAAAGTATACATATATATATTAATATGTTTAATTCAATGTAAAAATTGTGTACGCTTTATTAAATATTTTATTGATAAAATAAAATGTAAAAATTCAGTTGAGAATACGATGTGAACTGAAATAAAATTAATGTTAAGTTGACATTTTGTTAAGAGTATAACTTTTATTTTATATGTTCAATATTTTTTTAAAAAACTACAACATAATATGATTTTCTTAGTTATAAAAGTGATGATTTAAATACCAAATTATCTTACTATCGTAAATTATTCGTAAAATATAAGCCATAACAGTTTTATTTATTTCTTTATTTATCATTTATATTTTATTTTCTATTGTATATTTTCTGTTGTAAGGCATTCTGAAACCCATACATACCTAATTCAGGGGCTGGAACCGAACCTAAAAGAACTCATAACTGTTTCTGGAATCGGAACCTTTAAAATATTAAGAACTAGAACCGGAACCCAAACCTTTATTTTAATAATTAATTAAGTACCGGAATCGAACCGGAATTTAATAGATTCTTTCGGGTTCAAAAATAGAATAATTGAATTTGGCATAATTTAATGGTATTACTGTTTTGTGTAAAAACTATGTATGATGAGTTTTCTAATATTTCTCATACTATTAATTAAACCCGTATTTCGGATAGGAATTTAAAACGATTATACTTTATAGGTACCTAAAATAGTATGAATTATTATTATTATTATTATTATGAAATTATTTGGAGCCAATACCTTTATTTTTATTTTATCAAAAAACCAGAACCGAAGCATAACAGTGTTTTTTTTTTTTGGAGAATCAGTACCATGACTGATCTGATAAATTCAAAAGGTTTCAGTCCCTGATACCTATATAACAATATCGTTTAATATCCTATGGGTACCAAAAATACAATAAGTGAAACCGACCATGCAACTACCCCAACCCTCACCGAAGTAAATAATTCAATAAAAAATGCCTAACCCATAAGTTTACGTGACAGTTCGGATTGATGATACCTCCACGCACCTCGACACACCGGCGCCGTTAGGTGAATTTATATGTTTATTGTTCATTGTACACGCGGTAAAGTGCCAAGCTGACGATAAAATCGTCTGAGTCAATTTTGTGTATTAAATACACCGTTGGCGGGTCGTAGGGTGCGCGAAGATGGATTACGGCAGGTTTAAAACACATTGTATATTATTATATTATATATTTATAGATATAGCGGTATAACTTCGTATAGCCAATGTACTGCAGATATTAAGTCTGCTTTAGTTCTAGAGCACCTACGGTGTATATACGTATCTATCTAATATACGATCAGACGGACTAATATTAACATCTTTGTGTCTTTACAGTACAGAATTCTTACATAATTGACTTAAGATTTGCTCATGTTTGTATTTGGATGAAGTTTATATTTTTGAATAACATATTATTTTTTATTTTAAATAGGTATACTTAGCAAAAGTTGAACTATAATAGAGTCAATAATATAAACAATTCACAACCATGACAATTAACTACAGCTGTTTGATAGATAAACATAAAAAATAAAAAGAGTAATTTGACGATTTTTGCATACAATAGGTAATATTGTAATGTAATAATATAATATAATTAGCTACTAATTAACAATATGGGTATATTATGAACAAATGGTATCTACCGAAACACTAAAACATATAAATTTAAATATTTATTGGCGTCTAGTTAAAAATACATTTTCAAAGTATTGAAGTACCTACCTACATAATTATTTACAGATATTTGATTTGAAATTTTTTCAAAACTTATATTTTAATATTCAGTAAAAATGTCTTTGAAAACAAATATTTAAGTATAGATATATCAATATTTTTATCATTTTCATGTATACATTAATTCTACACCATTATCCTTTGGTATAATTATTAATTACTCATCTGTTTTCTTTGTCAAGTTATTTACATTTTTGGTTGGGCATAGTAGGTAGTCACTGAGGTACCTAAGATGAGAATATTACGGTAAATAAATTATAGGTACCTACCCATTACGCGGTGGTTCAGAAACTCACTAATAATTGTTTTTATAAAAAAACACTATTTCATATTATGTATAAAATTAACATCCATATATTGTGTATAAATCAACAGTTGAGTGTGAGAATATTGGAAGTATAGGAGTATATAGAACACTATAGACACGCTCTGTAAAAGCATACAATAAATTATGTATATTATGGATGTATACAAATAAAAATAAAATATCTGGAAAATTTATAATATTTTATAATTTGATATAGGTACATAGATTATATTTACTGATTCAATTGCACACTTCATCATCTATTCATCCATTAACGTAAAAATCACGACCAAAATTGTTCAAGTACTTATAAGTCCGATTTTTCGTACCTATGCGAGGAAAATATCGTAAAATTATCCATCCCACTACTCTCGTTGCTGCGGCAACATTCACTCTCAATAAAAAAACGTTATTACTTATTTCTAGTCACGTAATTATAACTAACAATGAACAAATAATAAGGTATCAACAAACAATTAGGGATATCCCAACAAAAGCACTCCTCAAAACTCTGTGTAAAAAAAAAAACAAGTATAAAAAAATGGATAAAAAATTATAATTTTGTTTTATGTAATTGTTAGATTAGCTAAGATAAAGAAATAAAGAAGCGTCAAATATTCTAAAAGTTAATGAGTCGTTTTTCTATCGATTATACGTGCCTAAAAATTTTTTTAGTCATATAGGATAAAAGATAAACATTCACAAGGAGAGTATACCATATTGTTCATCATATAATACACGACAGTGCTGTCGGCATCTTATTTTCGAGTTTGGACGGGAAACCTACTCTCCATTATCCCTAGGCCAACATATTATTCGGGTCATCCAAGCGTTCGATTCAGCTATTCAAGTGCATTATAAATTACTTAAATAATACACACCCGAACCGGTCGTGTCACTCGTGTGTTCCTGATCCTTTTTTTTTTAATTCAAGAGTTGGCTCCTTTTAATTGTTATTAGGTACACCCTTCAAGAAAATAATGGAGGAAAAAACTGATCACTGCCCCGCTCCGGCTCAAGGTCGATTTAAAATTTCTAAACACCATAGATACGGAACACACTCGTGAAGTCGTGTACACATTTTTTATACATTATTTTAGAAACACGAACACATGACCTGCCTTATTCCTAGTGTAACGGGTCGATATAAAAATATTGTATTTTTTTTACTAAGACGTCGGTGTTACGTGCAATATAATTCGGTTTCAGATACTTTCTTTTTATCGGAAAAAAAAAATGAATACTAGAAAATTAACTAATGATTATAATTATAATCAATTTGACATAAAATGACTTGATGATAAACTAGTGCATCTCGCATTCGTGTCCGAAATGTAGTGAAATGGATTAAATACAGATATTAAGAGGCGTAACCAGATACAATTTTTATACTTGGTAGTTGGTGGGAAGCAGTATAGTTATTTGTACGTTGTGTTTTCTTATAAAAATAAAAAAGGGAAATTGTTTTGCATTATTTGCAGTACCTATACAATGTATAGTATAAATTAATATTATATTTCTTCACGTTTTTAAATATCTTTTATCTAATTTTGTTAACTAAAAATGTATAAAATGTGCACGCATAATGATTTATTCATTTAATTGCATTCAAATATGCACTAAAAACACATTTATAAATGCATTTAAATTAAATAAATAGGTATACAAATAATATTATGTATACCTAAACAAAATTAATTAATTAATTTTAATTTAATTTTCATATTGTAATCATATTATGTGTACTATATTATGTATTATTAACTCATGACTCAATCATCTTGGTTCTTATTAAACTTTAAATAATATTATCTAATTAAAAACATTAAACTCACCGTTCAATGTTCCATGTTTAAACTTGGGTCTCCTATTTATGATGCACAAATAGGTACATCACGATCCTACAAAAAATAAACCACGCGTTAAGTTTTTTTATTAACTCAGTGGCGAAGAGTTATATTAGACGATGAGATATCGTCTACCCCATTAGAATACACCGAATACGGTCAAAAAATGTAAATAAAAAATTTATTTTTAAAATTTGAATTTCATCTTATAAATCAATATTAATAATATTTTTATAACAGTGTGTGAAGGGAATTGGAAAGTGAGTAAGGTTTATCGTTATATTACTATGAGATTTATCTTGCCGTTCATATTTTTACTTTATTATATTTGTGTAGGCATAACCGAATGACATGTCATTCGTTGTGGGTAATTTTTAATTTACGGTTTATTCATTTCTTATATGTATAGTTTGTAACAATATCGACGTTCGAAATTCTTAAGCATTGTGTTTTCATGGCGACAAGTCTTGGCGTCGAAATCTAACGACCACGAATATAACAGGGGGTTCGGCAGAGTAGTATAAATGGGTAGATTTCAAATATATAATAATACTATTTATTTACATATATATAATATATTTTACGATTGTTAATAAAGACGACGCCGATAAGGTATATGGTATGTTTTTGTATAAAAACGGCCTACATGTAGGTAAGCTACATATTTTAAACGACAATCGCATTGCAACAGGCGATATGGTCTGTCAGACGTGCACCCCCGCTGACAACAACCCCCCCACGAAACGTATATAAAAGATTTAGGAACCTCATTGTCGAGGTTTGAATATAATATATATTATTTGTTACAGTTGTAACTTGTAATATTATAAACCTACATTAAATATAAGGTCACAGGAAATACGACAATATAGCAGAGTTTGGGCGTGTAAATTCGACGCTGTCGTTCACGATGAAAAAAATATAGCAGGTGGCAGCCGGCAGGTACTACGCACATCCCATCACAATACATTGGACGTCTTTTCGTTTTTCCACAATATTTTAACAACATGATCTTAAACATAAATGTCCATTAACGGCTGATTAATCAAGGGTGGTGGTAAACTCTCCCGATTTTATGGTAAACTCGTCCGGGTAGCTCACAACAGCTAAAATCAATACTTTCTATTACTATTTATTAAAAATATTTTTTCTTGTGTGTAATATTTTAAAATAGCTAAAATAAACTTATGAGGTATCTTGTATTAGGGTTTTAAGCATTTAAATCGAACACTTAATTTTTGATCTAAGCTAAGAAAAAAACTAAAATTAATCAAAGACGGACCGACTAATGTTACCAAAGATTTTTTTCAACAATAAAATTTAAAATTTCCAGTAGCTTTCAAAATCACCTGGAAAAACATAAATGATAATATCACAGTATCAGTTGATAAAAAAGATATCTCTTTACAATTCAGACTAGGTGTTTTGGATTTCATTTGATTAGGGGGGTCACACAATATTTTTTTGGTAAAAAATAATTTACAGATGAAATGAAATAGTAAAATTTACGGAAAAATTTACAGCACTTACATCTCTTGTTATACTATTGCGAAAATTGTTATTACATAAATATTTGCCACTATGCATGCAATACAAACTTACCTAATTATTAAAGCTGTAGCTAAGTAATACAATTATTATATGCAGAGGCGGAACTAAGAATTTTTACGCCCGGTGAAAATATTAAAATTAAGCCCAATCATGGACCAAGATTGAAAATACAATATCATTCCCTACAATTATTTTATCATAACTGGAACTAAAATTACAAACATACTGATTAACTTTTAAACACATAATAATATATAATAATTAATATATTCTGTGGACTGTGGTGTAACCAAGTTTATACTAATAAACTATCACACCAAAAACACTTTAAATTTAAAAACTTAGTCAACATATTGTTGATACATTTTTAATTACTGGAAATACTGTATTTTTTACTTAATTGTATTTATTATTAGAAATAATAATAATATTAGTTATACATATATAAATGTTGAAAAATAATCAAAACTTTAATTACCTACCTATCCTGTATAAAAATTGTAAACACTTTTGCTGTTTTGGTTCTATGCGCCTCAGGCCTCAGCCTTCAATTATAATAGATTTTTATGGTAAAATATAAAATCTTTTATTCTGATTGGGGTACACAATTTAGGCCAGTAAAAAATTGTATTTAATTAAACAATTTATAATAGAAAAAATAAAAAAGTAAATATTTAAAATCAAATCTTAGGTATCTTGGTAAATATTATAATATATAATATTATAAACTATAATATATTAACATCATTTTTAATATACAGATATAATATGCGTATCGTACGTTGATTGATAATCTTATAACAGTTATTTTACTCAGCCTAGGTATAGTTAATAGTTACATTTTCACTCTTAAATAATCGAATCTTAATAATAAATTATAGTATATTAGTTGTATATGCTTGCAGTAGGTATGCTAATGCCAGTATACCAGTATATACTTAATATACTAATACGAATCTATTCATAATCTTACTATTAACTTTATTTTTTTTTTTCATTAATTCCAACGTCATCACTACAACATGATAAACAAATAATGTGAAATAAAAATGTTTTCTTAACTTCTATCACCAAGCATTAAATAAAGAACTAAAGAAAAATTACGCCCACTAAAATTTTACGCCCGGGGATCAATCCCCGGCTTCACCCCCCTAGTTCCGCCCCTGATTATATGTAGGTATTTTATAAATTACAGTTTCATATTTAAAATTATATTTTTTTGGTTCGATCTTAAATGATAGGTATGTATAAAAAAAGTCATAGGTAGTATGTATGCGAATATTAATGGACCACTGAAATATAGGCTTTTGCAATGTATATCAACAGACATAAGTCAAGAAAATAATATCGTATTAAAATATAATAATAGTATATGCCCCGATGCCCGTGTGTGGTTTATTGGTTGTCCGGTAGGTGCGCACCTAGCGATCTCTTCTTAGCTATGAAAAAACTGTTCATCGCCACCGCCGCAGTGGTAGATTATAAAAGGGCCCGCAGAGGGTTTCTGACCATCAGTATTCAGTATTTCAGTGTACCTACAACATCATGACGTCCATAACCAAAACCATTCTTTTGATCACCGCAATCATTGCCAACAGCGGATATGCACTCGACGTCTCGGGTGACGATATAAAGGAATCCCTCTGTGAGTACTTTAATTAATTATAATTTTTGTTTTTATTTCGTTATTAGTAAGCACTTTATTGATAGTAATTAATACTATTATTGGTATTTTTTTTTTCTTATTAAAGAAACCCATTTTTGCAAATGAAATATTAATTTGGATTTAGGACTTTTTGCTCATTTCATATTTTTATTTATTTGCTTTACATATTTTCTTGTTTGTAGTTTCATGTATTTATTTAATAATGTCTAATTTGTTTTTGTTATTTATTTATAATCCATACCATCATAATTTCAGCTCAATTTTCCCATATGTCGTACAACTTTCAGCAGGATCCCCCTAACCCGGGAAGATGTGACGACATTAGTGGCTGCGTTACAACCGAGAGAAGTTTTGATTATCCGTTAGACCGTGACTATTATAGACCTATCGAACCAAAAGAACCAATGTATAGCGAAACCTTGTACGCCATCAGCAAGCTTCCAGGTCTAAGGTAAAAGCATCTGATTTTTTACGTGTTGTTATGGGACCGAAGATAGCCATTTATCCTCCTAGTCACTACCTACTCTATAATATTACCAATTATTAAAATACAAAATATTTACAATTAGAACTAAATACAGAGTGCTTTAAAATAATAATTATCATTTGAATTAAATTAAATACAGTTTTTGCATTATCCCGGAAGCAACATTAAAAACAAAGGAATTAAAATTTTCCATCGTTAATAAAGCACACATAGATATTTCGTAGTTCGTTGGCTACTTTTTATAAATATTTACATTTTCTTTTTTTTATTTAATCTATATAAAGTAGTTAATATTCATTCTAAATTGAAAAATATTTTATAAATATTATTTTCATCCATATTTTAATTTTTCTGCTCTTGAAAATGTATAAATAACCTACGATAATCATCTTACTAACCGGTGTTTATTGCCCGGTTTCACAAACGATCGATAAAAAGAGTACAATAAGCTGTGATAACGGTTTAATAAACAGTCGGATAAATATCTTTATGGGTTCCCTAAAGTGTTTAGCTGTTGACAAACAATTTTTTAACATTTTAATGGTTAGTCCTCTAATCAAAGTTTATAAATACCATGATTACAATTTACAATAAAATTTGACTGTTATCAATATTACATTATCACCATTATCCCAAAATAATTCGATCTTATCAGGCCAATAAAGTTATAGAACTCTTTTGAATAATGTGTTTCGAACCAAAATCAGGTTTATAACTTATCGAACCGATAACCCAATATATATTTGTATTTAATTAATAAAACTTATTGATCCAATGTGCAACCTGCCAAACTTTCATCAATTTGATAACCTAGTTATTGGTTTGATAACACTATCTTAAATCGTGTTTGATAACCAGTTATTGGTCGTTTGTGCAACCGGGCATCAATTATAGGTACATAAATAGTTTCTTAATCAAAAGTAGTTTTCTTACTTATAATCAACAATTTTAATCATTATATATTTATTATAACTTAATTTTATTGTTTTTTGTCCAAGATGTACAATATTCAAAAAAGTAGTTAGACAAGTATACGAATTTTTTAAACTTTTCATCCACAGAAAAATAATTTACTTTTATTATATAGTTATTTCGGTAGTACACGGCAGAAGAATATATTTTAAAGTGGTTACCTCTAAAAAAAAACATTGATTGCGTTTCTCATTAATACAAATAATTTTTTTTACATGAAAAGGGAACGACGACAAGCTGTAGTTAAGACTAAAGGTTCAGATGATGGTCCTAATTCGGTTATGTCACTGATCGCCAGATCCAGTTCTCCGTTAAGATCCATGATAAGAAACAGAAATCGTCGATCAACACCACAGACATCTTCCAATAAAAACACTAGAGTGGAGGAACACACGAAGGTTGTCACTAATCGACCAGCAACTACGGTGTCAAATTCTCAACGTTTACTTCTGTTTTTATTAACTACTCTTACTATGCCGTACTTTGTGATCACTCCAAGCCATGTGCATGAAGATTATGTAGATACCAGCAAACTTTATACTTCTTGAAATAATAATTTTATTCAAATATAAGATTATTATAAATTAATTGCGAATCTTTAATTGTATTCTTTATATAAATTAAATAACACAATATCTTCTTATATAAATATTATACAAAAGCTAAATATTAAATACTCGTATTACCTATTCAATATAAAATATAAATTTCCATTATTATAATATTATTATTCTAATAAATAATCGTAGATTTTTTCACCTAGTATGAATTTATTGATGTCTTATCATATGTCTTACAGCGAGAAGTTATTGTCGGAACTAAAATTATTAACTGGACCAAATATTACTATACCGCACCATACATATTGGACCAACTATTGAATAGTTTACTATGCGGGTCTACATAAAAATGTATCGAAAAAATCTATATTATAGATCAAAATAAATAAAAATAAAATGTCATTCGTTGGTAATCTCACCACTTGAGAACGGCTGGTTCAGATTTGGTTATTTTTTTAAAAAAAATGTTTGTAATAGTTCGAATAAGGATTTTGTGTAATTAAAAATTAAAATAATTGCATGGGAAGTTTGAAATTTTGGGAAAAACTGAATGTACGTTTTTGATTACCTGACTGACTGATCAACTTAGAGCCTTAATTAATAATTAGGATATAGATGGAGACTTGAAACGTTCGTATTACCGAAAGTACCACCACTTAGGTGTGCACTAAGAATGCATTTTTTGAAATTTGCATTTTAAAGAGGTGTGAGAACATTTATAGTTTATTTTTACTTTTTAAATAGTTACCTGGCTGTACCTGAAAAATATTGAAATATTAGATATTGGGACCTAGGGATATGTTAACAATTAATATAGAATTAAATTATAAATATGTGATATTTCTTATATCTACAAATTCTTGGTAAACATTTGAGGCCTATCTCAATGTAACATTTATTTGTTCTCACTTTAAATAAACCCAATATTCTATACTTGAAATAAATATAATTAAAACAAAATAAGAATTTGTAATTTAGATATTATTATGATTGTAAATTGTTATTTAATTGTAAATTTTAAAATACTAAATAATAAAATTAAATTAAATGTTCCAAACAATTTTAAAATAAGGTACCTACAGGACGAATTTTCTAAAAACGGGACAAAAGACGTGTTAATTTGTACCTTTTATAAACTAAGTAAATATATTTTTTTCAACCCTTATAGCTAGATAGTTAAATGGTATAACTCACACAAAGAATATTTATTGTTTATTTTAAAAGTTGCCATTGGTTACATAATATATTACTATTGTGATTTGCAGACATTTAGCACATACATTTTTTTTTTCAAATATAATTTACAATTAATATTTGGCAGGTGGCACTGGCTACGCCGGGTGGAACAGCTAGTAATGTAATATAATCAAACAATTCTGTCTTCCATACAATTTATAAATATATTTATTAATCATGAAATATCATAAGGGATTATTTTTAATTTTGTGTGAATAAATAATAAATATTGAGTATAAATACTAAAATAGGATAGCATAGTTGCAGGTGGCGCCATAATTATGTTGCCCACTGGTGACAAATCTTAAATACTTTCTATGATCTCCAGTCTTTGTCCTTTGGGCCCTTTTTCATTGGTTATTAACAGCTCGTTTAAATTCAAATTTAAAGAATGTTAGCCTGTAAAGTACTTCTTTTTCAAAAATTATTTATTTATATTTTAAACTATTATTTTTTATAAAATAATTAATATTGAAAAATACTAAAAAGTTGATACAAAACTAACATTTTCAGAGTTTTTAATTGATGGTAATTGATATTTTTTATCGCATATTGAGGTGCGATATATATAGTAGTGATATCAGGGAGATATCACTACTTTTGACCTTTTCGTTATCTATAGGTAATCAAGTTAGAAATATTAACTTTTTGATTGTTTATATAGTTAAATATATGAATATTTTTTTTGTCTTATTATATTATGTTTATAGTTAAAACTTCAAGATCAGTTAGTTTTATCACATTACCTATGTCTGAGACTAAAGGGAGTTTCAATACCATAATTATTTACAGGGTGTTTATCAAGGTAATCAATAATGATCACAATCAATAGGTATATGATTTATCAACTATAAAAATAATAAATGTATAAAATAAGATACTACCTATTGTTGTGCAATTCTTAAGCAATTGAAAATTGTTATGAAATTAAATTTAAAAAAAGGTGGGCAAGTGGGTATCGCTCTGCTGTACAGTTGGTTACAAGTGGGTCACTGTATGATAATGTATAATGGATGATATTAAATTTGAATTCAACGATATAATATCATTGTATAAGAAAAACGATTCTGAGCGGAGATGGTATGTCAGAGTCTAGGTATAAGACATATTATATACATATATGGTACTAAACCAAAATTTGACCTATAATAAATTCCATATTAATCATATCACATTATGTCAATATCCATTAGGTACTTATAACGCGTTATACATCAACAAAAACCGTGATACTATCATAGATATATAATAGTACAATTTAGAAGTTTCAAGTACTCACGAATAACATTATTCAATCACAACAAAATAACTAAAATAGTTCTTCTAGGTTTTTTCATATTTAATTTCGTCCAAATTTGAATTAAAATGTCTGTAAAAAATAACAGTGTTCATATATTTTTTAGATTTTTTGGTTACAGTATGAACTATTAATGAGAACCTTTGTTTTAAATTTGCAATTCTTTGCTATAAAAACTGAATATTTTATAATTTATTAATTACAATGATTGATAATTTTCGAGATTTTGATAAATTTTGTCAAAATTTGATCTTTAAATGCTTATTAAAAAAAAACTGTGCCTATGTATTTTTAATATTTTTCAACTGATATTGTAACAATATATCAGGAGCCTTGTATTAAATTTTTACACTTTTTGGCCCAACAGATAAAACTTTATTGATATTTAAAAAAAAAAAACTAAAAAAAATTGAAAGTTGTAAATGTCCGTAAACAGCTCAAAAAGAGTCAAAATATTTTCAAAATTGTATGGTGTATAGGAAATGCTAATATAAATATTCAGGGAAATTTTCATGTATCTACAGTTATTCGTTTTTGAATTACAACAAAATAAGGAAATCGCTACATGAGAAATCGAGTGAATATCAAATGTTGTAAAAATTTGAATATCAAACGCTCATAAAAATTAATTTGACTTTCTTATAGACATTTTTTTTTTGATATAGATAGATAATCTTATAAGGAATCTGTATTACATTTTCAAATCTTAGATTTAAAAAGAAACATTTTTACGAATTCTTCACTCATAATAATTTGCTAATTTTCGTGATTTTTCCATATTTTGTCAATTTTTGAACTTTAAATGCTTATAAAAAAAAATTGTGACTAAGGTTTTTTAATATTTTTCATCTGCCTTTGAAACAATTTACTAGGAGCCTTGTATTAAATTAACAAGCTTTTTTAACCAGAAAATAAAATTTAATTGATATTTTTAGAAAAAAAACTAAAAAAAAATGGAAAATGAAAATGTCCCTAAACAGTTCAAAATAAATCAAAATATTTTGAAAATGTTGTCGTGTATAGAAAATGCAATTATAAACAACCAGTGAAAATTTCATGTATATACGATCATTTCTTTTAGAGTTACAACAAAAACCAAAATCGATTTTTTGGATAACCGATTTTGCGTAAAAATTCCCGTTTTTCCTTATTTTTTATATTGTTTTTCCCGGTGCTTGTGAAAACTGTTGGGAAATTTTTACTTTTGACTCCCTCAAAGTACCAACTAGATTCACTTTCCTATCAGAAAAGCTACTGTTGAAGAAAATCCAAGCACTTTTACTGTCCTAAAACGTGATAACAGAGACAAAAAAAAATTTTAAAAAACACACATCATTGTAAAATCAATACATTCATCGTTTCACTCAGAATCTAAAATATTTTATTTACATACGTACTTAATATTTAAACCAATTACATTAATAAATTATATATCTAGATGAAGTTATAATTTTGAAAAATGTAGGTACTAGGTACTCATATCTTTCTACTTGAAGATGCCAACTATAGGGATGTATTATTATCATCACTAAAAGATAATTGCTTCACAATTTTATTGCATGACGACTTTGATTTCTTCGATGTGTTAATGCGTTATAAGTTATAGACCGAGGGGGGGGGAGGGGCTCCGTTTTTTTTATTGTCTCATACATTTGTTTATTTGCTTAGCGTGTGCCTCGTCTATATAGAGAGTATTAGAGTAAGGACCCCGTAAAGTATTTAGGTATCGATATTTTTAACTGTAGATACGCATTTTTTCTTTACAGGGCTCAGAAGCTTGCCTATTATAGTGTGAACAGGGCACTATAATAGAACAATTATTAGTGTTAAGTAATAAGTATGAGGAAGTTTTTTTGGATTAATTGTGCTACTGCAAGTGAAATTAGGTTTTATATTTCTCCTTAAAAAAATGGGCGCAGAAGAGGCCACGAGCGGATCCGCCGTTGGATTCAGTGATCATGAAAATGTTGCATGCAAAAAGTATGTAATATTTATAAAAAGGTGGGCAAGTGGGTGTCGCTCTGCTGTACAGTAGGTTACAAGCGGGTCACTGTATAATGGATGATATTAAATTTGAATTCAATGATATAATATCATTGTATAAGAAAAACGATTCTGAGCGGAGACGGTATGTCAGTCTAGGTAAAAGACATATTATATACATATCTATGGTACTAAACCAAAATTTGACCTATAATAGGTACCTATAATAAATTCCAAATTAATCATATCACAATATCCATAAGGTACTTATAACGCGTTATACATCAACAAAAACCCTGATACTATCATAGATAATATATAATAGTACACTTTAGAAGATTCAAGTACCTACGAATAATATTATACAATCACAACAAAATAACTAAAATAGTTATTCTAGGTTTCTACTTTTTTAATATGTAATATCGTCCAAATTTGAATTTAAAATGTAAAGAACAACTTACGTCTTACTGTGTTCATATATTTTTTTAGATTTTTTGATTACAGTATGAACTATTTATGAGAACCTTTGTTTTAAATTTGCAATCCTTAGCTATAAAAACTGAACATTTTATAATTTATAAATTACGATGATTAATAATTTTCGAGATTTTGAAAAATTCTGTCAAAATTCGATGTTTAGATGCTTATAAAAAAAAATTGTGCCTATGTATTTTTAATATTTTTCAACTGATATTGGAACAATATACCAGGAGCCTTGTATTAAATTTTTACACTTTTTGGCCCAACAGATAAAACTTTATTGATATTCATAGGAAAAAAAACTAAAAAAATTGAAAAATGAAAATATCCGTAAACAGCTCAAAAAGAGTAAAAATATTTTCAAAATTGTATGGTGTAAAGGAAATGCTAATATAAACATTCAGTGGAATTTTCATGTATCTATAGTTATTCGTTTATGAATAACAACCAAATAAGGAAATCGCTACATGAGAAATCGAGTGAACATCCAATGTTGTAAAAATTTGAATTTAAAACGCTCATAAAAATTTAATTTGACTTTCTTATAGAATTTTTTTTTTTGATAAATGTAGGAAACCTTATAAGGAATCTTGTATTACATTTTCATATCTTAGATTAAAAAAGAAAATTTTTTATGAGTTTCTATTTTTCATTTTCTAAATTTTCGTGATTTTTCCATATTTTGTCATTTTTTGAACTTTAAATGCTTATAAAAAAACTGTGGCTAACGATTTTTAATATTTTTCATCTGTCTTCGAAACAATATAGTAGAGGCCTTGTATTAAATTTTCAAGTATTTTTACTCAACAAATAAATTTTAATTGATATTCATAAAAAATAAACTAATAAAATTGGAAAATGAAAATGTCCCTAAACAGTTCAAAATAAATCAAAATATTTTGAAAATGTTATCGTGTATAAAACAACCACTGAAAATTTCATGTATCTACGGTCATTTGTTTTAAAGTTACACCAAAAACCAAAATCGATTTTCTCGAAAACAGATTTTGAGTCAAAATTCCCATTTTTCCTTAATTTTTCTTTTGTTTTTTTTGGCGCTTTTGAAAAGTACTGTGAATTTTAAATTTTGATCTCCTCAATGCACCAACGATATTCACTTTCCAATCGAACAAGATACTGAAGTCGAAAATCGAAGTTATTTCGACTACTTATCGTGTACACAGACACAAAAAAAATTAATAAAAAATAAATTAAAAAAATTAAAAAATAAATGAATAAATGAAAAAATAAAAAACACACATCATTGTAAAATCAATACATTCATCGTTCCACTCAGAATCTAATACTATAGTACGTATACTTTATACTATATACGTATACTTATACCTATATATACAGTATAAGTATACCGCGGCTATATTGTTTTATACATAAATATAAGACAATGATGAAGATTGAACATTTACCTAAACAGGTATGGATTTGATTTGTCTTCATAGTTAAAATTCTATAGGTAATATAAACATAATTTTGTTTTTCGTAATTTCGTTTCTGTGTAATTCAAAATCATTATTTATTATTTCACAGTTTCAAATATTTCAAAAATGCCATAGATTATTATTAAACGGATGATTCCCCTCATTAGGCTTCGCATTAATATTTTATAGAGTGATTTTTTAAACTTGCTCACACTATTTTTTTTAAAATTAAATTGTACATATGTGTGTATATAATTATACAAATTCTGATTTTTAGAACTTTTAAATATACTCGAAGATTTTCGAATACTTTTTTTATATTATTTAAGGAGGATGTTGTTCAATACAAACTTCTGTTTTTCAAAAAGGACTCTTCTTTTAGATTCTGAGTGAAACGATGAATGTATTGATTTTACAATGATGTGTGTTTTTATATTTTTATATTTTTTTATTTTTGTGTCTGTGTACACGATAAGTAGTCGAAATAATGCTTCGGTTTTCGACTTCAGTATCTTGTTCGATTGGAAAGTGAATATCGTTGGTGCATTGGGGAGGTCAAAATTTTAAAAGCGCAAAGAAAAACAAAAGAAAAGTTAAGGAAAAACGGGAATTTTTACGCAAAATCGATATTTCAGAAAATTGAATTTGGTTTTTGGTGTAACTTTAAATCAAATGACCGTAGATACATGCAATTTTCACTGGTTGTTTATATTTGCATTTTCTACACTCGATAACATTTTCAAAATATTTTGATTTATTTTGAACTGTTTAGGGACATTTTCATTTTTCATTTTTTTTTAGTTTTTTTCCTAGAAATGTCAATAAAATTTTATTTGTTGGTTAAAAAAACTTGAAAATTTAATAGAAGGCTCCTAGTATATTGTTTCAAAGGCAGATGAAAAATATTAAAAATCGTTAGTCACAGTTTTTTTTATAAGCATTTAAAGTTCAAAAATTGACAAAATATGGAAAAATCACGAAAATTAGCAAATTATTTTGAGTTAAGAATTCGTAAAAATTTTTCTTTTTGAATCTAAGATTTGAAAATGTAATACAAGATTACTTATAAGTGTGTCTACCTTTATCAATAAAAAAATCTCTACCGGACAGTCACAATAAATTTTTATGAGCGTTTGAAATTCAAATTTTTACAACATTGGATGTTCACTCGATTTCTCATGTAGCGATTTCCTTATTTGGTTGTTATTCATAAACGAATAACTATAGATACATGAAAATTCCACTGAATGTTTATATTAGCATTTCCTATACACCATACAATTTTGAAAATATTTTTACTCTTTTTGAGCTGTTTACGGATATTTTCATTTTTCAATTTTTTTAGTTTTTTTTCCTATGAATATCAATAAAGTTTTATCTGTTGGGCCAAAAAGTGTAAAAATTTAATACAAGGCTCCTGGTATATTGTTCCAATATCAGTTGAAAAATATTAAAAATACATAGGCACAATTTTTTTTTATAAGCATCTAAACATCGAATTTTGACAGAATTTTTCAAAATCTCGAAAATTATTAATCATCGTAATTTATAAATTATAAAATGTTCAGTTTTTATAGCTAAGGATTGAAAATTTAAAACAAGATTCCACGTAAGTAGTTAATTCTCTTACCGAAAAATCTAAAAAATATACAATCACTGTTTATTTTTATAGTCATTTTATGTTCAAATTTGGACGAAATTACATATTAAATAACCTAGTTATTTTGTTGTGATTATATAATATTATTCGTGGGTACCTACTTGAAACTTCTGAAGTGTACTATTATATATCTATGATAGTATCAGGGTTTGTTATTGATGTTGATGTATAACGTGTTATAAGTACCTAATGGATATTGTGATAAAGTGATATGATTAATTTGGAATTTATTATAGGTCAATTTTTTTTTTAATACCATAGATATGTATATAATTTGTCTTAAACCTAGACTGACATACCGTCTTCGCTCAGAATCGTTTTTCTAATACAATGATATTGTATCATTGAATTCAAATTTAAATAGCATCCATTATACAGTGACCCACTTGTAACCTACTGTACAGCAGAGCGACATCCACTTACCCACCTTTTTTTACTTTTATTAAACAGCTTTCAGCAGATATTTTTTTTTTTTGAGAAATTTGATACAGGCATATAAATCAAAATTCAAACTAGTAGTTTTTGAGTTATAGGTAGGTATAACTTTGAGTACTTACTGAGGATAATACGTACCTATATGGAAATTAGTCAAGTTGATTTGGGGGCTTAGATGATTTGAAAATATAAGTAGTTAGTTGTTACTATTAATTATTACCATTGATCTATAAAGATAAATACCTACCTATAATGATAATAGTGAATATATAGGTACTACATCTAATATTAGGTAGGTATCTATAGTTTTTTTTTTATTGTAAAACCATATTTTAAGGATTATTTTTCTTAGGATACACATTTTAATAATTCAGCGACTACTTACTAGAATTTTGATTTAGATAGATCTACATTTACAAAAACATCATCTGCTAAATAATATGCAGTAAAAAAGGAAATTCTCATTCGAAAAATAGAAGTTTGTATAGCCGGAGGACACTTTTTAATGGTAGTTCAAAAAATATCAGGAATTTGAATATATGGTCTTAAGGTATACTTAAAAATTCTAAAAATGAGAATTTGAATAAATGTATTTTTAAAGGAAAAAATTTGGTGAGCATTTTTTCACTAAAATGACAAGTAAATTTTGTATTTAATTATGGGGCCCCAAACTGATCCATGGGCCTTTGGTGTGCCAGGCCGACACTGGTCATAACTGTCTTTTGTGAGGCTGCTATTAGCTTGTGGTTTTGTCATCACTCATACATTTAATACAAATAAACCAATAATATAAGTTATTAAACATAATATTAAATGTGAAAGTATTGTAAGATACAATTTTATTGGATAATAAAAAGAGAATATAACATACCTACATTTCACTTTTTTTGGAGATAGTGACCATCAATTTATTAATGTCACATTAGATTTTTCCTGTCGTTAATGTTCTCATAGCTGTAGCAGTTATCAATTTCCGACTCTCACTTGGAAATTCCTAGTTAAAGTACCTACAACAATTTGATTGTATAACATTTTAATATTTGTTTGAGATATAACACCTGATAATATAGGACACGGGAGTCGGGAATGAAAACATTGTCATCAGCATTATCATGTCAGTGTTAATTAATACTTTTTACCACTTTTCTGGCTTTAAATAATGAATAGGTAATTTAGATCAGGGAAAGAAACTGTTTCAAATTTTAACACTTACTGTTTCGGTTTTCGAAACGGTTTTCTACCTTTTTTGGTTTTGGTTTAGGTTTCAAAAAAGGTTTTGCAAATTTATGGGTATCAAGAATGGTTTTTGAAAATTTTCGGTTTTGGCTTTTGGAGCAGTTTTTGAAAATTTTGATTTTATGTCCTTTACCTGCCTTATAACTTTTGACCCTATTTTTATTACCTATTAACTATTAAGGACTGAGCCTAAAGCCCTAAAATATAACCAATTTGTGTAATTAGTGAATGTTTATACAATATTGTAAATTTCCTTTCAGCAGAACTAATTTTGTGTTGTTAACTTTAGTAATATTTTGTGGCTACTTTTGCATACAAAATAATATGGTCTAAATCATTATTTGATTACATTAATATTTAATTGTAATTTACAAATAAAATCACATTATATTACAGTATAACAAATACATTGTTATTTCATTAATGCTTATGATATCTGAACAAAATATTACTTAATTTAAATGGATACTAAAAAAATGTATTGAACTAGGTATTGAAAATATTGTTATTTAAAAAGGTTTAATGTTAAGATTTAATTATATGTTATGAGATTTGGTATACACATTTGTAATTCAGGAACTCAGTGGACACACTGAGGATACTGATGATGAAGACATAAGCGATTAGTAGGTATGACTACTATTTGACAGTATTCTAACACTATTTACCTACTTTAGTTACTTTAAGGTTGCGTTATCCAAAGTTTGCATGTACAATGTAATTACAATAATATAAAGTTACAATTTATATGGGTGCCATATTATAGTACCTATTCTAGCTTCATTATATTTATTATATAATGCTAGATCAATTCACTTTATAATTAAAGCTTACTACACAAATTGAACACAGTTGTACTATGTTCTACACTAGTAGGTTCATAAGACAGTAAAAACACAAGTGTGCATTCTCAAAATCATTTTTGACTAAATATTTATATTCATTTTAATTTGTAATAATAATATAATATCAAGTTATACATTTTTTAAATTTAATTATTGACTATTACACCAAAATATGCCATACTCTACATATTATTATTTATTTATTATTGAATACGGGGCGTGCCCTATTACATTGTACTGTATACTTAATAACTCAGAGAAAGTTACATAAATAACAAAAATAATTAAAAGAAATAATAATAAAAAAGAACACACAATAATTTAATGCTAAGTACTAAGGAATAGCGGGTCCTCATTGTGCAGTTTCATCATATGGACAATTTGTTCGATAGTTACAGCGGCTAAAAGTAATTTGGAAAGGGATACGAGTATCTGGAATAGAAACTTGGAAATCTGAAATTAAGTTTAGTTTATATAGGATGGCAGGGGAATCGACTTCACCATTTATAAGTTTAGAAAGAAACGTAAGATTAGCCTCTATACAGATTGATACTCGTGAGGTGCGCACTCAATGAGTAAAGCAAAAGCGGTAAATTTAAAAAATGTACGCTGAACTCTTTCCAGTTGACTACTACCATTGAATGTGCACATATCCCAAATAATTATTCCCATACTCCAACACAGACCGAACAAAAAAGCAATATAACGTCTTAAGAGAGGTATTATGTATTATTTGAAATGTTGGAAATATTATTTAATTACAAATGTACATTTCAATGAATACAATAGATATATATTATATAATTTGTTATTTTTACTAATGTACATTAAATGTTTATATAAAATTCAATATTATATAAATAGTTTTTAAATAAAAACAAAAAATATTCTATCTATGATAAAATCGAGGGTTTTCTATACCAAAAACGGGCTCTAAAGTCATCTGAACAAGTCAAAAATGCTGCTGAATTTGGAGAGTGCACAATTGAACGAATAGGTCCATTATGGCCTGCAAAGTAATTCACAAATAAAACATTTTAAGGATACGCTACACAGCCATCTGTTGTCTTCGTCTTACAAGTGTATAACATAGCAAATTTACGTTCAGGTGAAAGTATTTAGTGGAGCTAGTTTAAAAATTAGAGTCAATCCATATATTATGAAACTTGATGGTAAGTACATTATCTGTGTTTGTATGTGGGTTTTTTACGACAGTTCAATTTTTAGTAAGTGTTGTGTACTATATAATATATATTATATAGTAAATTAAAAACGCTCATAATTCATTTAACAACAGTATAATTGTAAAAAAAACCCACAAGCAAACACAGATAATGTTCTTACCATTAAGTTTCATATTAGGTCGATTCACTCTAGTTTTTAAACTAACTGAGTTAAACGTGATCTGATGAGCGTAAATTTGCAATGTTATGCACTTGTAAGACGGACCAATATCTGTGTAGAGTGATCTTAATAAAATAAATGCATTTGACAAAATAAAATACCTAGGGATAAAAGTTGCTGCGAATTACTGGATGACCCTGTCCTTCTTGATTATCAGTACTTCCAATATCATGTGCTTTAGCCAGCATTCTTTCAACATCCAAAATCTATAAATGTTATTTTAATAAGTCATTGAATTTTATGTTATAAAATACAATTACTTTGATTGATGCATCACTGCTTCCTGTTGCGATTAACTGACCATCAGGACTAAATGCACCAGCCCTACAGGGCCCTTTGTGGGATGTAACATATACAGTTTCATACAACGACGGTTCAGAAGCAGTACAAACAACATTAGTTTCAAATTCTAAGTCTAATCAAATCAAATAAAGAATTTTATACACAAATATATGTGACAAATAAATCATTAAGCATACCAATGCCTGGTCCAATTAACATTTGCTGAATTGGATTTAAGTTTAATGCTTGTTCAGATTCTTTTTGTCTATCGGTTTCATGTTGTAAACCTTTTGTCACTACACTCATGAGTCGATCCGATGGATTACAAGGGGGATCAGCGTTTACTTGGGCAGCCAAACTTGAGGCAATTGTGGAATGACCATCATAAAAGAGTTGACTGAACAAAATTGAAATGAGTTTAAACAAAAATACTATGGTTTATATTTTACTAGAATTTATGCTTTACCTTATTATGAGTCTGTATAAATTATCTCTATTCTTAATACACATTGCAGGAGTGGAATTATTTATATTACTACTCATCTTAAATGTCTATTGAACTAAATCTCAAACAAAAATAACTAATAGACAGTAACACAATATTCAATTATTATTCTAGTGTTTTTTTATCATACTATTAAAAACACAACAATACCAAACTCACAATTCATCAATTCGAGTATACTGTACTTTAACTATTTATTTAATTACTATTACAAAATAATCCTTAACACAATACCTATCACTAAACACCGAGTGTCATAATGACTACTCACTCTTTTTACTTGTGCAACCCTAGTCAGTGCATTAGAAAGTAGGCTAGCCAGGCAACCTTGATACTTAACAATACTTTAGATCATTTATAGAACTGTCGACTCTAGTCTGAAGAAAATTATTGTTTACTTTATGTTTGGCAGGAACCTTAGATAATAATAATCGGATAAAGTTTGAAATATGATAACACCATCATATTAATCACGGACTAAGATATACAGGACTGGACACGACAAGGTTGGAGGGTGTGTGGGGGTTGACTACGAAATGTTTTACAACAGGCAGTGTTCGGGGGGATATTTTCCTTTTAGCATTAGTAGCGCCGTCCTAGTGGATACTTATGGAACTAGAACACATCATACAAATTTCTAGTTCCATAAGTATCCACTAAGACGGCGCTAGTAATGCCAAAAGGAAAATATCCCCCCGAACTCCGCCTGTTGTAAAACATTTCGTAACCACAATATTCATCTCGTGTCCAGTCCTGTATATCTTAGTCCGTGATATTAATACACAGAGTCACAGATTACTGTGGTGAACCAGAGCATCACTAAAATACTCTCTCTCGTTGGTATCACTGTTTTGGCAACACCACCCGGTACAGTTAGTAGCGTCCGTTGTGACAGCTGGCTTGCTGCTCGCTCTCTCATCCCCCGACCACGATAACGTTTGCTCCTCCCTTGCTTTCACCCTCACTGTTTTTACTCGCGTGACGTGTGCATCGTTCTGGGTGACTTAGCCGTCTGCCGCCATCTTGCTCGCCGACCGAGATTTGTGCGTCTCGGCTACTGACGGTTCCTACTCCCCAGCTATGAGACTCACCACGACCGTCCTCGACCGCAGCACACCGAGCGGCATTCGCACAGGTCCGACGCGACCTTGTTCACCGACAGCGAATCTTAAAACCACGACGACGACCGCTTAGAGTGACCGACGCACACAGGGCCGGCGCTAGAAATATCGGAGCCCTTACCCCTCCCCCCTCCCAGTTGATAATAATAATAAAAATATAATATTCTTATAAATAGTCATTAGGCCGTGCGAATCATTGTGTGATAGAAATCATTACGTCATACTCTATATTATAGTACAGTAGAAACTCGATTATCCGTGACTCGATTATCCGTATTCGAGATTAACCGTGCTCACTCTTTCGAAAATTTAAAAATAAGTATGGACTGTAGATATTAGAGGTCTCAATGGAACAAGTGTTTTTTTGCACCCGTGACCCGTGTACCCGTGACACGGATATATATTTTGAAGAAACACCTATTTAACGTGACACGTGAATTCGAAATTTGTACGAGGACTATAATAGTGATTAAACAATCACCGAAATTGTCGTCCACGATCGCAGTTACCTGCAAGACTGGTGCCTGATTGTCGTGATTTCCATCGCCACAATATAGTTTTAAACCACTCCAAAGTCCTAGGTTTGTCACGATTCGTGGCCCATATGCGTTGCTACATCAATCACAAATTGAACTAAATTCAACCCACTTCATTGACAGGGACGATTTGCCTTAATTTTATTATTTTAATTTTGTTTTTTCGATATATCGATATTTTGCCATTTTTTGCCATCCCTAGTGGTAATATTGCTTTCGTTTACTTTATAATCACGATAATAACATCAGCAGTCAATTTTAAAAATATAAATATCATAATATTTAATCAAACAATTTCGAAAAGGACTCATATCACCGAGATATCACAATATATTCTTAAAAATAAAAACACACTTTTCTAAAAAAACAAAAAAATAATGAAAAATTTAAAAGTGTGTGGTGCATCATACAAAACATTTAAAGCCGAGCTAAGTCTCACATACACTTCTTTGTTCAATCCTGTTTATAAGATAGTGACTGGGAGTATAATATGTGAAGTGTAAGAGCGCCACACACTTTTAAATTTTTCATTATTTTTTTGTTTTTTTAGAAAAGTGTGTTTTTAAAAAAAAAATTTTTTATTTTCTACTTTTTAGTTAAAAAAATTTTTTTACGGATTATTGTATTGTCATCCAAGACCAAGGTCTATAGCAATTTTCAGAATTTTTCATCTTCAAAAAGTGCCTCAAATCGAGCGCGCAAGATTTGATTACAGACGGACGTGAAAGCGAACTTAAGAAAAGTGTTAATAATTATAACGCGGTCAAAAAGACCTACTCCCTATAACTTATAGGTATAGCCAAAACGGCCGTCGCTGCCGAAAGTATTATATAGGCTGCCGCCCAAGTTGTACAACGAAAATAATATAGGTACATGAAGATGCCCCCCCTGACTTTGTACAACCATTTTCAAAAGTATTGCAAACAATTTTAAATTAATTGTAAATAATTGTAAATTCAATACCCGATTTGTAACAACCCCCTCGGCCGTTGAGTCAAAAATAAGTTTCGGGGGGCCAAATTCACGCAGCCCCCTGACTTACCGATAAAGTCCAGCAATCTGGCCAACTATACGTACGTTGTACCGACTATACTTTTTTTCATCAAATATAAATTTTTTTTATTAGTAAATAGGTACATATTATTTTTATTAAATATGAATTTTTAACAAATTTAGAATATTTGTTAACAAATGTTATTCAATTTACATTGCTTTATAAAATATGTATTTATTTTCAAATAGATTTTTTATTATCATAGTCTGGGGCCATCTGCATGTACGTAAATAATAATATGATATTATAATATTTATAGATACTGCGAAAACGTGTTCAAGTGTTTTCATAATAATAAATGTGCGAATGTGCGATTCACCACGTTATATCTCCCTTTACCCCATTTATTAAATATTGTATAAAATTATATCAAAGTATATTTATTAACATAAAATATTAAATCTAATATAATATCATTTCACGACACCACTGCCTATAATATAGGAATACTGTGTTTCACTTATTAATTAAGACAACCAGAGAACGGAATTTATTGTAAATAAGAAACCAAAATATTATGTACAAATTTACTAAACAAAATATATGAATATTGATTACCCGTTGGCTGTTACTTGTTAGTTTATATATTTGACATAACTAGGGCAGAGGACTTGTAGCTCTAAAAAAGCACTAAATATGCAAGCACTTATGTACTTAAAACCCCAATAATATGCACTTAAAATATTATGGATTTTTTTTATTTTTTTTTCGAGTTAATAATCGGGGGATGGAGGAGGAACCACGTTAGCATTACTTCTCCTCCAATTACTTCTCCTCTGAAGGGTGTAGTGTACTAGTGTGTGTCAGGCAATTGTGCGTTTTTGATTTACACCACACTGAGGTATTTTCGCCGTAAGGTCCGAACTGGTTTTACCGCCCCGGTGTTTCTAATGAGTCTAGACGTAAGTAATCGTCTAGTTTTATGAATTTATTTATAAATGGGTAAATATGCATATGTATCGATGCATAACTGTAATATTCTTACGAATTACTATAGTTCATTATACAAAATATATGAGATGATTGCAGATGTGTCTTCAATTAAAACCACATTAGATAATGAATATTTCAAATTGTATAGATTGTTAATGCGTACTAAAAGATAAATTAAATAAAAATAGTTTTCAGTTTGGCGCCCTTCCATGCTGGCGCCCTGGGCAGTCGCCCAGGTCGCCCATAGCTTACGCCGACTCTGGACGCACACACCACCACTATATTATGTCTATATGCAAAATTTCTTCCGAATCATTAAAAACTCAATATTATTCTCTTAAACTGTGTTGTTGATCATAATCATAACGACAATTGGCCAACCCGGACAAACTTAGTTACTCCACACTACCATAGATATTAAAGAATGGGTGCCTTTGTGCTTATCATATGGGAACGAACATGAAAATATTTTAGAGGTCTTAAGCTTAACACAAATATATATATATGTATAATTATTGTGGTGAGCCATCACCACAATACATCCTCTCTACGGCCCCCTGCTGCGGCTGGCGACACCGACCTGCAGCGTCCGTCATTTCATGGTGTCTCCACGGATGTCGCGCCACCGAGCTCGACTCACTTTAACGACTCCCGACCATAGATATACCACGACCTTTACGTTGTAACACCTTTTAACTCCATTTTTATTGAAAATGAGATTTTTGTATCACTGTAAAGCTGTTATCTTAAAGGATGAACTGTGGGTTTTCTACATTTTATTAATTTAAACGTGGCATACAATCGTATTATCTAGATATATTACCACAATGCTAGTTAGTATTGGAATTTAATTTTAAAATTAGGGGAAATAGAAAACCTTGACTCTTCGTTACAGTAGACAACAGCCTCATAATTTAGTAAATCATAGTAATGTAGATATTTGTTAAATTTGAATTTCGTACTATATAATTTAGAGACTTTGCCAAAATGCTAACTTAAAATGCATTTTTAAAAAATAATGCATAATTATATATGTACCTATATTTGATAGGTTTAAATTACCTTTAATTTATGCGGAACCTTGACTTACACTTTTAAATATTTTGACCAAGCAAACATTTTAATCGATATTTCTAAAATAAAAATTCTAAAATATCCAATGTCTATAAATAGCTCAAAAATAGTTTTAATATTTTGAAAATTATATCTTATGTACTGTGTTAGCTGACGCGTCCTTGTGAATCCGTGTGTGATGTTCAATATTTTTGTCAATATAAGTAAATTTGTTTTGTCTTATGTCTTTTTACCGAATATTTCAAACTATTTTCAGTTAGAAATTCATAAAAGTTTTTTTTTTATATTATCTAACATTATACATTTTAAGAGAAAATTTCCAAGAAGTTTTTCTACCTTATAAAAAAAAAATCACTGAGAAGCTACACTAATTATAGCCTTGGCCCTTGAGATATTTTCGATTCTTATTTTTTTTTATTTATTAAATTTGATTAAGCATACAAGTACCTATGCTGGGTTCACAACGTCTCTGCTCAAAATTATTTTTCGTATGCAATCATTTATATTTTATCATTGAATTTAAATATGACACATCGGACATCCATTACACAATCGGCAATTACTGTACAGCAGGGCAGTACCCACTTGTCCACCTTTTTTGATATTGTATTAATATTTTTTAATATTTTCTATTGATATTTTTATTGATTGACTTATATAAATATATATCATTGAAGTAAAACTTCTTTGATGAGGTGTGGGTGGAAAAAAATTATACGAAAAATGAAACCACACCTTTGATGCAAATGTTCTCGGAAACTACTCAACCGATTGTCCTAATTTTTTTTTTTAGTAAAAGATTATATCACGGGGACGGTTCCTATTACAATACCATTTGTCTAGTTTAAGTTAATTAAATTTGTGTTATCTATTAATTAAAATAAACGTGTAAATGGATAGGCCTTTGTGCTTATCATACGGTAACGAACATGAAAATATTTTGAGGTTTAGAGGTCTTAAGCTTAACGCGAATAGATATACATAGTTATATAATATAAATATTGTTTATTATTGTGGTGAGTCATTACCACAATACTCCTTCTCTACTACCCGCGTCCGTCATGTCACAGCGTCTCCAAGGCTCACTCTCTGGTAACGACCACAAATATAATATATAATATATATATATATATATATCTGTGGTAAAGACTCAAATCCCTAGTCCACGACTGGACGAACTACAATCGACGTTTCAACGACCGGAACGCCCGGGCCCTTTTTGGTCCCCCTGACGACCGGCACTGAGACGCAACGTCGCGTTCGCTCTTCGCCGACATTGTTTGACGGATAACACAGTCTTTATCACCACAGCACAATCGGCCCCCTTCATTCGTAATAATTATCTTACTATCATTTTCGGGTCAATAAACAATAAATATCTTAATTAAAACTCTATGTATCATCATCTAACAACCTCTCTTCGAGTAACACACAAAAATGTTGATTACGAGGGAATCACCTCGAAGTCAACAATTAACAACAACCACAGATATAATATACTATAATACTATACTACTATAGTGTATACTATATATTATTATGTATAGTATATATTACTATAGTGTATACTATATATGTATAGTATATTATATCTGTGACAACAACACATTTTCCTCGTATGCCACATTATTTATGATAAGACCTCTGCCAGGATGAGATGCAATGATAAAAAACAGTCTTTCTCTCTTCCCTATTCCGGTACCCATCCCTCTATTTTATTAATATAGCCATGGCCTATCCATTCTTTAATAATATTATCTATGACGACGGGAAGTACGTACCTCATAATGGTATTCTGTAACTTTTAAATTCGATTTCATATATTTTTTTATAATGGTAACCTATTATTAATTATTATATGATTTTTTCTGTGCTATAACTTACCGTCCTAGTGACCTAATCAATTTAATTCGTATTGAAATTTCTAAAAAAATTTAGAAACAATTTTCATGTTGGACTATTCACTCGCACCCGCATGTGTTGTCTCCGTCTTACACACGTACGACATAGCAAATTTTCGTTCGCTAGTTTCAATAGGGTGCTGTCATTTTTGATTTTAGAGTGAATTAACCTATTATCAAACTTTTGCGTAACAACATTATCTGTGTTCTCTCTCGATGGTTTTTTACGATATTTTAATTTTTAAGTGAGTTATGAGCATTTTCAAACATTAATATTTTACATACTGATAACTCACTTAAAAATTAAAATATCGTAAAAAACCAACGAGAGAACACAGATAATGTTGTTACGTAAAAGTTTGATAATAGGTACATTCACTCTAAAATCAAAAATGACAGCACCCTATTGAAACTAGTGAACGAAAATTTTCTACATCGTACGTGTGTAAGATGGAGACAACACGATGCGAAGTCCTCTTAATTGACTTATTTATATTTGTCAAACTCTCCTTAAGCCTGTTTGGACACATCTATGGTAAAAATTTATCTGGATAAAGATAAAAGATAACTACATTCAAATCTATCTAGATAAAGATTAAATATATATACATTTTAATCTACATAAAAAAAATTATGTTTTTTTTTTTATACCTACTATAAAGTCTAACTTTTGAGAGTACAGCTTAGATACTACTTAGGACTTAAATATTATATAAGCACCGGCTTCCTATATGTTTAAATTAAATTTAGCAGTGAACATTATTATTAATCAATAACTAACTATAACTGAAAAAAACATTTTCAAAATTAGGTATACCTAAATATCAAGAAAAACTATTTTAAACAACTCGTCATAGAAAACTTTAATTATTATGAACCTTTACAACAGTTTCAGTATGTATTTAAATTTTCTTAGTAGATATACAATTATTGTTATTATGTAAAGTACACCTAATATCATGTATAGGTACTGTGTACATTGCATAAGTATATAGGTACTATATAACAAATAGGAAAACATTTTATTTTACGTTATGAATTATGATCATGTCATAATGATAATATAATTTATACACAGGTGACAGGTGATATGAATTATTTATAAATATAATATTTATAAGTTTAACGATACAACAAAGATCAATATACTATTTATAAAATTTATTTATAATATTATTTATTCAAACATCTACAACACAATATCATCATTTCAAATGTGCAGGATTCCAGGTAAACGATATACATTGTTACAAATATAATATTATTACTGATTAGTTATTAGTTTATTACTGATAAATAATAATTATACAAAGATTTATATAGCTTCGATTACTTAAAATATCAATCGTACTCAAACCTAATTAAAAATTCAAGACCCATTGCAGTTGGTTGACCCGTATCGGTACAATACACGCCGGAACTAGGAAAACACAATTAAATACGTTTTATATAGCTCTTACTCTACCTAAAAATAACTTATAATTTATTAGATACAAATTAAATAATTATAATCATTTTCCCACTAATTTACTGTTGACGAGTTACCAACACAAGATAACAATGAAATGTAGGTATATTTGAGCACTAAGCTGGGCCCCAAAATATCAATAATAAATAATAGGTACCTAATATATAATATTATTATGAACATACAATTTTTTTACTAATTAAAATTTAAAGTATTAATGATAAAAAAAATAAATTGACAATAAAAAATGTATTTCATTTTATTGTACAGAGATGAATTTATCTAGATGGATGAATTTTTTGTCTTCGATAATTATATAGATAAAATGCAACTATTTATTTAGATAAGATAAAATATAACTAAATAATTATATAGATAAGTCTCAGCACTGAGCATATGTATAAACATATTTTATCAAACCCCTGTTCTAGAAAGAGTTAAAAAGCTTTTCCACGCTATACATAATATACTAGTATATCAGATGAGATAAATAATAAATCTATATTATAGTATCGTTGTTTCTATTGTACATAATTATAAACGTTTGAGGACAATTAAAATTTGCAGAGTGCCTGTAGGTAGGTAGGTACTTGAATTTATATTTTAGACCAGGGCCAACCGAATTAATTGACCCGTTTGGTATTAATATTTATTTTAAATCATAAATTCAGTCATACAACTAACAAACGGGATTAATCACTTTCATTATGGTTTCTATGGTTTCCATGCGATTTATGCAGTTTACTTTTTAATAACGATATTTTTTTTTATACCAATATAATATGACATTGTTGAGTTATTCTGTAAGATATTAACATAATTTATTAAAGTAAGCTATATTTTTGTTTACACGTTACTTACACAAATTAGGTACATAAATCTAACACAAGTAAAATTAAACATTATATTATATTATATATTATATAAAACCAAAAATAATACTTACCATGTTAAATTTTTAGACGGTATCATAGTATGTTGTACTTACAATAATTTATTTTTATCTTATTACCTATGCTATATAGATTATTAATATCTCGTTAGAAACTGGTACTAAAATGAGTACTATTGAAAAACTACTTCCATCAGAATTAAATTTGGTGCAGTTCGATAATCCAAAATTGATAGCCACCAAACATATGCCAACACTTTCAACACAGACCAAACAAGTATTACCTATGGTATAATATTTATAAAATACCTTATTTTATCACTCAAGTCTAATTATAATATAATACAACATATATTTATTTTCGTTGAATGTAAAGACGTGAATATACATATGTTTTTAACATATTATAATACTTCGATATCATATTGTTAGGTATGTATGATTTAAGACTAAATATCTAATATATGTTACCTGCGACCTACATATCAGTTATCAGTAATTATTAATTTGAGACTAAAATGAACCTAGACCATAATCTGCGAATGTACCTACTATGCATGAACCTTAGATTTTTCTAATGTCCATGGCACAGAGAAACACACTGATATGTTTTGAACTAGGTTCTGCGCATCTGTGCTGCGTCACGCTGTCTGCTTGTTGGTACTGTCGACCACAAAACGCAGGCAGGTTTATTTCATAATACAACTTAGTACCTAATCATAAAAACATTCCTGCGTGGACTGTACGATATTTCGTTCAAGTTTACCTATGCTTGATCAACACAGTCACAACTCATTTGAGCATAATTTACGAACTTTAGAAATCTTTTTTCAAAGATATTTGATTATGGAGCTTACAATGTACAATATACATAACCTGAGTAGACAATTTTTCAAATTTTGATTCAGTAGTTACCATCTGCCAGGCGTACAGAAACGGATTCTTTATGTGGAGGTAATTATTTAAAACTTCTATCACAATATTTTCCTAAAATTTACCATTTATCGTTTGTAAAACTCAAACAACGCAATAATCATTCAGAGTTAGATTGAATTATTTTGAAAATCCTAGAATTTAATTGAGCCCAATATTTGAAGATATTTGTTTTCTGGAATTCAAAAATTAACTGTAGGCCGGTTGCACACCAAAGCTGAAAGCAGTGTGAAACGGGTGGCCAGGTTATTGCAGTAAGCATGCATTATGCTTTGTAGGCAGTTTTTTTTTCACTTTTCAACATTTTATTTTTATCAATCCCATGATTTTTAATATTGTTTATAGTTTATAAGTAAAACTGAAAAAACCCAATTTTTGTCCTAGCGGCGAGTCCCCCTCGAAGGCTAATGGGTATATCCTCACGGTACACCCTGTATACATATTTAATATATATATGTACATAGATAGATTAAAGACAGTATAAATGTTATAAACTAGTTAGAATAATTTCATTATATTAGGAAAAATATTGTTTGGGAAGTAATGTTAGATTGATGGAAGCTGGAGACTATGTTGATGAGGCTAAACAGCATAATTGTACAGACGTCTTAAATAGTATATTACCACCAAAGGAATGGGAAATGGATGGTAAAATATTTTCTCAACAAATATCCATTCAACCAGCCACTAACCGAGATGTGAAAAATCTTGTTGAGAAATTTGATACATATTTAAAAGAATACAACGTCAAAGAGGTGGGGATTTGCCCGATCAAACAAGAAATATACAGTCAATGTTTTAGTAAGAATGCTTTTAACTACCTATAATATGATGAGTTTGTATGATAGAAGTGATAGGTACATTACAAATGTAGGTATTCGACCAGAGTTCAATGGCCCCTGAAACGGTGTATACTTTTGAGTGGCTTTACCTTGTGCAGTAAATAACAGAAAAACAATGGTTTTCAGTATCACGTTTCGTTTATTGATATAATATTTAGTTATTTATTTATTGTTATATTTACTGGAAAATTTCATTTTTACAAGATTATAACAACTATTGGAAAATGTTGACATAAAGTATGTAATGCAAGCAGCCCCCCCCCCCCCCCCCATCAAATTGTTGGCCCATGTACTAAAGTTTCTTGCTGGCCCTATACATAACTTCCAAAAAATAAAATCCATTAAAGCGATATGGCCATATTTGTGACCCATACACAATTTCTAGGTAATAAATGGTTAGAAGTTTATACCCTACATCTTAAAATAACAAAATTACTATAAAATAAGTATTTCATTCATAGTATGAGTATTCAAATGAGGTTGTTTAAAATATCGTATACTAACATAACATCGATTTGCTCATTTGCGTCTTACACTTAATGAGTCTATAGTCTGTCCCACGAGAGAATAATCACTTTTCGCGCATCACGACTGACGGCTTCAGCGACGCCGAACCCCAATTTCCCCTTCCAAGCGTCCATACGAACACTGCGACAACGCCCGAGGCCGAAGTCGTGAGTAGGAAACAACCGATACCCCTTCTTTCAAAGTTCACGCGCGCAGTGCGCATACACCAGTCACCTGTGGGCTGTGACCTGTCGGCAGTCGCCCGACGGCGTAAGTACGCTACGCTTGTGGTTGGCAACTGTATTTCATATAAATTAATAATTATCTCGGAATGCTGACATTATTATTTTTTATCGAAATTAATTTGTTAAGTATAATATAATAATCATAATATTATAAACATAAAAAAAGTTCATGAAATGTACATTTTATTTTGACAAAAAACATTAATAAATCAATCAACTTATCATCTTAAATACAAAATTAAATACATTTTAATCACGTCATACATAATTTTGACTATAAAATATTATTAGATAAATACAAAAATAATATAGAATAAAAATAAATTATACCTAACAATAAAAAAAAAATATTTTTTAGTCATAAATAGTTATGGACAAATTATTTTTTAAATATAATTTAATCGGTGTCTGAATTGTCTGATAAATATCTAAAGTCTTCATCGTCGTCTGATTTTTCATCCGTGTCGTTTTCGCTATTGCCTACGGTTAGAACGCATGGTTGGTTCTCTGCAGTCATAACGTCATCGACCACGTTATCCAATTCCCAAGCTTTTTCTTCCTCCTTTTTCACGTGTCGAATAAAGTTTTTCCACATATCACCATCAATTTTGTTCACCCCTTCTTCAAGTAATTTTTTGACATCTGGTAGTTTAAATGTTTTGTTGTTGTCTCTCACATATCTTTTCACTGCAGCCCATGCAAGCTCAATAGGGTTAAGCTCACAGTGGTAAGGAGGTAATCTGAGGACAATTTTATTATTAGCTTTGACCATCTCATCGATAACATACTTATTGTACAATGGTTTGATTTTCTTGACAACCTCTAACAACTCTAAAATGTTCATTGTTTTGTCGACTACCTCTCCTTTGTTTTGGAGCCACTCAATTATGTTAGCTTTTCTCCAGCTTGTTGTTGGGCATTTCTCCGTTTTTACCGAGTGGTAAGGAGCGTTGTCCATCACGATAACAGCGTTTTCTTTAAGTCCGGGCAAAACACCTTGCAACCAATCACGAAAAGAGTCTCCGTTCATCTCATCGTGATAGTCTCGAGTATTTTTTTTTGACTCAAAGCTCAAAAGTCCTCCATGTACAAATCCATCTTCGGAACCGATGTGACAAACAATTAAGCGTTTTCCCTTGCCAGTTGGATTTACTGCACCAGTTGAAAGTCCCGCAGACGAAGCCATTCTAGCTGTTAAAACGCTCTTATGAACCCATATTTTACTATTGACATCTCCGGCGTTCACCCATGTTTCGTCCAAGTAGTAAATTGGTCGACCTTCTTCGCGATATCGCTTGATGTCTCTTAAATAGTTTCTCCGCCACAGAATAATATCTTCTCTTTCAAGCAAAGCAGTATTACGACCTCGCTTAGTGAATACAAAATCCATTGATTTCAACAATCGATGCAATGATGATCGAGAAATATTTGGTAGATTGGCTTCTTCATTGACTGCTACTAGAACCTTGTTTAACGTAGGCATTTCACGATTGTGCCAAAATTGATGAACTTTTCTCCTAATGGCATATTTGTCAAATTCATCTACTTTATCATATATTTTGACCCTATTTTTGGTTTTATTTGGCGAAGAAACGGTTTTATTTCTTTGGTACTCCAATACCGTATTATAAATTGTTGACTGTCCGATTCCAAGTTGTGCAGCAAGTATTTTTTTTAGATGAAGCATTTTGTATTCAGGATTTTCAATCATTTTCGCTTTATACGCATTGATGATCATTAATCTTTGACTTGAAGAAACAAACTGAAAAAAAAGTGGGTAAGTGGATGTTGATCTTGACAAGATACTGTTGAAGAAAATCGAAGCAGTTTTACTGCCCCAAACCGTGGTGACAGACACAAAAATAAAAAATTAAATAAAAAAACACACATCATTGTAAAATCAATACATTCATCGTTCCACTCAGAATATAAAATAAAAATTTTGAATACAATGTTATCATCGATTAAGCAATAGGTATAGAGAAATTATTATAAATCGAGTCAATTTCAATTGAATTGGCTATATAGTCAATTATACAATTTTCAATTATTTTCTATAAGTAAATGATAACATTTTCAATTTTTTTTAGATTCTGAGCGAAGTGATGAATGTATTGATTTTACAATGATGTGTGTTTATTTTTTTATTTTTTATTTTTATTTTTTTTTGTGTCTGTCATCACGTTTTAGGACAGTAAAAATGCTTGGATTTTCTTCAACAGTATCTTTTCTGATAGGAAAGTGAATCTAGTTGGTACTTTGGGGGGTCAAAAGTAAAAATTTCCCAGTAGTTTTCAAAAGCGCCGGGTAAAACAACATAAAAATTAAGGAAAAACGGGAATTTTTACGCAAAATCGGTTTTCCGACAAAATCAAATTTGGTGTTGGATGTAACTTTAAAGTGAATGATAGTAGATACATGAAATTTTAACTGGTTGTTTATATGAGCATTTTCTATACAAGATGACATTTTCAAAATATTTTGATTTGTTTTGAACTGTATGCGGACATAAGCAATTTTCGATTTTTTTTAGTTTTTGTTTCTATAAATGTCAATTAAAATTTATTTGTTGGGTACAAATGCTTGAAAATTTAATACAAAGCTCCTAATATATTGTTTCAGAGGCAGATGAAAAATATTAAAAATCCTTAGTCACAATTTTTTTTATAAGCGTTTAAAGTTCAAATTTTGACAAAATACGGAAAAAACACGAAAATTAGCAAATTATTTTGAGTTAAGAATTCATAAAAATTTTTCTTTTTAAATGATAAAAATGTATAAAATGTTCAATTTTTTTAGCTAAGGATTAAAAATTTAAAACAAGGTTCCACGTAAATAGGTTAAATATAAATCACAATAATATCATCAAATATACTTAGTTATATAAATATATCATAGGCTGACTGACCGTCTTTGCTCAGAATCGTTTTTCTTATACAATGATATTATATCATTGAATTCAAATTTAATACCATCCATTATACAGTGACAGACTTGTAACCTACTGTACAGCAGAGCGACATCTACTTGCCCACCTTTTTTATATTAATGTCAATATAATTATTTTTGTTTAGTCAAAAGGCTAATAATGTAAAAAAAATGGTTTATAGAAAATTCTAATATTAATAAAATATTAATTTAATTTTTTATCAATTTCTAACTCAAAATAATTTGCACATTTTCGTGATTTTTACGTATTTTGTTAATATTTAAACTTTAAATGATCATAATAAAAACCGTGACTACGGATTTTTAATATTTTTCATATATCATTGTATCAATATATTAGGAGCCTTGTATTAAATTTTTAGGCTTTTTTACCCAAAAAATACAATTTTATAGACATTCATAGAAAAACGCATTTACGCTGAATTTTTTTTATTGGTTTTGAATAATTTTATAATAAAATCACCTATTACAAAATGTATAGTGGATAATATTTTTGAGCCTTTGAGTGTATAACATATCGGTTTTATGAATTATTATTATTATTTTACTTCGTATTCGATTTTCATAATAAAAAAAGGTGGGTAAGTGGATGTCGCTCTGCTGTACTGTAGGTTACAAGTGGGTCACTGTATAATGGATGGTATTAAATTTGAATTCAATGATACAATATCATTGTATAAGAAAAACGATTCTGAGCGAAGACGGTAAGTCAGTCTAGGTTTAAGACAAATTATATACATATCTATGGTATTAAAAAAAAAATTGACCTATAATAAATTCCAAATTAATCATATCACATTATCACAATATCCATTAGGTACTTATAACGAGTTATACATCAACATCAATAACAAACCCTGATACTATCATTGATATATAATAGTATAAAACTTTAGAAGTTTCAAGTAGGTACCCACGAATAATATTATATAATCACAACAAAATAACTAGGTTTTTTAATATGTAATTTCATCCAAATTTGAACATAAAATGACTATAAAAATAAACTGTGATTGTATATTTTTTAGATTTTTGGTAAGTGAATTAACTACCTACATGGAATCTTGTTTTAAATTTTCAATCCTTAGTTATAAAAACTGAACATTTTATAATTTATTAATTACGATGATTAATAATTTTCGAGATTTTGAAAAATTCTGTCAAAATTCGATGTTTAAATGCTTATAAAAAAACTGTGCCTATATATTTTTAATATTTTTCAACTGATATTGTAACAATATATCAGATGCCTTGTATTAAATTTTTACACTTTTTGGCCCAACAGATAAAACTTTATTGATATTCATAGAAAAAAAAATAAAAAAATTTAAAAATCAAAATATCCGTAAATAGCTCAAAAAGAGTCAACATATTTTCAAAATTGTATGGTGTATAGGAAATGCTAATATAAACATTCAGTAAAGTTTCCATGTATCTATAGTTATTATCGTTTATGAATAACAACAAAATAAGGAAATCGCTACATGAGAAATCGAGTGAACATCCAATGTTGTAAAAATTTGAATTTCAAACGCTCATAAAAATTTAATTTGATTGTCCGGTAGAGATTTTTTTATTGATAAAGGTAGACAAACTTATGAGTAATCTTGTATTACATTTTCAAATCTTAGATTTAAAAAGAAAAATTTTTGCGAATTCTTAACTCAAAATAATTTGCTAATTTTCTTGATTTTTCCATATTTTGTCAATTTTTGAACTTTAAATGCTTATAAAAAAAAACTGTGACTAACGATTTTTAATATTTTTCATCTGCCTTTGAAACAATATACTAGGAGTCTTCTATTAAATTTTCAAGTTTTTTTAACCAACAAATAAAATTGAATTGATATTTCTAGAAAAAAAACTAAAAAAAAATGAAAAATGAAAATGTCCCTAAACAAAATCGAACAAGATACTGAAGTCGAAAATCGAAGCATTATTTCGACTACTTATCGTGTACACAGACACAAAAATAAAAATAAAAACACACATCATTGTAAAATCAATACATTCATCGTTTCACTCAGAATCTAAAATTGCAAACTTAAATGACATTTAAATTGCTTTGAGACAATACTTAAACAAATCGATATGACATTCCCTCAAAAATATTATTCTCTAATGATTTTGTAATGGTTAATTTAATTTTTGTGTTTTATGTTCCCCAACTAATTTTTGTTGGTGGGGACCTGTATGTATATAGTGTACCAACGTCCAACATGTATGTAAAAATTAAATTAACATAAAATACCACCACTCACCAGTGTTTGGAACGTTCACTAAAATAATGAATTCGTTCACATTCACGTTCATTTTCTAATAAAATGAACGCGTTCACTATTTTAGTGAACATTCATAGCTTGTATACACGTCAAATAGAACGTGCACGTGTAATATAAACATTGTGTAATTGGTACCTACCAATAGTTAATACTAACATTTATTTATTTATTTTAACAAAATTGACTTACCTTTCCTCTCGGATTGCGTTTTGCTGGAGATTGAGTGACGTCAGGTAATTGATCCATTATAGGTATTAAAAGTTTAAAAAAAAAAAATCACAATTTCAATAACAAACTATTCTCAAAAACAAGGAGCTAACAGAGTACTTTCTTAGCGTACGGTTGGAGTGTTAGTGACCGTTGACTCGTAGAGTGTAGACATACGTATTGAATGTTGGTGAAATCCATTATATTATGAAATAACAGGCTCTAGCCAGTCGGTCCTCCGTCATCCATTACACAATAGGCAACGTTGAGACCGACGCAGACATTTGCCAAAGGTGGCAGATGTTATACATACCAAGGTTAGTGTTTATAGTAATATGGCACCCTCGTAACTACATATATTTTAGGGAACCTAAACCAGTGGTTTTAAACCTTTGTATATCTGTGTATACTTGCTACAAAATTTGAAAATGTTTACGTAATAATAATATTCTATTTTTTTTGCTTATTAAAAATGTAACTTCATTATTTTTTAACTATGGAATTTTATTTTATTAGAAAACAATTATTATAACAATACCTATACGCATATATATGTGCATTTTTTTTTACATTTTTTTTGGCGCCACTAAAACAAACCTCCCACGGGCAATATTGCCCACTCCCTTAATTACGTATTTGCATATCCTATAATATTTTATAACAGTGGCATTCCACAAGTGGTTCGCCCCACTCAAACGACGATCGGCGTGCACCGCCGACAGGCGCGCACCGACGCGCGACGTAGCCGCTCGAACGTGGTCTCCAGAGTAGGGGTATGCGCCAACCCGGACGAAAATTGGTCGGCGGACTGATTATTCTCTCGTGGGACAGACTATAGGCTCAAGAAGTTGTCTTAAACTTACTGTACCTATATACTATATCTAGTGATATACTGATTTGTATATTGGATGCATACGCAATTCTCATAAAAAACTTGTATTGGACATTATTAAGATTATTTATTTATTTTGAGTAATTACAAGACCCAATAAGTGAACCGAATCTTACTAATGATATATATAGTATTTTGAAACAAAAAGGATTTTTAAACAGCTCTTTCGTATTTTTTGATAAAATCTATCATTTTTTATGATTTGTTTATAATCATTCTATGGTATTATTATGATAAATAATTTTTAAAGTAGACACCCAAGTCTTTAATTGAGTTTTATCTATCAAGAGAATAGTTATTAATTCGTTACTGAAATATTATTGGATTCTTACTACCTGTAAAATAGATTACTTGTCGTTTATTAATATTTAAAGAAAGAAGATTAATAGAACATTATTTCAACATTGTGTCATATGAAAATAGGGTCATTTGTCTGGAAGTTTTCTGTTAGTAAGTCACAATATAATCATTCAGTGTAGGCCAGTATTCAGTTTAGTTTCTGAGCATAGGACACTGGTATTTAAAACAAATTAGCTGTTTTGGCGTATTGCACCGCTGTTTGCTTCTTGAAAACCACAATAATTCCATATGTTTCTATATGTGTTGATGTGGTTATTACATGTTACACCGTCTTTTAGTATGTAATGGTTTTGGGGTTTGTGTCATTTCCTGTTACAGCCATGAGGTTGAAATGGTGACGATGGAAATGTACGAAATAAATAAAAAGGTACCTATCGTACGGACCGTAATATTACGGAAAAATGATTCCGTTCTGATACTAGTTATCATGAGATGCTGCTACTGGCTTAATAGTGCTCTATACTCTGCATATATCAGTTAAGTTTGAAGTATAAATCTATATAATGAACTTACCTGATTACCTATAGTTGGTGTTAAAAGCCACAAGGTCATTTGACTATTGAGTTCACATTCTAAACATATTATAGGTTAGCCGCCATTAATCGAAGTTTATGTAGTTAATTCAGAAAAATAATTCTATATATTTATCCATATACTCAATTTCTTTGCATAATCATTTAATTCTAATTTATAGTATACTAATTTAAAATTGCAATGCATTTAGATAAAATAATAATTTGTAACAATAAAATAATATGTTAGAAACATTTAAAGGAGCACACAAAAAAAAATGTTCTTTAAATTTTTTTAAATGTTCAATTATTGTAGCTATAACTGTATAAAATGATTTTGTGAAAATCCAATGTAAAAAAAATATTACATTAAGAGATATTATGAAATTTAGAATAGCTGGGTGAAGTCATTGGGCCCGTCACATCGCAATTGCCTATCTTATACATGTAAAAGTTCCTCGCTTCACACAACCATTTACCAACCCAACATTTTTATTTCTGAAATTGAATCTAAGTATAAATGTGTGGTCTTATATGTTGAAGATGGTAAAAGTATCAGAATTTCAATATAACGTTTAGTTTTTTAAATATTAAAAATTTTAAAAGTGGTAATTTTGTTAAACAGTGCGTCATGGCGACTTAATATAAAATTCAAATTCAAAAACATATCTTTTAAGATTTTTAATATTTAAAAAAACTAAACTTTATATTGAAATTCTGATACATGTATCGTCTTAAACACATAAAACCACACATTTATACCTAAATTAAATTACTTAAATAAAATGTTTAGGTTGGTAAATCGTTATGTGAAGCGAGGAACTTTTACACGTATAAGATGTGCAATTACGATTGGCCGGGCTCAATGACGTCAAGCTCCTTTTTTCAATTACTCAAAACTTATTGAATTATGTAAGTAGAAACGTAAAACCTATACCATTATTCTTAGAATTGAAAATTATTTAAAATGAATAAAAGTTATTTTTTGTGTTTTGTGCTCCTTTAAGTAAATACCTTATGGTTTATTTATTTGGATTAAGTACCTATATAGAACTGATTTAATGTTAGTTTATTTTATTGTTCATAATATAACTTAATTGTCATTCAACACTTGTATTTATATAGACGAAGTCATAAGACAGGTTACGTTGAACTGTACGGAACGGGGTTACATGTTGATCCGGATTCGAGATGAACTCCAGATGACTATCGATGGCTATAAAGAAGTGTATGAGAGTGCATTGGCTCACGGGATTCGAAAGTCATTACAGGCAAGTATTATCAGTATTCGGACTTATCTAAATAAATTTATCTAGATCATTATTTATTCATCTTTTATTTTATCTAGATAAATAATTACAATGTATCTAAACGTTCATCTTAGATAATTTTTTTAATAATTTAAATAAATTCATCTAGATACATTTTTTATTGATAAAAATCTCGAAATTGTACAACATTTTAAAATATTTATACAGATTCTCAAACAAAATGTATGGTTTATTAATGCAATTATTTTTATACACATAATTATTATAATTATGTTCCTAGTGCCCAACTAAAATATACCAAAATTTAAAACCATTTGAAAAATAATTGTATCTTTTTTTTATCTAGATAAAAAAATACTTATCTAATCCGAACATTGTGATTATACACACGAAGCTAAAACAAAATATATTGTATCAAGTTGACTAAATATCTAAATATAATATAATAGTATTATGAGTAGGTACCCATTGAGTTTCTATCCACTCTCTACAGTTTGATTACATTAATAACGTATATAACGTAATGATAAGTACCTACCTATGTGTAAGTAGTGTTAGTAAAATAATTTACTTGTGTGTGTGTGGGGGGGCTGATTTTGTAACATGTAATATTTATATAAAATTGATATTGTTATAAATATTAAAAAAGGATTTGTATCGAGAATGTATCCCACTTCCCCGTATTACCAGCGTACTGTGTGTAAGTGTACGCTGTAAATGTCATAAACATTGTATATTATACCTACTGTATGAATACTGTTTTTATTAATCTAAAAACTACCAAATCATTGTGTGAATCAACAACAATGTTAAACAATGAGATAGTTAATTTAAAATTCACATATTTCATCGAAAGTAAATAAAAGGTACCCCAATAATAAAATATTAAATAATAATGTAAGACGATGGAATTGTACAAACAAAAAGTGTAAAGCATATTTGAAAACCGATGAAAGTGGAGACACTGTTATAGAGAATAAATTAGATCATAATGACCATGAAAAAGACGTACATGACATTGGTTAGACAAGTTATTCGTAATTCATTAAAAAGAAAAGCACAGGATGAGATTTGTGAACGGCCACTTAAATTAATACATCATGAACTTAAGAAAATTAACACAGATACATTAAATAAAACCGATATGAATTGCTTTCGCAAAAGTATATATTTGGCAAGACGATCAAAACTCAGTAAGACCATGTAATATTCAAAATGTACATGAAGTATTGTATTCGTTAGAAAGCAAAACTTATGACGATGAACAATTTCTCATGGTAAATGACAGTAATCTAAATATAGTTATGTTTTCATGTGAAAAAAATTTAAATACTTTAAGTACTGTTAAGACTATATATGTAGATGGTACTTTTAAGTATTGTACTAAATTTTTTTTACAATTATTTACATTACACAGCTTAAGTAATGGTCATTACATACCTTTAGTGTATTTTTTACTTAATAATAAAGAATGCGAATCATATTCAAAATGTTTTAATATATTAAAAACTGAATGTTTTAAATTAAATTTATGTTGTTCTCCCGAATATATATTTGCGGATTTTGAATTATCTATTCATCTAGGCGCATTAAAAGTTTGGCCAACTATAATTATTAAAGGATGTCGTTTCCATTTGGGGGCAAGCATGGTGGAGTCACATTCAAAATTTGGGGTTGAGTAAAGATTATCGAGACCAAACAGAAATAGGTTTATTTTTGAAAAATATATTTGGTTTACCATTATTAAATCAAGAAGATGTAGAAAACTGTATTATTGAAGATTTTATATCTATAATGCCAAAACATCAAAAACTTAACGAATTTATGGATTATATTATAAGAAATTATATAGATTCTGGAGCAAAATTTCCTATTTCCGTGTGGGCCAAAATGAATAGTAGTTCTGAAAGGACAACAAATGCTTGTGAAAGCTTTCATTCGAAGTACAACTCGTTATTTTGTACACATCATCCAGGCATATACACATTTTTGGAAATATTAAAAAAAATTCAAATTGATACTAAAATAGCAATCCGAACGGCCACACAAACAACAAAAAAACCAAAACAAAGCACGTTCAAGAAAATTACATACATCGATGACAATATAAACAATTTAATAATAATGAAATATCAAGATTCGATTTTGTCAAAAGAATGGCATTTAAACACCAGCCTATATAAATATATAATAATAACAAAAAAAACGTTTTAATAAATTGTACGCTCACCTAAACTTAACGGTGTAAGCTAGTTCTAATAATAATAATAATAAAAATAATAATAATAAAAATAAAAATAATAAAAATAATATTTTTGGGGTGGAAGCCAGTTCACCTCCTCGTGCTGCACCCTAGGTAATTCTAAATGAACTGGGGACGCATTCGGGCTATGTAAAAAATATGACCTTTTTTTTCTTGGGACACACTCGGATGATACCTTATTATGGACGCACTAGGAACATTAAAAAAGGGTCATTTCGGTGGCGTAGCCAGGGGGGCCACAGGGGCCATGCCCCCCCCCCCATAGGTCGTATCTTATAATATATGAAAAATAATCGTAAATAATTTTAAATAAATTTTGGCTATGTACCGTTTTGGAGTTTAAATTTAAAAAAAAAAATTAATGTTTATTGTTTATCAAAACACCATAGATTGATAAGAGTGTCACTTGCACTACTATTTTTTTTATAGACAACTTATTTATATTTTGACACTGCAGCTAAAAATTGCACAATGATAAGCCCTTCCATTCAAAATGAGATCATTGAATCAATTGGTGATGTAATAAAAAATAAAATAGTGAATAGAATTCAAACATCTAAATATTTCTCAATATTATGTGATGAAACAACTGATACAAATACCATTGAACAGATAAAGAACTTTATACTTATACTGTTGCTACTCTTGAAGATCTCGAATGTCATGATTCAAATCCTGAGACATCAAGTAAAGCATCATTATATGTCAGTGCAATAACAAAAAGTGATTTTCTTGTTTCCCTTGAAGTTGCTGTAACTTGTTTTTTCTTATACATTACAACTAAGTCAAGTCTTACAGAGTAAACAACAAGATTTGTCTAAAGCATTGGCAAATGTTACAGCAGTAAGACAAGCTTTAGAAACCAAACGTAAAAATGCAGATCAGGCTTTCAAAGAAATAATGATTAGTGTCACTGAATTAGCTTTAAAAGTTGGTGCAGAAATAACCATGCTTAGAACATGTGGGAGACAAACTAACAGAGTTAATGTTAATGCTAAGGACCCTGAAGAGTATTATAAAATATCAATTTTCATACCATTTCTTGATAACTTAATAAATCAGTTACACTATATATTCGATAAAAGACTTCAACAAATTATGCCACTAGAAGGATTAATACCAACTAATTTTGGACACTATGACGATACATCTATTTTAGCGGCTGCTTCTGTTTATGAAAATGATTTTTCAGTTAGCATGATGTCATGTTTAAAAGCAGAAATATTTATTTGGAAAAAACAGTGGGAATCAGAAACAAATCTTCCAGGGTCTGCCGTTGAAGCACTTCAACATTGTACAGAGCTCTTGCCAAATGTAAAGAAACTTCTACAATTGTTTGCTACATTGCCTGTAACTTCAGCTACGCCTGAGCGTACATTTTCAGTCTTAAAACGACTTAAAACTTATTTAAGAGCTACTATGACTGGAGAAAGATTAAATGGCTTAGCTCTAGCTAATATAAACAAAGATGATTTAGACTGTGATGATATTGAAAAATAAATTTTACCAGCTTTTATAAAGAGATCTCCAAGAAGGGTACAAATATTGGACTGGACAAAATAAAAATATTGTTGAAAATTTTTAAAAGATTCAAAACACTGTTATTTGTATGTTATTTATTAAATTTTTTTTTGGGCCCCCCCCCCCTTGTAGAAATCCTGGCAACGCCACTGTCGTGGTGCACCCTAGGTAATTCTAAATGAACTGGGGACGCATTCGGGCTATGTAAAAAATATGACCTTTTTTTTCTTGGGACGCACTCGTATGATACCTTATTATGGACGCACTAGGAACATTAAAAAAGGGTCATTTCGGTACGCACTCGGGAAACTCCCAATCAGGCGTGGATCAAAGTATATTTGAATGGATTAAATACCTAAATAAGTATCGTACATTAAATCAGAGAATTTTTTATTTCTAAGTTATAACTTATTACCTAAATTTGATTTTTAAAAATAAGGTACTTTAATAAATTTAAAACAGTAACAGTTCGGTTAGTTATCGAATTGTCATTTTAATATCATATAGATACTTTTATATTAGGTAGGTATCCGTATATTATTAAATTTAAATTCAAAAATAATTTACTAACAAATAATGTTTATTCTAAAAATAACTGAAAAACAGAAAAAAAAAGGTTATTTTTGAATGACCATGAACATTACCATAATCAGTTACATAGAAGACCCGTGATGACATTTCCTAAATTAAAATAATATATATATAGATTATAGTTATGGAACTATTAAGCAACTAAATTAATCGACTTGTACTGAAATTAGACAACATACACCCCAGCTTAACCAAACCAATAAGATATATTAAAGCTTAGGTATATATTATAATTATTAATTTATTTGTATCAATAATATCATTGTTTTTTAAAATTTTTTCGGAATGCACTTTGTAAATAAATTTAAGTTTTCGTTGTTATCTTTCCACTTTAGAGGGAACACAAAAGGTTTGAATTATCGAAGAGTGCTAATTATTTGAAGGCCGATAACAAAAGGTTAGAGGCCGAGCTAATGGAAATCACTTTGATGACAGAGAAGATTGATCGAGACGCGACTGAAGAGCGCGAAGCTTTGGTCAAACGTCTAACAGAAGAATTGGATGGTTTGAAAAATGCCAACCAACTGGTCAAAGTAAGTAACGATGTTATTATTTTTAAATGTGTATAGCAAAAATAATAATATTATACACTTATAACCTAGCTTATACAAGGATTTAAAATGTATAACTAGCCAGTAAGTTATTGAGGGAGTAGGGCTACAACTTTCAAGACATGGGCAGGTCCTAGGTACTATTTTGCCAAAAGCGCCATTATTATTCCTTACTACTACCGTGTAAAGGGGTGAACTAAGGAAGTGTTTTCTAAAATTCACATTTTAATGTGGTGCTTACTCAAGAATTTTGAGATTCACAATGGAAATTTAAAATGTTTTTTTGTTTATAAAATATGGTCGTCATTGATTAACCTATAACAGTAATGGAGGACATTTCTTTTTTTAGTATGTAAAGTACTCCCACCTCCATCACAAGCATATGTGCAAAAATAACGCACATTCTTTGTGCATAAGCGGCTGATTATTGTTTGCGCGTTGTCTATTTACCAGTACCAAATTATCGTACATCATATGCGCATCGACATTCTGAACGATAGAAAGGTATAAAAAATAATTTTAGATTAGAAATGCAATAATTGTCATATATCATATTATGTAATAAATAGATTAAATAGATACAAACAATTAAAAATATATTGCATTAACTCAATTGAATTGTACCTATAATAATTATACAAATCGTCGTCTCAGAATGAAAAGGTTCTAAATAACTTTTTTGAAAAATGGTTGTTTTGCGTATTAATCATTAATGTTTAATATTTTTTGTTGTATAATTCAATCCTGAAAGCGTATCGATCCGTTGATTATTTAACGAGGTACAGAGAATGAAAAGGTTCTAATTCATGTGAATGATAGGTACAGGCTAACTTAAAAACGTTCCCCCGAACAATTAAAACAATTACGTTAGAACCTTTTCATTCAGGCGCATGTAAATTGCACCGATTGTGACCTTTTTTTTATGTAAATTCCACGGGTACTTTTTTTTTTACCTGAAAAAAAATGTAAATTCCACCGGAACGTTTTTACCACCTGAAAAAAAAATGTAATTTCCACCGGTATGTTTTTACTACCTGAAAAAAAATGTAAACTCCACCAGTTAGAACTTTTTTACACTTTTTTAACTATACATATTTTTTTTTTAATTGAACTTTTAAAGCCCGGCGACTATGGCCATTAGCTGATTGTAGGGGTTTTTTATTGTAAGTAGTAGGGTTTGAAGTTGTAGGGTTATTACACGTGTGTGTTGTGTTTGGCAGAATTTCTATTGGGGCACCCGTAGGTTTCTGCCATGCCCCGGAGTGGGGGATGGCGGCACTTGTTCTCCGGACACCGTGACTTGCCCGGAGAAAAATGCCACCCAGTGGTCGAGAGAATCGAACCCGCGACCGCCAGCGCCGCAGACGACGCGTTCGACCGCTCGGCCACCTCGTCCCCTAACTATATATATATATATATATATATATTATATAATGTGATATTGTTTTCTTCAGGAAAGTTAGTTGGCAAAAATAACTAGAGTGCAGTGTTTCTGTAATTAAATAATTATAATTTATAATTTTATTAATTTTACAATATTATTATTACTATTACATTTAATAATTATTGTACGCACTCGTTTCACGATATGGCATTTATCTGCAGCAGTTGAGAAGTCGTTTAGATAAGACAGGCGACATTTAATAAATTGACAGTTGAAAATAGTTGTAATCAGTGGATTTTACCATCAGTTTACGTTTAATATAACGTGTTATTCCCTTGGTGTTTTACACTATCACCAACGTTAGCAAAGCGTCGCATACTAGGTGCGTAGTAGTTGATATTATAAAGTATTATTTTAAACAGTGTACAAATTCAATCGGGAAAATTGTTAATTGAAAAGCTCTAAATTGGTAAAGTTTAGTAACTTGATTTAATGAAATGGCCATAATTATAGCTATGAGAGGGAGTACAACTTGTGGAACTTTCCTAACTGGTGAAAATTACATTTTTTTTCAGGTGGTAAAAACGTACCGGTGGAATTTACATGTAATAAATCCAACCCTAAAATCGAGTACCTGTAAATCGGTGCAATTTACAATCGCCCTTTCATTCATATAGATAATTAATAATATAAGGTTTTTAAGTTTAAAAATAATAAAGATACATAGAAATAAATTTTTTGTTAAATAAGCATATTTTAATGTTAAAATTTTTACAAAACAATCAAAATCTCGATTTTTTTTTATTATTTTAATCTTTTTATTAGTAAAAAGTTTTGTTTAATTTATAATCTAGTTTTTGACGTTCAGTAACCAGGTCCGGCTCAAGGGGTAGGCGACATAGGTCCACGCCTAGGGTGGCACATAAGCAGCACTTTAGTAAGAGGGCGGCATTTTAAAAATACTGATTATATTATATTATTAGGGGCGGCAAAATTTGATTTTGCCTAGTCCACTATTTTCACTTGAGCCGGTCCTGTCAGTAACCCGTTCTAAATATTAGATAGTACCAATAGAAATGTAGAAAACAACTTGCTAATAAATAATATTGATATGATGTATGTACGACCTTTTAAATGGTCCATGCTCAAATTATGTAATACCCAAAAATCGAACGATGCACAACTGTTTTACAAAAAAGCTCATCATTAACTATAGTGATGCGCAAACGACAACCGGCTTAGGTATGTACCTAATTACCAGCGTTCCAAGTTCCAACATAGAAACTTCTATGTGGAGGTCACTGTACTAAATACTATAAGTAACTTGTACCTAGAGCATTAATATAACTAATTACCTGTTAATATAGTATTTACCTATTTACTTTATATATTTTATGAGCAGTTGGTTACATTTATAAAATATACCTATACTAGTACAAAATATAGATACAAATATTAGTATTTAGTATTCATAGGCTGTAATTTCTATTTATTTATATACCAAGTATAAAAATGTAAAATATAATATCTGTTTGTTAATTAGTGGTGTGCTACACGCCTACTTGTTGTTAGAACATTTTGTGAAAATAATCAATAAATAATCATCTCATACTTTTAAATAAATGTTCTACATAAATGCGTTATTAATACTTATGTGTTTTTCAGGATCAATTAGAATCAATCGCAGCTCCGAAGAGAATATATTTTAAGTAGGTACCTATATAACATGAACATTGCACCTCACAACAGTAATCACAATATAATAACATGCTACCTCTTAATCAGCATGGTATATAGTATATACACGGCTATGTATTAATAAATATAGTTATAGATTTATCATTATAATTGCTAGTTTGCTATATATTTTTTACAAACATATATTATAAAACGACATTTTTTAAACAAATAAAAGTACAAGCTACGTCAGGGGCGGCGCTAAACTGGAGCCACGGTGAGCATGTCCCCCCTCATTTGGTTTTGCCCCTCGTTTGCCCAACCCTCCCCCCTACAATTTAATATTGAACATTTTAATCTAATCTAAAAATGCATTTTATTAAATACTAAAATATACTAGCTGATCCCTCATGCACTTCGTTGCCCGTTAAATGTATCAACTTTTTATGACTCAAACTTAGTTCAATTCGTTATTTAATATTCGGTGTATGGTGTTCAAAATGCAGTGATGGGAAAGAACGCGTTCATAATGTGTGAACTTGTCATGAACGAGTTCGATTTTCATGAAATGAACTTGAACTTGAACTTAAACTAAGTTCTTATTAATTATGATTTTGAACGTTTTGGGTTCGTTCATTGACAATTTAAATTTCACAGAACAGGCGATAGGATAACTTTTTTAAATGTTTTGTAGCCGATCAGGTTCAATCTCAAGAATCAAAAGATATAATTTGTTTTTAATTTTGTTTATTTTTAGTTTGGATATTTATTTTTGCCCTGAAATCACAACGCCGATTGACGATAAGAATAGTAGGTAGGTATACCATTTATGGTATGTTATTATAATTCTGTTGTAACTTGACATAATACAATAAAGTGTAATAAATATAATATAAATTATAACAATTAACATTCCCAAGACTAAGGGCCAGTTGAACCATCTCTGATTAAAGTTAACTTGAGTTTAATCGGAAGAATTCGCCCGGTTAAATATCTGTTATCAGCTGATTAAGTTAATCGTAGTACGGTATAACTTTATAATATTACAAACACCTATGATGACAAATAAGATCAATTGTAATGTTAAATACTTAGTCAACATATCATGTTTAACTATTTGGCAGGACGTAGAAGTATACTTAAATAAATACAATTAAGTAACCACTACAGTATTTACAGTAATTAATAATGTATCAACAATATGTTGACTAAATATTTAAAATTACAATAATTGATCTTATTTGTCATCATAGGCATTTGTAATATTTTGTAATATTATAAAATGGCATCTTACTTAATTTCCATATTATATCACGTCTTTTAAAGATTTAATCATTAGGTACTATTTTTTTTTTTTTTAACTTAGATTTTTTTTTACACGAAGTTATAACGAAGTGTCTTTGGTGTTAATATCTAAAATAACAAATATTCGATGTATTATAATATAACAAATGGTTTGTTTGTTCTTGTAGCAACGAATTAAAACGATTCGCTATAAATTATAATTCTGTATTGATATTTCTAGAACGAATCATTTCGATCATCCAATCGCAAAAATTTATAAACAAAAATTTCTAACCGAAATCTCAAAATTCTCGTTTTAGCACCTCTCGGGGTTGGTCCTCATCCTTTTTAAATTAGCCTATCTTTTAAGTTCAGCCAAATTACACACAATGTAAAAATTTCATCAAGGTTGGTCCAGTAGTTTCGGAGTTTATTCTGGACAAGGACGTGACACGAGATTTTTATATTATATAAGATAATATTATAATAGTATAATACTATCCTAATAATTTGTAATTATTTATATTCATTTAATACTAATAACTAATGGTATGTTGATATTAGATAAAGTCATAATAATGAAATAAAATTTAATAATACTAACATAATAAATAATTTATTGCATTTTTTTATTTTAATTTTAATAGGTAATACCATTATGTTTCTATTTAGATACTAAAAGCCCTCTCTGTATTTGTTTAATTGCAATGAACATAAAATATGAATGTGCATATAACACATTCGTATGTCACAAGTCATATAATCGTATTACAAGTTTATATAGAACATATTATAAGTACTTTAAGTATATCTTATGACTTATACCTACTTTAGATTCCATTATGTTAAAAATTTGTAATTAAATAGAGACATTTTATTAATTAATTATTTAATTTTTTTTTTTTAATTATTTAGAAATATCGCATATTATTCCCAAAAGATTTTTAGCAATAATACTTTCTGAATAAATTATATAATCAAATTAGTGGGTGATCGAGTTGCGATACATAAATACCCCACCGGAAAAAATTGGCCTCCGTATCGCCCCCCCCCCACCCACAATAAAAATACCTGGTGCCACCACTGAGGTACGTATACAGATTTAATAGGTACTTACCTATAGTACCTACATAGTCGGTTCGGTACCTATTTTTACGTCTTTATTTAATAACTTTAATATAAAATTAAAGAATTTAATTTTTTATCAATATAAATTTTATTGTAAGGTTCGTAACAACCTTTAAAAATTTAATGAATCAATAGTTAGTACCTACTAACATGCTAGGTACCTATTTGGTTCATTAATTTTTAGTAAATCATAAAACGAACAAATACTTATTTTATATAAACTAGCTCATTCTGCATTCAGCATAAATGTCATAAAAAATATGAAAATATAATTAAACTTTACGTGGAGTTTAATTTATACCGATCATCCCATGTGATCAAAATAATATGTAAACTATATTTTTGTCCTTAAATTTGATATTCAAATTTAGAAATTGAAGAATGTCTAAACACTGATTATAGGTACGATTTACAAAAGCCAAGAAGTAATATAGACCTGCATACTTTTTAATGAAACATAGGTACCTATTAGTCAAGGTCTTACTGTCTACAAATTAGTGACAGTGTGGGAAAGCCTTTGCTTTTTGTTATACACAAGATAATACAGCAATTTTAATGCATACTAATTGAGGGGTAACATTCTAAAGTGTACTATTGCCAAAAAATTAATAAATCAATATTGTACATCAAAGTAAATTATTACATACTATATTTCATTATTATATCTTATACTATAAGGTCCATACGAGGGTCTATGCTTGACTGTTACTTTACATTGTTGAGGAAACACCTTAGAATAAGCCCTGTGTTAGGTATATTATACAATATGAATATACGATATAATAATACAAGGCGACCAATAAGTATTCACCCATTACGTATTCTCCTAAAATAATGGAGGTAATATTATAATTCTATTTTATTTATTTGACTCACGTGGACAAGGACTAAAATTCTTAATAAGCAAAAAATACTTATTTAGTATTTTAATTTAATTTAAAGTTTTGGTAAAAATAAAAAAAAATAATGTTTTTATTTAATTATTTAAAAAAAAAGAAGATAGCCATTTTATAGAATTCATTTTTCAGAAAATTTTGACGTTTCAACAATTTATTTTCATTAATCTCATGGTTTTTAATATAGTTTTTAGTTTCGATAAAATATTGTGAATCATTACCCTACACGGATATGTATTGTCTCCGTCTTACAAGTGCGTAATATAGCAAGTTTTACGCTCAACAGATCACATTTTTCCAGTAGCACAAATAGGAAAAATGTTTAGAAGGGTTCAAAATGTATATTATTTTATTTGAGGTGACTAATTTGGGCTAAGTCCACCAAAGCCATCCCTCCCCCCCACTAGTTGAACCATTGCGTTTAACTTCGTTAGTTTAAAACATAGAGTGTTTTGTCCTATTATACAATTTAAAGGTATTATTAATATCTAGGACATCTTGTAAGCTTTTTATTATATTTTAATTATAAAATTAGTTATGAGTATTTTAAGATCTTAAAAATCACAGAATAATCTTATAATCATTGACCTAATATAATAGGTTAATGGCTGTTACCATAAAACAATATTAAATTAAATGATTTATGTAGTGTTTGAAGTATGAGAAATATTTCATGAAATATTTCAAATGAAATATTTCATTTTGAAATATTTCACTAAGTTGTGAAATATTTCACAAAAACGTGAAACATTGAAATTTTTTTAACACAAATAAAAACACAATTTATTTATTTTTTTAACACAATGTTCAGTGTTCTAAATTCTAATGTCAGAATTCAGTAAGTATACAATATACATGTATAATATTGTATACCTACTTGTATCATTTAAACATTAAAATATTTAAACATTTTGAATACCAATTTAAATGTATAATACCAAAAGTTAGGTATACATACAGGTACCATATAGTGATGAAGGTAATTTATGACAATTATATGTAAATATAAAAATTATTTAAAAATAAAACAAAATATATTAAAATAATGAAATATTTCACGAAATATTTCATTTTTTTAAATTTCATGAAATTTTCAAACACTAGATTTATGGTTATAAATGTCATTGATTAATCAATCGTATTTTGCCGCCTTGAAATAATATTTTTATATTGAAAGATATCTATGAGCATCATATTTTTGCATTATTATTTATAGTAGGTACCTACTGTAAAATTCGTCAACAACATGACCCGCTTCGCACGTACGTTTCTCCAGCCCCCCCCCCCCCCATATCGAATTTCAAAATTTTTTTTGGTTAAATATTTAGCGTGCAATTAGCGTGAATTGGCGTGACTGGTTTTGGAATTTGCATGGCACTAGGTCAAGTTTAAAAATGTAAACAAAGTGGGGGGGGCTGTAGAAACGTTTCTACAGCCCCTCCTCATCCGAATTTTGAATTTTAAGGACTTTTTTATGTCTCAATATTTAGCGTGTAATTGGCGTGAATTTGCGTGACCTATTTCGAAACTCTGCATTCAAAACACCAAGTACCACGGGCGTTAACATTTTTTAGACATTTCTCCAGCCCCCCCCAAAAGACAAATAAATTTTTTATCGTATTTTTTTCAACGCCAACATTTAGCGTGCAATTGGCGTGAATTTGCGTGACCTATTTCGAAACCGTAAACCCAAAGCCCCAAGTACTGTGGGCTTTACCCCTTTATTGCCATTTCCCCAGCCCCCCTCAAACAGCAAATAAATTTTTTTTCGAATTTTTTTCAACGCCAATATTTAGCGTGTAATTGGCGTGAATTTGCGTGACCTATTTCGAAACCGTAAACCCAAAGCCCCAAGTACTGTGGGCTTTACCTCTTTATTGCCATTTCCCCAGCCCCCCCCCCCAAACAGCAAATAAATTTTTTTTCTATTCATACACTTTACAGTCTACATTTAATTGTATATAATGCTACCTATATTAATATATATTTTATTTACATATAGCTATTTATTTACGTATAGCATATAGCTTAATTATATAGCTATATACATATTATTTATGACTAAATGAGTTTAATAATATATATAAAATAAATAAACTATATTTTATATAATAATTTATTATGTTTTATATTTAATACATACATTTCTGCATAATGCATGTATCTATATATTAGTATATAATAATATAGTAAAAATTTCATTTTATTTTTTACAGAAATTCCAATGTATCTTCATTCATAGCATAATATCTCTGTGATCAATTTTGTTAATTATATACAATATAATAAGGGTCAGATCACTAATTTTCTTTGAATAAATAACATTTAAAAAGTGCAGTATGGATACATAATTGAGCACATTATGTAGGCACCTATAAAGTTATTGGTACTAAAAATGGTAATACACCGAATACGTAGGTACAAATAAGCGATTTAAGGTTTTATTACACACAATATTCATACGAATTAAAACGGTTAAATAATGTTTAATTCAGTCTTCGACCCTGAGTAGCAACGGTATAAATTTCTCGAATTTTGGCAGGAAAAATCATCTGATTATAATGATTTTGTTTTATTAATGGAATTATTATTAGATCATAATAAATATATATTACATATATAAACAATACTAGAGGTGTGTTGAAATCAAAAATATGGTCTCGAACCGAACCTTGGTATGTCGAACCGAACTCGAACCGAACTTTTTAGTGTGAAGTATAACTCAAACCACATATTTACCATATATTTCATTACCAGACTGTAGGATTTTAAGAACTAAATTACCAATAGCTAACAAATTATTAGAACCCAGACTCCAACATAAAGTACAAACTAAACTAAAAGCATTCCAGCAAAAATACAAATCCAATTATGACAAAACAGCTACCAAAAAAGAAACACAATTTAAACCTAATACAAATATATTAATACAAAATAATAAAGTGTGGTTACCGGGGAAGGTCATAGCTAAGGCAAATGCACCCAGATCATACCTTGTTGAAAACAATAATGGTACAATTATCAGAAGAAATACTAAACACTTAAAAAATACTAAAATTAATGTTACAGGAAACAGTAAGGAGGGAAACATAGAGGGGAAATCAAAAGTGAAAAATAAGTCTAACAAAAGTGTCTTGGTGAAAGAACTATCAACCAGACCCATAAGAAAAAAAAAGTACCTAACAGATTTAAAAATTTTGTAATGTAATTTAGCATAAACCATTAAAACCAATGTAACCTATTATATACCTGTCAAACTGTACTATTATTATGATCATTATATTATGTGTTGTATTATTATTATTATTATCATCATATTCAAACTGTATTACTAATAATTTTGTATTATAACATTAAATACTATGTAATATTGTATTCAATTATATTTGTAAGAAAAAGAGAGATGTTGTAGTTGTCAACACTGATATTATTATTATTATTATTATGTACACACACGCGCGCACCGTCAACCGTTATGCATCTCAGCACTCTTTTGTATCTTTGTATCTTTGTATCTTTGTATCTTTGTATCTTTGTATTCATTTGTAAGTTATAAAACATATTAATAAAAACTACATAAAACAGACTGAACCCAAAATAAACTTTTGAATTAAATGGCAAATGAAAGCCTTATAGTTTTTACTTTATACTTTAAAGCCGTATGCTCAGTGTTGGGAAATATCTAGATCAGTAGATAATAATTACTTATCTTTTATTTTACGTGGATAGTTTTCAGCTCAATTATATTTATCTTTATCTTGATCAAATTCTAGTTATCTATGTACCTATGTAGTAATACTACATAGTACATACTAGGTATGTACTATAATATACCTATCTATACCTATAATTTATTTTAATGGACAAAAAAAAATGTTGAAAATTAATAATATTATTCATATTTTTTATTTAATATTTATTAATTATTTATTTACATCTTATTTTTTGTTTATTTTTAAAATGTTTTAACTGAGTTTAAAAAAATCCAAAAAGATTAGGACATTTATTCTTTTTTCTTTTTTAAAAATATATAAGCTGGTTTGTATGATTAAGACAGACGATAACGTTTCAAGTTCTAATGAAGTTTACTAATTTAAAAAATAAACTATTTTATTTTATGTTTCTTTTAATATGTTTTAAATTATGTATTTATTTTCTTTTACCTATATCACTGAATAATGAAAATTTTCAAAATTAAATAATAATATAATATTTGATATTAACTATTACAGAATTAACACTATTAAGAATTAAGAGTTAAGACCTAATAAATAATAATAATAAACATTAAACATTTAAACGTATGTCGTATGTCGTACAATAATTCGTACACTGTCAATTAGTCACTAATAAGTAACCACTAACCAATAACACTGATAACTATTATTTGGAATTAACGATTAATGAGTAAGTAGTAAGACTGTAGGAGTGTAGGACTCAGGACCTATGTTATAAAAATATAAATGCCAAATGGTTATAAATAATAATGATAAAGATATTTTAATTTTATGAATAACTACCTATAATCAATATTTATATTAGCTTTTAATATTGTTCAGCGTGTTACAAACTTCGAATTATATAAATTATATATTATAAATATATATATAATTTATAATTTACATAATAGTGCAAAACAACAAAACCAAATTAATAATTTATCCAAGTCTATAAATAATAATATCGGACAATATCGTGGTTTTAATTTTACATTTGTAATATTTAAAATTTAAATACATAGTAAATAATGATATAGAATATTGTATATACTATATAAGTATATAACTATATAGATTATAGATTATAGACAATAGGAAAACTAAAAATAAAATGAAAATCGAGAACATTTTTAGTTCGAAACGTTTGACATGTTAGAATTTTTGCTGTTCGTAAATTTTTTGAGTTCGAACTATTTTGATTTTCGAACTTTTTTGTTTGTGTTCGGTTCGGTTCAGTTTTTTTAAAACTGGGTTCGATTTTTCGAACTTCGAACAGTTCGACCCACCCGTAGTATATACTATATAGGTATTTTATAATTTTCGTAAATTATTTTCCATGTTCTTCGTATTTCGTATTTGCAAAGCCCACGGCTTTCGGTTTATGATTTCCGAATAGGTCATGCAAATTCACGCCAATCGCACGATAAATATTGGCGTTGAAAAAAATTCGAAAAAAATTTATTTTCATTTGGGGGGGGGGGGGGGCTGAAGAAATGTCTAAAAAATGGTAACGCCCATGGTACTTGGTGTTTTGAATGCAGGGTTTCGAAATAGGTCTCGCCAATTGCACGCTAAATGTTGGCGTTGAAGAAAATTCGAAAAAAAATTTATTTGCTGTTTGAGGGGGGCTGGGGAAATGGCAATAAAGGGGTAAAGCCCACAGTACTTGGGGCTTTGGGTTTACGGTTTCGAAATAGGTCATGCAAATTCACGCCAATTACACGCTAAATATTGGCGTTGAAAAAAATTCGAAAAAAAATTTATTTGCTGTTTGAGGGGGGCTGGGGAAATGGCAATTAAGGGGTAAAGCCCACAGTACTTGGGGCTTTGGGTTTACGGTTTCGAAATAGGTCACGCAAATTCACGCCAATTGCATGCTAAATGTTAGCGTTGAAAAAAATACGAAAAAAAATTTATTTGTCTTTTGGGGGGGGGGGCTGGAGAAATGTCTAAAAAATGGTAACGCCCGTGGTACTTGATGTTTTGAATGCAGGGTTTCGAAATAGGTCACGCCAATTACACGCTAAATATTGAGACATAAAAAAGTCCTTAAAATTCAAAATTCGGATGAGGAGGGGCTGTAGAAACGTTTCTACAGCCCCCCCCCACTTTGTTTACATTTTTCAACTTGACCTAGTGCCAAGCAAATTCCAAAACCAGTCACGCCAATTCACGCTAATTGCACGCTAAATATTTAACCAAAAAAAATTTTGAAATTCGATATGGGGGGGGCTGGAGAAACGTACGTCCGCTTCGCGTCGGGTAATCAGTCATAGACAATAGGCACATGTCAACATGAATTATTATTTTTTGCTTATTGCTGTAAGTTATTATTGTATCAAGTGTAAGCAATTTGTCATTTCTTGTACCTATTACATTTGTCGAGTAGGTATTGTCTCAATCTCCAAACCGTATGATTTATTTTTTTTTACAACGATATGCTCGTATGTGCAATCGCCGTGTTAAAGTTATATACTGATTGACTCAAATACTCAATTAATTTTTTATACTTCTCGAAAAAGATTGTAACTATCAGTGCCAACCTAGTACTTAAAGGGTCCCAGATGCATTTATACAGAAGGGCCATCAAAAATGTTATTTAAAAAATGATAAAAAAAAAGTGCTAATAAACAGGTAGTGCAAAGTATTACATATATTTTTAAAGGTACCTTATTTAAAATACGCATTTACTTCATAGTTATAGTAATTATTTATAATTCTGAAAAGTCATATAAATAATACCTTATAACATTATACAACTTAATATTTTTTAATAAGATTCAAGTTGTGTAATTTATTTTATTTATATCAGTAATTTTTGATAAATAGATAATACTATAATAGTATTATAATTTTTAATGATAGAATATATAATAATATTCAATATCCAATATTCATAGAACTATCCCTAAAAAAAAAAATGTCTCCGTACGCGTTCGTGTCCTAGCGGCTATGGCCAGGCGCCCAGGCCGACACTGGTAACTATCTCTTATTATTCCATTCGGATAAGTATTCCAATTAAGTTAGATAAACTAATATAATATTTTGTTTATACTCACAACTTATTTTCCCACGTCTAATTTCTGATGCTTTTATCGTCTTAAACACATAAAACCACACATTTATACGTAAACTAAATTTAAAAAATAAAATTTTTAGATTGGTAAATCGCTGTGTGAAGCGAGAAATTTTTACACGTATATGATAGGCAAATTACGATGAGTAGGGCCCAATGACGACACGCGGCTAGGTATACAACACTTCTTAATATCTCTTAAAGTAATCATTTTTTTTTACTTCGGATTTTCCCCCAAATCATTTAATATAGCCATAGCTCCAATAATATAACATTAAAAAGAAAATTAAAGACATTTTTTTTTGTGTTGTGTGCTCCTTTAAGAGTTCTACCACAATGCTTATTTTTTTTAAGTAACTTATTGATGTCACATCATAGGTATACCACATTAGAGAAAGTTATATTATAATATACAGGGTGATTTTTTAATGTTCACGCCCACCTGCCCACCTATTTTTCCCTTAAATTATTCAATTCTGATATTTGAATTTTAAGTGTACCCGAAGACCATATTTTAAAATGTCTTATATTTCTTGTACTACTTAAGAAGTGTCCTGTCACGATACAAACTTTTATTTATAAAATGAGCACCCCCCCCCCCCATACATCCTTTTCACAGCAAATTATTTAGCTGATGATTTTCATGAAAGTGTTGGTGTATTTAAATATAAATTCTTATGAGTAATTTCTGAATTATTAAAATGTTTATGCTAAGAATAATAATCCTTAAAAATTGTTGTATAAAAATATTAACTATAAATACATATTATTTAATATGGGATGTAGTATTTATTACAAGTATTTGGATTATTTTTACAAACTATTTACCCATATTGTTAGATCCATAATAATTAGTAATTAATTACTAACATTTTCAAATCGTCTAGACACCCGTATTTACTTAATCTATTACCGCATAGACGTTTTATCCTTAGTACACAAAGTTATATAGACAACTGAAAACTGCTCGAATTTTAATTTATATACAACAAAGTTCTCAAAAAAAAAAAAAATACGGCTTAATAATTAAAATTAAAAAGAGGGTTCCTCTTTGAAAAACTCAAAAACAGAAGTTTCGTATAATCCTATTGTTTTCTTACGGTCATTCTTTAGTGGTAAAAAAAATCTGAAAGATTAGGAAATACCTAACCTAACCTGGTCTTCAAGTGCATTTAAAAATTTCGGAAATCAGAATTTCAATATATGCATAATTTAGGCATAAAAGCCTGGCAGCAAGATTAAAAATTCATCCTTTATAAGATTTATTTTAGTAACAATTCATTTTACCTATCATATTAGGTACTAAAATAAAAAGGTGCTCTGCTGTATAGTAGGTTACAAGTTACAAGATTACAAAAAAAAATTGACCTATAATAGGTTCCTATAATAAATTCCCAATTAATCATACCACAATATCCATTTGGTACTTATACTGCTTTATACATCAATAACAAACCCTGATACAATCATAGTCCATAGATATATAATAGTGTACTTTAGAAGTTTCAAGTACCCACGAATAATATCATACAAAATACAACAAAACAACTAAAATAGTTATTGTAGGTTTTTAAAATATGTAATTTCGTCCAAATTTGAACTTAAAATGACTATACAACAAATAGACTGTGCTAATGTATTTTTTAGATTTTTCGGTAACAGAATTAACTATATACGTGGAATCTTGTTTTAAATTTTCAATCCTTAGATATAAAAGTTAAACATTTTATTCATTTTTAACTACATAATGATTATTCAATTTTAAATTTGATAAATTTTGTCAAAATTCGATCTTTAAATGCTGATAAAAAAAAATTGTGCCTATGTATTTTTAATATTTTTCAACTGATATTGTAACAATATATCAGAAGCCTTGTATTACACTTTTTGGGCTAACAGATAAAACTTTATTGATATTTATAGAAAAAAAACTAAAAAAATTGAAAACTGAAAATGTCCATAAACAGCTCAAAAAGAGTCAAAATATTTTCAAAATTGTAAGGTGTATATTAAATGTTAATATTAATATTCAGTGAAATTTTCATGTATCTACATTCTACAGTCATCCGTTTTTGAATTACAACAAATCAAGGAAATCGCTACACGAGAAATCGAGTGAATATCCAATGTTGTAAAAATTTGGATTTCAAAAGCTCATAAAAATTTAATTTGATTTTCTTATAGATATTTTTTTTTTGGAGAAAGGTAGATAATCTTATAAGGAATCTTGTATTACATTTTGAGATTTAAAAGATTCTTAGATTTAAAAAGAACAATTTTTACGAATTCTTAACTCAAAATAATTTGCTAATTTTCATGATTTTTCCATATTTTGTCAATTTTTGGACTTTAAATGCTTATAAAAAAAACTGTGAGTAAGGATTTTTAATATTTTTCATCTGCCTTTGAAACAATATACTAGAAGCCCTCTATTAAATTTTCAAGCTTCTTTAACCAACTAATAACATTTTATTGATATTTATAGAATAAAATACTAAAAAAATTGGAAACTGAAAATGTCCCTAAACAGCTCAAAATATTTTAAAAAACGCATGGTGTAAGAATATGCTAATATAAACAGTCAGTAAAAATTTCATGTATCTACGGTCATTTGTTTTAGTGTTACAAAAAGTACCAAAATTTTTTTTCTCAAAAACAGATTTCTCAACAAAAATTTCCGTTTTTCCTTAATTTTTCTTTTGTTTTTCCTGTCGCTTTTGAAAACTGCCGGGAATTTTAAATTTTGACCTCCTCAAGCACCAACGGTTATACTTTTGACCCACCAAAGTACCAACTAGATTCACTTTCCTATCAAAAAAGATAGTGTCCAAGTACTTTTACTGTCCTAAAAGGTGATGACAGACACAAAGAAAAATTAAAAATTAAAAAACACACTTTATTGTAAAATCAATACATTCATCGTTCTACTCAGAATCTAAAATAAACTACCAATAGTATATTAAACTTTTAAAGTATAATTAATTAAATTTGTTTATTTATTATATACATTTTATAATATAAAAAATATCCTTAGAATTATACTTACACATTATTTTTGTTCAATATTTATAATATTTCAATATTTTATACATTTTTCTCACATTTAACTCAAATTATTTATGATTAATAATATAAACAATTAAAATACATTCATAAGTCTCCTTTTTAGTTGTAATTAAAATATAACTTATTTTAAGTATAATTTTTTTTTTATTATCATATTGTAATATACCTAACTATAATCAATACACATTTTTATGTACAATAAGTTGGTTTGATAATTGACAATTAAAATAATTTGACATAAATCTTAAGATTAGAGAGGATATAAAGTGGTAACACCCAATAGAAGTATATTCAAACGCTAAGAAAGTATACATTTATAATTAATATAAATTTATTCTGGAAAACATAAAATATCCGAAAGATACAGGATTTTCGTTCTTCCGTTGTATTGATCTTCTGGAACAATTATGTCATCCTTGACAAACGTAACCATTACTAATCTACAAATTAAAAAGAGAAACATATATTATTATTGTACACAAATAAATTTATCAAAAATATATCCAATAAGTAGAAAAATGACAAAAATAAATTTTAATTGTTAACAATTTTGGAATTTATATTTCAGGAAACTAAAAAAAATTTTGAATATTTCACTTCTACTTATTATAATTATACTACATTTTAATTGTATTTTCTTACTAAGAATAATTTAACTAAAATATTTAAAATAAGTTATGTATACACATTACACAATACACATAAAACTATTAAAATTATTATTGATATTAAACAAAAATTGTTAGTTAAATGTTAATTTAAGTTGTATATTAGGTAACACACATTTTATATTTATGCAGTGGGTATTTAACTTAAATAATAATTATTTTACCTCTTTTCAATAATTTCTTTGAATGCTTCATTTTCATCATATAAATCCCGAAAGTTATCATTTGAAACAACCACTCCATCACATTTATTGGCATATCCGAGCATCATTCTTTGAAATAATAATAAAAAAGGAAATTATGAATGTAATTTTTAAAAAAATTTACTGTAGGTACTTAATAATATTCAATTATATTCATGCACAATTAATATTATTCTATAAATCTATTTATGTCAAAATACAAGTCCACATACAGAGGGCCGAGGGTATATAGGGCATATATAGATTATATGTGTAGGTATCACCAATAGGTAGTAATATTTTATGAAACTCTGCAATTTGTTTAAAACAAAAAGTTATCAAGTCGACTTTCAGCAAAAGTATTCAATTGACAAATTTGCAAAAAAAAAAAAAAAAAAAGGACGTAGCCCATTGAGCTCAAAAAATTTTTACAAAAGGTCAATTCTCAAGCGGCTCTCATCAAAATAGGTTTTATGAACAGATAACTTCCCAAACGGCTTTGGTTTATTACAAACGAATTTCTTTCCACTTCATACATACTTTTGACTTAGAACTATCTCAAAAGAGGTGTGATTAAAAATGTATTGGTGTTTTTTTTAAGGTTATATTCTACGTAAATGCTAAATTATAAAAATTATTTGAAAAATTGTAAAAAAATGTGAGTAAAAATTAAAAATATAAGAAATTCATACATTGAGTACATTTTTAAGGCACAATTTTCTTATACAATCCACAGGTATTATTTCATTAAATGAAAATTCATAAATAATGTTTCCATAATTTATATATATATTTTTCAAGTTAAATTAAAAATATACAACGGTATAAAGTATACCTCGAATCAGTATTCAGTATTACCGTCAGCTGTTTGGAAATTTACCTGTTCATAATAACATTTTTGATGGGAGCCTTTTGGGAATTTGCCATTTTTTTAAACCTTTTTCGACGGGAGCCGGGACTTTAGACCGGAGCCATTTAGGAATTAGCAAACAATGGACGGGAGCGGTTTGGGATGCGCTGGAAAAAATGGTCAATTCAGTAATTGATTCAGTAATAACTAAATTATATAGATTGTAATATGTTAAAAATGCATATTTTATCATCATAATGTCGTTTAAGATATGATGATCAAGGTTTAAATGACCTAATCAATTCAGGTATCAGGTGAGCAGTTTGCTACTGATGCAAAATTTGTTTTTTTTTTTATAAATATCATCATAAAAGAAGTACTAGTACCAAAAATATACATCCAAATTAAAAAAATCACTCTGCTGTACAGTAGGTTACAAGTGGGTCAATGTAATGTGTAATGGATGGTGTTAAATTTGAATTCAATGATATAATATCATTGTATAAGAAAAACGATTCTGAGAGTTAACGGTCAGTCAGCCTAGGATATTACTAAGTATTTTTGATGATATTATTGTGAATAAAGTAATTTATATATTTACCTACTGGGTGATTCTTTTATCAAACAACACTCATTATTTCAAAAAGTGTAAATTTTTTTGAAGATATTTTTTTACATAGTTTCAAGTCGCTTATAAAACAACGTTTTTATTAAAAAATTATATTTTTAATTATTTTTTATCCTTATAATTTTTAAATAAAAACGTTGTTTTATAAGCGACTTGAAACTATGTAAAAAAATATTTTCAAAAAAATTTACACTTTTTGAAATAATGAGTGTTGTTTGATAAAAGAATCACCAGTATATACGTGGACCCTTGTTTTAAATTTTCAATCCTTAGCTATAAAAGTTGAACATTTTATAAATTTTTACCTACAAAATAGTTATTCAATTTTAAATGTGATAAATGTTGTCAAAATTCGAACTTTAAATGCTTATGAAAAAAAATTGTGCCTCTGTATTTTTAATATTTTTCAACTGCTATTGTTACAATATATCAGGAGCAGTGCATTCAATTTTCACGCTTTTTTACAAATCAAATACAATTTTATTTATATTTATAGACAAAAAAATCTAAGAAAATTGAAAACTGACAATGTCCGGAAACAGTTCAAAAAGAGTCAAAATATATTCAAATTTTTTTGGTGTATAGAAAATAAAAATATAAACATTCAGTAAAATTGTCATGTATCTACAGTTATTCGTTTTTGAATGACAATAAAATAACAAAACCTCTACATGAAAAATCTATTGATAATTTGTTAATTTTCGTGATTTTTCCGTATTTTGTCAAGATTTGATCTTTAAATGCTTATAAAAAAAAACTGTGACTAAGGATTTTTAATCTTTTTGAACTACTATTGTAACAATAAAGTAGTAGCCTTCTATTAAATTTTCATGTTTTCGTACCAAACAAATAATATTGTATTGATATTTATAGAATAAAAAACTATAAAAATTGGAAACTAACAATGTCCCTAAAAAGCTCAAAATAAGTCAAAATATTTTTAAAAAGGTGTATAGAAAATGCTAATATAAACAGTCAGTAAAAATTTCATGTACCTAGGTATTTAAGGTCATTTGTTTTAGAGTTGCACCAAAAACCAAAATCGATTTTCTCGAAAACAAATTTTGGGAACAATTCCCGTTTTTCATTAATTTGGTTTTTGTTTTTCACGTCACTTTTGAAAACTATTGTGAAATTTTACTTTTGACCCCTCCCCCCAAAGTACCATCTAGATTTACACATCATTGTGAAATCAATACATTCACCATTTCACTCAGAATCTAAAATCGGGTAAGCGGGTAAGTGTCTGCTGTACAGTAGGTTACCAGTAGGTCAATGTATAATGGATTGTATTTAACTTGAATTCAACGATATAATATTATTGTATAAGAAAAATGATTCTAATGGGAGACGGTTTGTCAGTCTGGATATTGTTTATTATTGTTATTATTTATTACATCCAGTAAGTTGAATTAATATTATAATATTATTATTTTTATTCATTTCTATGGTGATAAACAGTGCATTAGAAATTAAAATCCCGTATTTAGCAGTTTTTCGTAATTTGTCGGTGGTTTTACCAGTGGCATTAAATAACTTTTGGTTTTTAGAAAAATGACATGCTTAAAGTCATAACTTGATCCAATTTGCTAAAAGATAAGATCCTATATATTGAAGTCAAAGCACTCATCCTGGTATAAATTGTGTATACAGGATAAAAAAATTTGAAAATAAATAAATAAACACCATTGCAAAACCACTAGCTTCCTCGGTCCGCTCTGAATATAATAATTAAGTTGATTTAAGTATAAACAATTTTATAAAAATAAAAAAAGAATTACACATATCTAAATCTAATAATTTTACTAATTATTAAATTACCGGTCTTCGCGGCATGTCATCCTTAAGTTATTTATCTTTCTGCTGGGAGTAAAACAAACTTGTCCTTTATTATATAAATTGTCAAACATGGTTTTCCTTTCAGACCCAGGTGGTCCCCGTTGATGGACTGGAATGAACGCTAACACATCTTTATGCCCTCGATCCGTGAAAAATTTTATACAGATTTCAATGCCTTTCACTGAAAACGTCCCTAATCCATGTCTAAAAAGAAGTATATCTTATGATTTATTATTTTTACGACAATCTAAAGTTAGAATAGGTAATAACTAATAAGTTTTCATAATAAGTACAGAAAACTGTAATAAAAATATTAAATTTAATTATTTCCAAGTACATAAAATATTAAAATATCATTGAACATTTTTTGGATCTTAATATTTCTATAAGTTATAAATCTAGAGCGTGGATTTGTATGTATTTGCATTTTATTCTGGTTGACCGCATAATATGTCAAACGAGCACAGAAATTGTTTCATGGTATAACAATTTAAGCTACCTACCTATGAAACTTTTTCATATTTCGACATTTACCCACTCATTTATTTTTTAATTATAAAAAAATAAACTTATTTTACAATTCTAATTGCATAGGTATTCGTATTTCATTCTATCTTTTTTAGACATTATTGAAATAATTATTATTGTAATACAGAAAAAACATATTTTTATAGTTCTGGTTAATATTTAACAAGCTCACTGTCCATGTGTTAAATTATATCAAAATTGATCAGTCCTTTGACCCATATGTGGGTCACGTTAAACTTTTCTGATCAGTCCATGAACCACACATGGTTTATTTTATACACTTATTTCTATGTAGATTTATTTATATGGACTACAAAAAAAAATAAATTCATAATAACACAGTTAGACTGACGATATGATAATAAGCTTTAAATAATTTATCAATTTTCAATGGGGACTTATCAGTAAATAAACCATGAACCTCATATCGGCCATCGGACAGTGAACGTTTAATTAATTAATGGGTATACTTGTTGATATAAACAGTTTTACCAAATATATTTGAGAGTTAACTTTTTTTTATAGACTAAATCTACCAACAGAACACAAATGATTTAGCTAAATAATAGCAAATTCTTTTTAGGATAATTTGTTGATACTATTTGATTCCTAATTGTTTTTTTATAGATTCTTATAGATTAAGATTACCTATTTATCTACAAAACACAAGTATTTTAAAGAAAAGTATTTATAGTAGCGTTCAATATTTTTAACAAAATATAAATCATAAATTAAATGAGTACCTACCGAGCTACTTTTTTTTGTATATTTGAAAATATAATTATTGTAGTGCATATTTGGCTGTATTTAATGCATATGAATCCACAATCTAGGCATTACTATCTTTATTACAATGAAATAATTTAGAAATTTAAGAAATAAAACTCACGCGTGTCCAATGTTTAAACCATCAATGATGATGGGTCGTAGCTTTCTATTATTTTTTTCTTCCCATTTTCTATTACGGTTATGCAAATAACGATAATATGGTGCTTTAGTTTTACCTGTTGTAGAAATAACTTGTCGTTTGGATACAGATTTAAAACTATTTGGTTTTTTAATAGATTGTTGATTTGATGTATTTTCATCATCGCTGTTGTCCGATATAGTAATAAGTTCAATATATTTATTTTGAACACTAGTACGAAAATTATTAATTTGAAGATCATTATCAATCAATTTAGTATCACATGAAAATTGTCTAGGGAAATCTTCATCTGTATTACTTATGTTAGTAATATTATTTATTTCATCATTATCGACGTTCAGTATAGTTTTTTCATGATCTTGGAAGTTTTCAAGTGTTATATCATCATCAGCAGTAATATCAATAATATCTATGATTTCATCATTTGTAATATTTGGTACTGTGGAAGAAACCGTTTCCATACTTTTAATATCGAAAGTAGGAAACAAATTTTCATTATTATCCTCAGCTGCATTCACATTTGGCGCCTTAATGTCCATAGGGGATATTTTCGATATCATTTCTTTTACAATCAACGTCGAATCAGTCCGCTGCCGCTTCTATATTACTGGTGAAACTAAATGTATCCTTTTCTTTCCTCTTTCAGTGATATAACTGTAAAGCACTTTTAATACTCATTAATTATACTCAGTAACTTAACAAAGATTTTGATTTGGTAAGTTGTAAACATGTAATTTAACACAAATATTAACCCATAAACTGGTGTTTAAAAAAAGGTATATTATTATTCTGTGGATAGAGCATAGGAATTATTAAAGATACATATATTATAAACGTTTATTTTTGATATAGGTACATTTCAAGTTCAAATTTAGAGAACTGTCAAGTTTCGCTAGTGGGTGGCTTCTTATCAAGTACTCATGTATTATGGCCTTTATCAAATATGCTTATTGTGCACCAACTGTACAGATTGTATATATTATTGTGTATCGATATTCATTAAAATCGTGAACATTTTCAAATTATTTTTTAGTTAAAAAGTTATAAACGTTTTTCTTTCTATAGCTAACACTAGACATTTTAATATAAATTCCTCATAAATGTTCCACCTTAAACCGAAAGTAACATTCATTTTTTAGGAGCGTTTGAATTTAAAATGTTTACTTTATTGGATTTTCACCATAAAATAAAATTAACAAATTTTCATCTAGCGATTTTTGAAATTTTGCTGTAATTCAAAAATGAAAACATTAACACTCAACATTTTCAACAAATCTAAAAATGACCATTTTCTATACAAGGTAAAATGTTCAAACTATATAGCCATGATAATTTTTTCATATTTTGTAAATTATTTTTCATAGCTAACATTATAAATTTTAATAGAAGATTCCCCAAAAATCTTTAATAAGAAAAAAGTTTGCTAGAAAGTTATGCTATTTGTTGCCATGAGGTACTTTTGTTAATTTTTTTTTTGTAATTATTAAATTAGATTATTTAACAAGTATGTCAGGATAACCCAACACCTCCACTCAAAATCCTTTTTCATATGTAATGGTTTATTATTGAATTCAAATATTCGATTTTCTTCAACAGTACCTAGTTCAATGAGAAAGTTGATCGTGTTGAATCATTCTCAATAGTATTGAGCTATTTATTGACATTTTCAATTTTCAATGTTTTTGGTTTTATTTATCTATAAATATAAATACAATTTTATTTTTGAATTCAAAAAAACATGAACATTTATTACAAGGCTACTGATATATTTTTACAATAGTAGTTGAAAATATAAAAAATACAAAGGTAACATTTTTTTTATAAGCATTTAAAATTCCATTTTTGACATAATTTATCAAATTTAAATTGAAAAGTGATTTCGTAGTTAAAAATTCATAATGGAAAATTCAAAACATGGTTCCATGTAAATAGGTTATTCTGTATATAAAAATATGAAAATATAAAAATATAAAAAATAATTTTTTTATAGTTATTTTGCTATGTTCAAATTGGGACCAAATTAGATATTAAATAACCAAGGATACCTACCAATTTTATATATTTTATAGGTTAGGTTAGTCGAAAATGATTTTATGAACGGGTAAATTCCCAAAATGCTCGCATCCAAAAAGGTATTATGAACATGTAAATTTCCATACAGCTGACGGTAATACCAGTATATCGATGTACCGTTGTATAATTTAAATTTAAATTTAATAAATAGAATATACCTATATAAATTATGAATAGGTACACTAAAATCGAAGAAAAAAAGGTGCTCTGCTGTACAGTAGGTTACAAGTGGGTCACTGTATAATGGATGGTATTAAATTTGAATTCAATGATATAATATCGTTGTATAAGAAAAACGATTCTGAGGTATGTCAGTCTAGGTATAAGACATATTATATACTTATCTATGGTATTAAAAAAAATTGACCTAAAATAGGTACCTATAATAAATTCCAAATTAATCATACTATAATATCCATTAGGTACTTATAATGCGTTTAATGCGTTATACATCAACAACAAGCCCTGATACTATCATAGTCCATAGATATATGATAATGTATAATAGTAGTTTCAAGTACCCACGAATAATATACAATCACAACAAAATAACTAATATAACAAATAAATTTAAATGTTTATTTCAAAATTATTGATTATTGTATTATATAAATATCATTATAAATTTACTAAGTACCTATATAATTTCTATTATATTATTTATAGGCACAATACTATAGGAATCCTGTCATTCACATTCACCAAATGGTGCCAATATTCATGTTAGAGATATTTTGGAAAAAATTAAAGATGATGCAAAACGTAATAAAGTGTCCACAAGGAATTTAATTAGTGAAGCTGTTACTAGGTACCTACTGTTCCACTAGTTGTTGCTGCTCAATTACCAAGTCAATCACTGATTTCTCGAACAATCCGTAGAGTAAGATCTAAAGTTGAAGTTTGTCCTCAAATCCCATTAACAGTTAGCGATATAAATATACCACTCGAATTACCAGTTAGTTAATAATAACCAATTTTTACTTTACTACAGTAAGAACAAAAAAAGAATTTTGATTTTTTCGACGATTGATAATTTAAAAATACTTAAAAATTGTAATATTTGGATGGCAGATGGGACATTTCGGACAGTTCCAAAATTGTTTTCACAATATTACCTATATACCATACACGCCTGTTATAAACGTATAACCAAACAACTTATCCAGTATTGCTTAAGTATTAATGACTGATCGTACAAAACAATTGTATATAGAAATTATAAATGTTTTAAAAAGATTTGAACCAGATTTGAATCCAAGCAGCATTATGACTGATTTCGAACAATCATTTATATTAGCATTTAAAGACGTGTTTAAAATTCGGAAATAATGTTTTTTCCATTTCCAACAATGAATCTGTCGTAAAATATAAGAAAACGGACTACCTACAAAATAAGTACGCTGAAGAAAGATGCAGAATTCTCATTACAAATTCGACATTTATGTGCACTTGCTTATGTTCCAATGAATAAAAGTGTACAATATTTTAATGATTTAATTGAATCAAACTATTATGTTGAAAATGAAAATATTTTATCTATGATGGTTAACTATTTTGAGGACACATGGATCGGACGTCCCAACCGTCGAAATGGTCGACGCCTACGACTGTTTAGTATCAATATTTGGAATTGCTTTTAATCTGTAATACAAAATCTTCCACATACGAATAATTCGGTAAGAGAATGGCACATTCCATGCAGCATTCAATGCAGCACTCGGGGCAAATCACATTTCAATATGGAAATGCATACGCTTCTTAAAACATGAGGAAGTGTTACATGAGGTATTTATATTAATTTCATCTTATTTAATTTATTTATTTAATTACAAATAGAATAATTACGTGATATCAGGTTCGATTGGAAAACAGTTTGTCTGGAGCAGCAAGTAGTACAAAGATCATGATAAGAAATAAAAATAATCGTAGAAAATTGCTCGGAAATACCCACAGTTCAATATTTAAGAGGTTTATCTTATAATGTTCAGTACTAAATAATCACTAATTTTAATTTTTTAACTATTTTTGCAATAATATTTTTATAAGGATCATACTAATTACTAACACTATAATTATATTATTATATTATTAAATAACTATTATACATTTTGTACAAAATATATTTATAAGAATAAAATAAATAAATTATATGAATAAACATTTTAAAAAAGTGGGTAAGTAGATGTCGCTCTGCTGTACAATAGATTATAAGTGGGTCCCTGTAATGGATGGTGTTAAATTTGAATTCAATGATATACAATCATTGTATAAGTAAAACGATTCTGAGCGAAAACGGTCAGTCAGCCTTTGATATTACTAAGTATATTTGATGATATTATTGCGAATAAAGTAATTTATATACTAATCTATTTGTTTTAAATTTTCAATCCTTAGCTATAAAAGTTGAACATTTTATAAATTTTTAACTACAAAATAATTATTACAATTTGTCGAAATTCGAACTTTAAATGTTTATAAAAAAAAATCGTGCCTATGTGTTTTTAATATTTTTCAACAGTTATTGTTACAATCTATCAGAAGCCTTGCATTAAATTTTCACGCTTTTTTACTTAACAAATAAAATTTAATTGATATTTATAGACAAAAAAGGTGCTCTGCTGTACAGTAGGTTACAAGTAGGTCACTGTATAATGGATGATATTAAATTTGAATTCAATGATAAAATATCATTGTATAAGAAAAACAATTCTGAGCGGAGACGGTATGTCAGTCTAGGTATAACACATATTATAAACATATCTGTAATTGTATTTAAATAAAAATTGAAATATAAAGGTACCTATAATAAATTCCAAATTAATCATATCACAATATCCATTAGGTACTTATAACGCGTTATACATCAACAACAAACCCTGATACTATCATAGTCTATAGACTTTAGAAATTTCAAGTACCCACAAATAATATTATACAATCACAACAATAAATAACTAAAATAGTTATTCTAGGTTTTTTTATGTAATTTCTTCCAAATTTACACTTTAAATTACTATAAAAATAAACTGTGAGTATGTATTTTTTTAGATTTTTTGGTAACAGAATTAAATACTTACGTGGAAACTTGTTTTAAATTTTCAATCCTTAGATATAAAAGTTGAACATTTTATAAATTTTTAACTACAAAATAATTATTAAATTTTAAATTTGATAAATTTTGTCAAAATTCAATCTTTAAATGCTTATAAAAAAAAATTGTGACTATGTATTTTTAATATTTTTCAACTGATATTGTAACGATATATCAGGAACCTTGTATTAAATTTTTACACTTCTGCCCTACCTATAAAACTTTATTGATAAAGAAAAAAAAAAAATAATTGAAAACTGAAAATGTCTGTAAACAGCTCAAAAAGAGTCAAAATATTTTCAAAATTGTATGCTGTATAGGAAATGCTAATATAAACATTCAGTGAAATTTTCATATATCTACAGTTATTAGTTTTTGAATTACAATAAAATAACAAAACCTCTACATAAAAAATCTAGTGAATATCCAATATCATAAAAATTTAATTTGATTTGCTTGTAGACATTTTTTTTTTTGATACAAATAGAAAAAGTTATGAGTAATCTTGTATTACATTTTCAAATATTAGATTTAAAAAGTAAAATTTTTATAAATTCTCAACTCAAAATAATTTGCTAATTTTCGTGAATTTTCGTGAATTTTCTTTTTGAACTACTATTGTAACAATAATGTAGTAGCCTTCTATTAAATTTTCATGTTTTCGTATTCAACAAATAAATGAAACAAATATTGTTTTATTGACATTCATAGACAAAAAGACTAATAGAATTGGAAAATGGAAATGTTCCTAAACAGTTCAAAACAAATCAAAATAATGTGAACATTTTATCGTATATAGAAAATACAAATATAAACTACCAGTGAAAATGTCATGTATGTATATACATTCAATTGTTAAACGTTCAATTGTTTTAGAGATACACCAAAAACTAAAATCTATTTTGTGGAAAACCGATTTTTCGTAAAAATTCCCGTTTTTCTATAATTTGTATGTTGTTTTTCCCGTTGCTTGTGAAATATATTGGACATTTTAAAATTTGACCTCCCGAATGCACTAACTTGATTCACTTTCCCATTGAACAAGGTACTGTTGAAGAAAACCGAAGCAGTTTTACTGCCATAAACTGTGATGACAGACACAAAATAAAAAATAAAAAAACACACATCATTGTAAAATCAATACATTCATCGTTTCACTCAGAATCTAAAATAAGATATTTAAACTAAAATAAAAGTATAGTATAAAGTATAGTATATATAATAATATGTTTAATAAAATGTAAAAATTGTGTACGTTTTATTAAATATTTTATTTATAAAACTAAAATGTAAAGATTCAGTTGAGAATACAGTGACCCACTTGTAACCTACGTACAGCACCTTTTTTTTTATTTTAGATTCTGAGTTGAACGATGAATGTATTGATTTCACAATGATGTGGGTTTTTTTTTAAATTTTTTAATTTCTTTGTCTATCATCGACAAGTTTTACTTTGTTCTAATAAAATATGTCATATTATTAAGGGTACAAACATGGATGATGCACCCACGATATGAGCGTATATAGTCCGTTCGATGTGTTGGGGGGGGGGGTGATCAAACCCAAATTAGTGCAACATAATCATTATTAATGCAAAACATAATATTATTTACCTTGATTTCGGTGAGTCTTCTAGCTGTTGAGAGCATCGTAGATCATGCAAATTTGTACATCTTAATGATGGAGTTGACTGCATTGCTTGTGTGAATGATTTGGAATTCGAAATTTCGACTGAACTCTGATCTAAGACTAAATAAACGATAAATGTTCTTTTACCGACAAACTAATACATTAAAACTCATTTAAGGCGCTCTTTAAGGGACCTCTCTAGAGCGTTTTAAGCGGAAAAATGTCTTATGCGAACATGAAAAAAAAAACGAAGTGATTGAAATATGGAGTTAATTTTTTTATTATTGAAAATAATTTAACGGGCCATACACTAATGAATAAATTATAACTACATACATACGTATATTTTTACTACTGAATTTAATTTAAAAAAAAATTATATCAAGGATCGCTGGTCTAATTTTTTTCGTTACTTTTGTTTTATCTCTTTAATAATACCCTGATCTAGGGGTTGTAACTTAGATGTAGTATTCGGTGGCAAGAAACAAGTTTAATATTGGTAGTAGGGATGTCTTTGGGGTGGCTGGAAGCTGGACAATTGTCCACGAAAATCCTTCATCGTATATTTTTAAAATTTTGAGTTTGTCTGAAATGGACATGGCTTTATCTATGTTTTATCCCATTAGCCATAACGAAATTACGATTATGCAGTTGCGAACGAACTGCTCTTACTAAATCTCATAATACGATGAAATACAGTAAAACTGTCAATAGGGCTCCAAAAAAGGCGTTGACTGACATTAAATACTTAAGTTTTGAAACTTGACGAGAAATTTCGTCTTGGAGGGCTGATTGGCCAAAAAAAATGTTCACTTTTTTAAAGTTTTTTTACAATATCTCTAAAATTAATAACTTAACGATAAAAATAGCCTGAATAAAAATTGAATATTGTAAACTTTGTGACAAGAAAGGTTTTATACATTTTTAGCGTAAGAGTAATAGATAAGCGACAAAGTCATAGTATGTGGCGCCGCGCGCTATAATGACGTATATCTACGCGGCAAATCACCGGCGCATTCTATGACGTGCGGATTGATTTTGCCGCTTTCGCGTTCGCTGGTACACTCCGAAGGAGCAGCTTAGCCTATAACATTAATTATTGTATAAAAATATTACGTACGACACTGATTGCTCCTACTTCTCAAATTTTCACTGACGCAAACCACCGACGCCTGGACAACTCCACCGCCGTTAAATCACTACTTTTTCCGACCTCTCACTACAACAACGTCAGCGTCTCCGGGATTATATTTTTCCGACAACTCCACGACCTCGAGTCATAAGACAATTTGGGCTGCCGTTATCTTCCGCCATCGTGTCAGCCAATAATGGGCTAAGCACACCGTAGTAGGCCCGATGATGGGCAAAGAGAACTACACACAGTCTTTCCACAATGTCACCTCAAGATTTCAGTCGTCGTCGTCGTCGTAATGTATTATTTTCCCTCTTTTATCCTCCCATGAACAACTGTTAACCCACGTGGTGCAAGCCGTGAGTCCCTAATCCCTCTCTTTTATCCCACCCCCCAACCCCGTTATAAAAATCGTAACCTCCGTGGTACAAGCCACGACTCGACACCAGCTCATACCAACACTGGATGTTGTGGAACTCATTTTTAATAGACGATAGTGAGGAATCACTACAGTCGACGTAATGATAAATAATTAAATGACAAATACGCATTTCACTATTTTATATTAAAATATGCTTAAAGTTAAACCATTCATTATAGGTTAAGAACTATTGTTAGATCACACAGCTCTTCGCTGTAAACAGGGCCACAAACATGAAACAACAGAGTATAAGTAGATTATAATATTATATTACTATTGTACATTTGTATCTATTCTTTTAAAAATTTGCTACGAAATTCGTAATACAGAACCATAGACTTCTTTACTACATTACTAATATAATATATAAATCTATGCTAATCACTCAAGAAGACAAGAACGTATGTTATATTATGATAAGTTTAGACTTTAATGCCCCTCGTATCATATTAAAATTGACGCTCCGGGAAATAATGTAGTAACCCAATTCAACACCAAATGTCGTGAGTACTCATTAAAGGAGTAATGTAACATAATCTGATCGGCTGATAAGACTTGGTGTCCAGTCCTTGAATCGTGCATATTATCTTAGTGCATACAGTGTATATTCTGCTTTTAATTGTAGGACTTGTTAATTACTGCGTTTTAGTCTAGGAAAGGTACCATTTTTGCAATTGCACTGTAGTTACGACATTCACAGATTGAATTGTAAGCCACTGGACGTCATTTTTTTCTGTATTATTCATTTATAAAACTAAACTCAGAAATTATCTCATTAATAAATTGATTAATAACATCATTGTAGTTCATGCGTTTCCCAGAAGCAGGGCAAAATTGATGATAATTTGTAATTTCCTAATTTCATAACTGTTGATTAAAATGTTTAGTAAAATTACTGATAAGCTCAAAAAAGTCTTATTCTAGAAATATTTTATACTGTTAAAATGGTATGCCTATGCAGATACAGTCACATACAGTTAATAATTCTCAGGAGGAGGGTAAAGGGGCCATTGAGTAGGGTACAACGATCACCCGATGGCGGGGCGATAACAAACCAGTAACATAAACGGTATTGTCATTTTCAGATGTATATTTTGTTAATCTACTTAATGAAATTATAAATATATACCTATATACTAAGTGGGAATAGAAGAATCGGAAGATTTTAGGAAATCTGTGCGGGCTTGGAACGAACAATAGGCCCTAGGCCCGGTCACCAAATAACCAAATAACCAATTTACCTATCTAGCTAACCTATCTAGCTAGATAACCTATCTGCACTGGTATAAAATAATAATTTAATAATGGCTGGTGGTTAACACAGCTAATAAATATAAAACTAATAATAATAATAATATAAACTCACGGTTTTGTGGAGTGCAGCTAGCCAGCAGAAAGTACCTACATCTGTATAAATATGTTCGACACACACAATGTTTATAATCATTTACGTACATACAAAAAATGGTAGGTACATAGGTATAAAAAAAACTACAATATACCTAATATAGTATGGAAAACTACAAGTGGGGACTACCACACACAATAATAATATAATATAAAAACAAATATAATAATTTAAGCTCCCGAATGAATATACTATAAAACAAAACGACGACCGGCGTACACGAATAACATAAAATATTATATAAAAAAAAAAAAATGATCTAGGCGATTAGCACCTACCTACAATAATATAACAATACAAAACTTCGGCGATTAGCGTCTACAATAATTTTGATCGAACATTCGAACCACACGGGTTTGCGACTACCTACTGATTAAAAGAAAATATTATATAATAATAATTAACACACTCAAAATTGTTTACAAAAATAATTCACCGATAACGTATGAGATATGTGTAATGTGTATGCCGTGGGTCGGCCAGGTTGTGGTGCGCGGAGCGGTCGGCGATACCTTTTGCCACTAAAATAATATTCTGATAAAGTTATAAGGTATTACGAAATAATAATTAATTGTTGTTCAGGGCACAAACAAAATTACTTTTACATTTGATATACGATAACCTCATTTACTGCTACATGGGACCTTTTCTGAAAACGTTCATTCGTATGTAGGTAAGTACCTAATATTATATTAGGTACCAATATACGAATGAATTATATATTATATTATATATTTATATATTTTTTTTTTCGTTTAGGTAGGTATTTGTTTAAAACATAATATTTATTATTTATTATTATTTTTTTTTAATGATAAGTAGAATGTATAATGTATAATGTGGTAATGTGTATGAGTACAATGTGGTAATAATTACACTAATTGCCATTTTACATGTGAGGAATATTGTAGTCTAGGAATTTTATTTCCTATAGGGTCGGGGATTTTTTTCCCGGGGATTTTCATTCCAAAATTCTCTCCTATGCCCTACTGTACAGAGCACTGGTATTTTCATTAAAAATTATATTTTTTAATTAAATTTCATTCGATTACTCATGTAAAATTTTTCTTATATTGTGGTAATTAAAAAACGGATGACAGGAGATACTTTAAAATTTCACTGAATGTTTATATTAGCATTTTCTATACACCATACAATTTTGAAAATAATTTGACTGTTTTGAGATTTTTACGGACCATTTTAAATTTAAATTTTTTTAGTTTTTTTTTTTATAAATAACAATACAATTTTATTTGTTGGGACAAAAAGCGTGAAAATTTAATACAAGGCTCGTGATAATATATTGTTACAAAAAACAATTGAAACGGACACATTTTTTTTATAAGCATTTAAAGTTCGATTTTGACAACATTTATAAAATGTTCTACTTTTATAGCTAAGGATTGAAAATGTAAAACAAGGTTCCACGTAAATAGGTTATATATAAATTACTTAGTATAATTATAATATTATATAATATACTTAGTAGTTAGTACCTAGTTAGTAATATCATAGGCTGACTGACCGTTTTCGCTCAACTTCATTTTTCATCTACAATGATATTATATCATTGAATTCAAATTTAACACCATAGATTTCCGTGACCCACTTGTAGCCTACTGTACAGCAGAGCTTACTAACCTCCACTTACCCACCTTTTTTAAACTATATTTACGGTTTCAGTTTTAAATTATAATACTGATACTCAATTTTTCCTGTTTCGGTTTTAAATTTATAATAACGGTACAATATTTTTCGGTTTCGGTTTTGATTTGGTTTATTGTTTCAGTTTTTAACTGTTTACACCGGTTTCTGAAATTGGTCTTGAAACCGGTTTCAAGTCCTGTCTCTTAGTTCTGGATAACTCTTTCAATAATGCACCTACAAGGTTGGACGAGAGCTTGAATTTTAGACGACGTTTACGAGCATTCGGAAGACCTATTCGTCAGGGTTCAAACGGGATGCTTTTTGTCCCGTTTTTAGAAGATGATCCCGCTTTAATCCCGGTATCTCCATTTTATTATATTCAATATTGTTAGGTATATGAAAAAAAAAGTTAATTAAATAAATAAATAAATACAAAACAATAAATTATAGAACTACGGTTTAAAATTTGAAGTTTGATAGTTTAAATATAACAGTTTTCGTGGAACGAGAGTTGATTGTGACGAACAATAATTTTTTTTTTTATATTATTGATCCTTAAGCCCGGCATCTAGCTGTTAGTAGGTTGTAAGGTGGTGATGGTAGGGTTTTTTGTTGGTGGGGGTTTACACGTGAGTGTTTGTGTTTTGGCAGAATTTCAAATGGGGCCCCCGTAGGTTTCTGCCATGCCCCGGAGTGGGGGATGGCGGCACTTGTTCTCCGGACACCGTGACTTGCCGGGAGAAAAATGCCGCCCAGTGGTCGAGGATCGAACCCGAACCGGCAGCGCCGCAGCCGACGCGTTGACCGATCGGCCACCTGAACAATAATTTATTGTTAGCGATAAGCATGAAACATATTATTATTGACATAATATTTTGTAGTATGACGTACTATACACAATGAAATTTATTAATTCATTATGAACCCGCATAACCTAATCTTTTCCAATAACACGTCATCTCGTCTGACCGAAGTGGTGCAGTAATAAATTGTATTCTGGTTTATTATAAAAATTATTGGTTTTTTTTTTAAGAGTATCTACCTAAAACAGTTTGTCCCGTTTTTTTTTTTATAATAATGGTCACCCTAGATTAGATGAAAAATCTATTGAAGAACTTTATGGATTGATAGTTTTAATACCTTTTTTAGATAGTTTTTTAACACAACTTCATGACAGATTCTTACAACACAAAAATGTATGATTAAACTTTAGTTGTCTTCTACCAGAAAAACTAAGTTCATAGATTTTAAATGATGGACAAAATGAAATAATAAACTTAGTAAGGGCATATATGGTTGATATTGAAACTACAAAACTTGGAGCTATAGGAGAGTTAAAATTATGGAGAAATTATTTTACAAATCTCAAAAGTGAAAATGCAATTGAAACATTTCTTCAGAACATTTTTTCCAAGTTCATAAATTATTAAAATACCTTATTCCTGTAACTACAGCATCTGGAGAAAGAAAATTTTTCACTTTAAAGCGTTTTAAACGTACCTTAGAAACCCGACATAAAAAAATAGATTGAATGGTTTCGCACTTCTAAATATACATTATACATCAAGAAACTAAAGTTACAACTGACAATGTTTTAAACTTATTATGATCCAATGCTAGAGAGTAAAACCTTAGACTAGATTAATTATTTCTATTTTGTACATAAGATAATACAATAAACAAATTCAAAAGTCAGACATCTTTATTTTTATCAATATATATGTATAGCTCTGTGACCCAACACTAGCTACTGTTCTTATTTATTTACTAATTATAAATAAGTTGAACTTATTTTATACACATTTGGCATTTAATGATGATTTTAAATTATGAAGTACAGGGAACACCCAACTTCATTATTTATATGGAACAGAAATTGTACAGTGGTGTACGGTGTACCGGCAGATGGGGGAAGGGGATTAACCCTTCCCACAATAAGTAAAACATATATAATAATTTCTTTTATGAAATATTCATAATAATATGTAATATTATATTACATTTAATAATAATATAAAGGTAATATTCATTTATGCCTAAAAATAATTAGAGTTGTACCTACATTTTATTACACGGATACATTTATTCAAAATTTAAACTTTAAATGCTTATAAAAAAAATTGTGCATATGTATTTTTAATATTTTTAAACTACAATGTGTTACAATATATCAGGAGTTTTGAATTACATTTTCACGCTTTATGGCCAACAAATAACATTTTATTGATATTTAAAGAAAAAAACTAAAAAAATTGAAATTTGAAATTGTCCATAAACAACTCAAAATGGGTCAAAATATTTTCAAAATTTTACGGTGTGTAGAAAATAAGAATAAAAACATTCAGTTAAATATTCATGCATCTTCAGTTATTCGTTTTAAATAACAACAAAATCATAAATGTATCTACAGCCTTTTTTTTAGAGTTACACCAAAAAACAATATCGATTTTGAGTGAAAACTCCAGGTTTTCCTTAATTTTATTTGTTGTTTTTCTCGGCATTTTTGAACACTAATGGTGATATGGGATTTTAACCCATATTTCGACAAATTATCGTGTACACAGACACAAACTAAATTTAATTTAAATTCAAAAAAAAAACACATCATTATAAAATCACTCTGCTCAGAACCTAAAATAAGTTATAGGAAAATCATTTCCATAGAATGGTTTTATTATTTTGGTGTAATTCAAAAAACGATTAACTGCAGATATATATGTAAAACTTTAAGAGAATATTTATTTTAAATCAATTTCTTTTTCAGCTATTTAAAGGTAAAAGAAATATTATTTTGACAAAACCGCAAATATTTGCAAATTATTTTGTAATTAAAGATGTATAAAATGTTCACATTTTATACCTTAAGATCAAAAATTTTATAATATGGTTTCGCTTAAATATATCTTATTAAAGCCAAAAAATGTATAAAACACATTGAAAACTTTTATTTATAGATATTTTAAATTCAAATTTGGATAAAATTAGGTATTTAATCTAATAGGTAATAACAATTCCATTTATTTTGTTGTAAATAAAAAATATTATTCATGGTAGTTCCTTGAGACTTTTAAAGAATATTATCATATTTTATACATAAAAATCCAAAATTATATTTCAACTTTGTATGAACAAACCACTAAAATTCTTTTCAGGCCAAAATCAGTAGACGTGTTTGATTCTTAAAAAGTGTCTAATAAAGTAAGAACTGAATGAAGATCAAATGTCAGGAAAATAATTATTGTATATATGTTCAGCCTCCAAATGATCTAGGAATAAGTTTACTAGCTTCTCCTTTACATATAAGACCGTAAATATAAGTATAAATAACTATGAACATAAAAATTATTATTATCATAAACTTGACTAATAGTTTAAAAAATGTTAATTAACTGATAAATTTTGAAAATTAATAATTTGTTTATTAATTATTTTATAATAGTTAAATTAGTTTTATAAAAAAAATAAGTATTTATTAGCGTTTCAAATGAATAAAATTATGTTTAGCTTTGGCTGTTTAATGTAGTTTTACATCCCAGTTATAAACCTTAGCCATATTAACTTTGGTTTTAGTGAACTGATCCCTGATAATAATTACAAATAAGTAATAAAATAAAAATAAGCATAATTTATTTATATATATATTTAATTATTTGAATTAAGTATACCTTAGAAAATAGAAAGTTAAGATCATTATTAAGTATTAACTTGTCCCATATTATATTATCTGTGGCCAATTGTGTATTTCTTGAAATCCGTTCAGTGGCATCTTCAAGTTAAGGTACCTATACTTTAACATGACATTACCCTGTAATAAATAAATTATGCATATGTATTTAATCTATTAATTAAATTAAAAATTAAATCACTAAAAAAATAACCATTTCACCAATAAACTGGTTTTTACTAATTAATCTAGACATTAAGAACAAATATAAAAAAAAGGTGCTCTGCTGTAGAGTAGGTTACAAGTGGATCACTGTATACAGGATGGTATTAAATTTGAATTCAATGATATAATATCATTGTATAAGAAAAACGATTCTGAGCGGATACGATATGTCAGTCTAGGTATAAGACATATTATATCCTTATCTATCGTATTAAAAAAAAATGACCTATAATAGATACCTATAATAAATTCCAAATTAATCATATCACAATATTCATTAGGTACCTACTTATAACGCGTTATACACCAACATCAAACCCTGATACTGTCATAGATATATAGGTAGTAGTATACTTTAGAAGCTTCAAGTACCCACGAATAATATTATACAATCACAACAAAATAACTAAAATAGTTATTCTAGGTTTTTTATTATGTAATTTCGTCCAAATTTGCACTTAAAATGACTATAAAAATAAAATTTGAGTATGTACTTTTTAGATTTTTTGGTAACAGAATTAACTACTTACGTGAAATCTTGTTTTAAATTTTCAATAATTAGATATAAAAGTTGAACATTTTATAATTTATTAATTACAATTATTGATAATTTTCGATTAATTTTGATAAATTTTGTCAAAATTCGATGTTTAAATGCTTATAAAAAAAAATTGTGCCTATGTATTTTTAATATTTTTCAATTGCTATTGTAACAATATATCATTAGCCTTGTATTAAATGTTTACACTTTTTGGCCCAACAGATAAAACTTTATTGATATTTATAGAAAAAAAACCAAAAAAAAATTGAAAGTTGTAAATGTCCGTAAACAGCTCAAAAAAAGTCAAAATATTTTCAAAATTGTATGGCGTATAGGAAATGCAACATTTAGTGAAATTTTCATGTATCTACAGTTATTAGTTTTTGAATTACAACAAAATAAGGAAATCGCTACATGAGAAATCGAGTGAATATCCAATGTTGTAAAAATTTGAATTTCAAACGATCATAAAAATTTAATTTGACTTTCTTATAGACATTTATTTCTTGATAAAGGTAGATAATCTTATAAGGAATCTTGTATTACATTTTCAAATCTTAGACTTAAAAAGAAAAATTTTTACGAATTCTCAACTCAAAATAATTTGCTAATTTTCGTGATTTTTCCATATTTTGTCATATATTTTTTTACAAAGGTGACACTAATTAAGTGCATGTATCATTTAAGAAACAACAACAATGGCTTTCTTAGTGGTCACTTGAGCAGTGGCTTAAAGGAAGTCAAAACATCCTTGGTTATGTTGTTCAGAACAAAAATTAGGTTGTATTTTTTGTCAAGAGGTTGGTTGTTTGAAAACGTTTAAATACAAGGTGTAAAACTTTCAAAAGAATGGATTTCTTGTTTGATTGATAGTGGTAAATACTTAAATAAGAAAACACGGTTGGCCAGTCTTTAAAATAACATTGAGAGACATGCTGAATCCAGTGCTCATCTTTTTGCTTGCAGTATTAAGACAAAGAGTCTAAAACTTTAACTAAGAGCTTTGATAGTCAGCTAAGTAAAAATTAAGATTCAAATGAATATGTTTTCCGTACTGCATACTTTATAGCGAAGCATAATAGACCTTTTGACGAAAATCCAAAGCTTGTAGAATTGCAAAAATGTAATGGTGTGCAATTAGGTTCAATTTTGAATTCTAGGTACTCGTGTACTTCTAATTTCTATTATAAAAAATTGCATGCAAAATGAGAGAAGTTATTGTAAATAATATAATCAAATCTAGATCAAAGATTAGGTCCATAAGCCTGGCACCCCAAAGTCAAAAATTCGGGGCCAAACTTAACTAAAAAATTAGTAACCAATTCGTAACAATTTGTAACCACAAAATCAGAATTTTTAACCTAAGTCTTAACCCCAAAATTAATTTTTTTCTATATGGGGTGCAAAATTTGAAATTTCAACAAGAATTTAATTTAATTTAATTTAATTTTTGAACTTTAAATGCTTATAAATAACTGTGATTGGGGATTTTTAATATTTTTCATCTGCCTTTGAAAAAATATACTAGGAGCCTTCTAATTAATTTTCAAGCTTTCGAAACAAACCAAATAAAATTTTATTGATATTTTTAGAAAACACCACCTAAAAAAATTGGAAAATGAAAATGTGCCTAAACAGTTCAAAATAAATCAAAATATTTTGAAATGTTATCGTGTATAGAAAATGCAAATATAAACAATCAATGACAATTTCATGTATCTACGGTCATTTGTTTTAAAGTCACACCAAAAACCAAATTCAATTTTGTGAAAAATTTTGCAAAAGATTTTGCGTAAAAATTCCCGTTTTTCCTTAATTTTTTTTTTAATTTTCTTGGTGCTTTTGGAAATTACTGATAATTTTAAATTTTGACCTCCTCAATGCACCAACGATATTCACTTTCCAATCGAACAAGATATTGAAGTTGAAAATCGAAGTATTATTTCGACTACTTATCGTGTACACAGACACACAAAAAAATTTAAAAAAAAAAAAACACACATCATTGTAAAATCAATACATTGATCGTTTCACTCAGAATCTAAAAAATGTAGGTAAATAATATCTAATTATACCAAATACCAATGTAGCTTCACCAAATATTTTTTGAAATATAAATTATATTACATCATGTATGTACAACCCAAAATTTACTAATCAAAACATTTTTTTTTTTTTTTTATTGATCTGATAAGTCGGCAGTTAAGGCTATTAGTTTTTAAAAATTGTTATACAAAGTCTATAATAGTATAGGTAGGTAGTATATAACTATGACTTTATGTATTATTGTTTTTATACATATATAATATATATATTTATATATATATATATAGGTATATTATATTCGTATATAATATAATAATATGTAGGTAGATAAGTTTATTAGAAAAATATTATTTGTGTTAGATTTTTTAAACACGTATGAACATAAAAAAAACAATTTATTGTTCTACTGAACTGTGTTGTAATGTGTTACAATCAATAAAAACATTATTTTGTTTAAAAGTACTTTATATTAAACTGATTTACAAGTTTTTTAACCAAATTGAATCATGTATACTTGTTTTGGAATAAATAAATTACTTAATAAATAATTGTAAAATCAAGGTATAATAAGAAGTAAATGTTGTACTTGGGTAATATAAAAATCAATTAAGTCAATAAAATTATATGTATAATTATTTAATACAAAAAACTAATGACGTCAGTCGTCGACCACTTCAGTCTTCACAGCAAACAAAATATGACAAATCGCTATCAAGTATCAGATATTAATTTATTATCGTTTTACGGCTGGCTGACAATAGATATTAAAGAATGAATAGACCATGGCTATAATAACAATGTTAATAGAGGGAAGAGACGTGCCGGAATGGGGAAGAGAGTAAGACTAATTTCATGATTACCTCTCATTCTAGAAGAGGTCTTATCACAATATATAGATATATAATGTTATAATTTATATATATATAATACAACAATTTATTTGTGATAAGACTTGTATAATTTCATGTTCGTTAATTACTGTATGGTTCGTTCCCATATGATAAAATATGATAATCATGATTTTCTCATATTATCTATGTGTCTGACCTCTGACAGCCTTACGTCGTACAGTGTAACTTGTTCACCGTTCATGACCATTACTATTCACTCAGCAGCCGCTACTCGCTAGCCGTTCGTTTCGTATTTTTACTTGTCCAGACACCGATTACGCTTGGTAAGTACCATCGAACTTGTGAATTAAAAAATCCACTCGAGCCATTCTGTCATCTGGCTAGCTTTCCCTACAACGCGGCGTCAGTCTGGACATCACGACCTTTTTGTTCCGCCACAAGCGCATCCAGGGGTTATCGATTTCGATGCTCACCAGGACGACCAGACCTTTGGCATGACGTTCTGTTTTCGTCGGAACGCTGGTGGATGGTCTCCCTGCCCCTCCCACCTTTAGTGCTGATGTTTTGTTTGTTTGAATGCAGATTGTTTTGAATTAGTTTCAGTTGAACCATGGCTCGTACTAAGCAAACCGCTCGTAAATCTACCGGAGGAAAGGCTCCCCGTAAACAGTTGGCCACCAAAGCCGCCCGCAAAAGCGCACCCTCCACGGGTGGAGTGAAGAAACCTCATCGTTATCGTCCAGGTACTGTCGCTCTTCGTGAGATCCGTCGTTACCAAAAATCCACAGAGTTGCTGATTCGCAAGTTGCCGTTCCAACGATTGGTCAGAGAAATTGCCCAGGATTTCAAAACAGACTTGCGTTTTCAAAGTGCGGCTATCGGGGCTTTGCAGGTACCTATCATGGTTTTATAAGTTTGCTATAGTCTTAATAATCTGTGATGGTAATTCATTCAAAGGATTCTATTTTAGTTTAAACTTTATGATTACATGTAGTTTTCAATGAGTATCTTTGATGTACCATTTCACATTAATAATTAATTTACTAAGTGATATTACTGACATTTCACTAACTAAATATACCATACATTTTCTAATATCTAAATTGCATTTATTTCAGGAGGCCAGTGAAGCATACTTGGTTGGTTTGTTTGAAGACACTAACTTATGTGCTATCCACGCCAAACGTGTAACCATTATGCCTAAAGACATTCAGCTGGCCAGACGTATCCGTGGTGAAAGAGCCTAATTCATCCATTACAATTTACATTCCTCTTAAGTGTATTTTTTTTTCGTTTCACAATTTTTCTGGGTTGTAATTATACATATATTTATGTGTTTAAAAAACATAATAATAACTAGCTATTACTATTAATGTGTGTCTCATGTAATATTATATTCTAGGATACCTGCATTTATTTCATACATTTTAAATTATAGGCTAGTGTTCATTTAAGGAAACAATTGTCTTGAACAAGAGTAGCTGCATTTAATATTGTTTATCTTAATATTACATACCGTAAATGTCACATTTCAAGTCATTCAAAAATTAATATTTATTCTCACTTATCTAGTATAATAACTATAATTAACTAAAGCAATTAAATTAGTAAATTATATATAGTTTATAAAACGGACAATTTAAACAAAATTAAGGTTGTATGTTATAATAAATTGTTAATTACGTAATACATATTCTTAAATCTATAATACATCCACGTATTTTGGTTATTTTCTTTAATCTAGACTTTCATTAATTCGGACAACCTAACCCGATTAGTCCGGATCATTTAAGTGCTACTGTGTTTAATATAAAATAAAAAACATGATTACTTGAGATTGACAAATATTGTTTATTAACTCTACATAAATACTGCTTAAAAATCCGTATATTTTTACATTTAAAAAAAAATTTAAGGGTAAAATATGATTATAATTTATAAAGATAGATGATCAATATCAAACTTGTAGCAAATTTAAATGTTTACAAATTTCTTAAAACATAACTGGCTGCATTGATACCATGTCGTTATGTCAATACTGTATCAAATCCTGGCATTATAACCATATTGTTATATTTATATATTTCAGGATTTTAAAAACACTAGAACATGATTTTCTTTGGATATAAGCAATAGAACAATTTAATGATATGGCTAACTATGGAAATATGAAAATGTTTTATGTAACCATTGTTTGAATATCCGCACAAATTGATTATTTGCAATTCCCTCAGTCTCAATTAGTGCGGATAATCGACACTCCACTGTACTTTTACCATAAAAATCTGAAAATAACTGAAGATATATAAATAAATGCAGTAAGAATTTTAGACATTGAATCATAATGTATCTACCTAAATTAATTTCTCGGTTTCATTTATACTATGATTTACGTCAAACTAAATGACTTTACTGTAATTTTCTTATATTTCTATAAAATAAAGAAATGCTTCATATTAAATGGTTTTTTCTATGTAAGTAACTATTTTATAATTATAAAACCAAATAGTAACAAATATATATCATTATTAAAAAATTTTGAACAAAATGAAACCAAAGCTGTATACCAAACAATATAAAATAATTATACTAGCGTAAATAACTAAACTAAATTTACTCCAATGTTCGATGTTATGTTTAAATTAATAAAAATAACCAATACATAAAATACACCATAACATTTTAGAAATATTTTAACTCGTTTTTAGCTGTTTTACCGATAATTTCAAATTTAAATTTTTATGATGGATTGCTTAAATAGCATTTAAAAAATATTAAAAATACTTATGCACAATTTTTTGAATAAGAATTTAAAATTTAATAATTATTTTGCAGTTAAAATGATAAAATGTTCCACTTTTAAAGCTAAAAATATAAAATTTAAAACTAGGTTCTATGTAAATAGGTTATTCCTTAAAAACAAGATGTAAAAAATATAATACACAGTTTTTTTTTATAGTTATTTTATGTTCAAATTTGGAGGAAATGACATATGAAATAACCAAGAATAACGATATTAGTTATTTTGTTGTAATTTTATAATATCAATTCAATTTACAGGCTACCATTTTTAATAAGTACCTAAAAACAATATAAATGTAATATAAAATATTCACACTGAGGAACTGTCACCGCTCTGAATCGTTTTTCGTATACAATGATATTATATCATTGAATTCAAATTTAATACCATCCGTTATACAACTTGTAACCTACTGTAATTTAATGACACTCCAAAATTAAAATAAAACATAAGCAAAATTGCTGGCAAACATTGTTCATTATTTTCATTTTAACATAGTACAATCATCAAAATCAGTACTTATTATTATTTTAATTTGTTATTATATGTAATCGTAATTAATTACTTCACAGTTACTTTTCTTACAATATCATAAATTTGGATTCTTTATTAGGTGGCTAAAGTAATAATGGTAAATTTTTAAATGACATTCAATTGTTGTCTTAGGTATATATAAGGGATGATTAATAGGTATGTCTAGTTGCCGAACCTTGGCACTTCAGGGGTAAAATTACCTATCCGTGCCATATCAGGTGTTAGGTGTCCCGGAAATAAATCCCGTAAATAATTCCCGTTAAATATAAAATCCTAACCTAACCTAATCGTACAAAAATCCGATGAACAAAAATAATCAAACATTAGTGTATTAATATGGCGAAAAAAAAATTAAAAATGTAAAAATAAGAATAACTTCAATGAAAAACATTTAAAAAAAAACTGCGCTTGTAACGATATGGATGAATTGAACATTTTTTCAGAGTTATTCAACTGATAGAATATTAGGTTTGTATTGAAATAAAATTTAAAAAAATAAGTACACAAATCTATTATATTATTAAAAATATTTATTATTATTATATTTATTAACCAGGGTTTGGAACATTCATTCAAAAAATGAATGCATTCACATTTACATTCATAGAGCTTAAAATTAAATGCATTCACATTCAACATTCAATTTTTCAAAAAAATCCCCATTAACTATACTTTTAAGATAAATGTATCATAGTAACATTGTAAGAAATAACAATAACATATAAAATTAATAAAATGTAAAATGTAAAACAGTCTTTTGTTTTACAATAAATATTTATATAATAAAATTAAATAATGAAGCAAGTATAAAAAGTCTTTTCTTAAGTCCATGTTAATTATACTGTAAATATAAATGTATCATAGTAACATTAACATCAAACATGAATAAAATTGAAAAAATTAAATAAATAAAACAGTCTTGTTTTACAATAAATATTAAATAAGAAAGTATCTATAGAAACAATTGTCTTTAGTCCATGTTAACTATAAGTACTGTATAGATCATGTATCATTACTATCATTGAAACAATAGCATCAAACCCTGAGTATTAATAAGTAATAACTGTTGATTTGATGACAAGAGAATTTACCAAATTAAAAATTAAAAAAAAAAACACATTTCTACCCTTTAAAATTGTGTAAAATCATGGATCTGAGAATCACTGGAGGTGTAATAAATATAAATATAAAAAAAATTTATTATTTACTAATGTTTTTAGATTTCATAGTAAAATGTTCTACCAACACGGTGAAGTATACAACGCTTCAGTGATGGAATTATGTACCGTATGGTATTAAGAGGATGTCAGCGCACTATTTGTTTTCTCTCACTAGCCCACGCTCAATATAGTCAAAACGCATTTATGCAGAATCATTTTTTCTATGTTTTTAACTAATCTTAGAGTAAAATCACCCATTACAAAAAAGATACAGAATAATAATTTTTAGGTGTTATTTTGTGTTGAAAAAGTTTTTATGTTGATTGTACAAATGATTATTTCATATTTTTATTTATTAGTTGTGGAAGATTGTGGAGATATTGATGAACACAATAAAATTACTATTGCTATGGAAAAAATAAAGTCATTGGCTAGTTCACATCCAATTGATTCGTCTACATTTGACTTGGGTATGTAACACAAGTGTTGGTTTATCATTTCAAAAATTTACAAATAATACAGTGCTAATTGTTTTATAATATATTATTTCTTTTTCGGTTTGAAGAGTATGTACTATGTAACGACTATGTTAGAATATTTGAATTGTAACTTTTGTGGAGATTTGGAATCTGTATACACAACTATGTTAACTGTCGGTGCTCTTATTGAATCATTAGTGGCAATATATAAAAAGTAATTTATTTTACTTATTCATATTTGTATCAATTAAGTATAACCATTTAAAATCATAATATTTGTCTTGCAGGATTTATTCTACTAATGATCCACGGTGGAAAAAGACAAGTGAGCTACATGTATTGGAAGTTATCATGAGTTTAGCTCGGTATTATTTACAAAATGTTGATCTATGGCTATCAGGGATGAAAAGGTAGTAGCTAGTTAATAATTTTCATAGTTATTTTTATTCGGTATAAATTAAACATTTTCAGGAGATGGAAACTGTGAACTTATTAGATTTGATAGTAATTTGTCAAAACATGTTGTATCGCCGTTTTGCTCAGAGTACACTGATTGAAGGTGTCATCGCAATCAAAAGTGAACTTGATAACATCATTAAAAACTGATTTATCAACAAACCAGATTTTTAAATATTATTCATGTGCCAATTATTAATATATTATAACTACTATATTTATTTCAAAAGTTTTACCTCATTTTGTTATGATTTTTAAACTGATGGATTTAAACTTGGAGTCTATTACTATTACTTAATAGGTTCTAATTAATAAATAAATACTTATAATTAATATTAAATATTATAATAGAGGTAATTACTATTATTAATATTATAATATTTAAATTTTTTATTCGTTTCTATGGTGATAACTATTAATTAATTATCACTGATAAGCAAAGCGTTAGAAATTAAAATCCATTTTTAGCGTAATTTTTGGTGGTTTTTTCACGAGCGCTTCCCCGCAGTAAGGCATTTGGCTGGCTTATCAAATAATAACGTTAACATAGAATTAAAAAAAATATAAATATATGTAAAATTCAGAATTTTCTAATTTTGATACATAGAAATGTATTATTTGTAATAGTTTGTATCGTATAATTTTTAGTTTCTTTAAGCCCCGTTCACACGATCAAATAATTTGTCAAATATTTGATGTATGTCAAACTTCAAATATTTTAGAAATGGTTCTAAAATATTTGGAGTTTGACGAATGTCAAATATTTGACAAATTATTTGATCGTGTGAACAGGGCTTTAGACCAGCGCGCTGCAGCGGTTCTCAAACTTTTTAAATTTGCGTGCCACCAGCTACACCATTTCCCAGTTACAAAAATTTCCGGAAACTCACTGTTCTCACAAGTTATGGCATGTCAAAGTTGCAGCGATTACGCGTGTATCGGCACTCGTCGCTCCGCTCCGCAAATCGAAAATATCCCCCTATTTGCTTTGTCAACTACCTCAGGTAAACCTCGATTTTCCTCAATATTGTTTCTAAGTATATTTATTCCCAGCGTGGTCACTCGCTCGTCCATTCAAAAGTACCTATATTTTTTAATATTGACAACTTTGAATTGCCATAACTTTTGAAGTTTCCGGAAATTTTTTCAAATACTTGAATTAAGCGTAAAAAACCAATTTTATTATAATTATTATTTTTAGATATGATCAGAAAAAATTTAACTGTTGTTGCAGATTAACTCTATGATAACGTTATTATATTATGATAAGCCAGCCAAATGCCTTACTGCGGGGAAGCGCTCGTGTTTTTTCCTTGGCATTAAATAACTGTTGATAAAATCGAAAAATGACCTCTTCAAAGTACCATCTTGATCCAATTTTCTAAAAGATAAGGTACTCTATGTTGAAATCGAAGCACTCCTTCTGGTAGAAATTTTGTATACCGGATATAAAAAAAAAAAAATATATATATATACACCATTGTAAAATTACTAGCTTCCTCGCTCTGCTCAGAATCTAAAATAATTAATTTATATAAGTTCATATGTGAATCCGATTTCAATTTAATACCTTGGATAAATGGACATGGTAAGGACATATCGCACATTAATTAACAATTATTGCAGTCCCTAAAATATCCAAATTTTCGTACTACACACATGGTCCCAAATCGGTCAAATCTAAATTATTTCTAGATAAACATTAGTATAGGTACTATATACCACTGTTCACTACTAAGCTGATAATAATAAAAATAGCTACTCTCAATAACAATGAATAATAATAATTATAATAAGAGTTTAAGACTTAATAACACAACAATTTGTTTACTGTGTATCTGCGTTTATAATTAAAATGTGGTTTGGCAACCATTAAAATATAAAAAAAATGTGAAGATATAAAATTATACATAATATAATTATAAAGGTTTAATTAGAATAACACACTTTCAATTTTCGTACTACACACTGCACTTTTCGTACTACACAAAGTGCGTCGTAATACACACAATTTTAGGGACTGAATTATTATAATTAAAATGATTAATTAAAATTTTTTTTAACAGTTTATAGGTCTGACTGACTGTTCGGACTTCTTAGTAGATATACAGACAGGAATGTAGTGGGGCGTATAGGTACCCACTTCTCTGTTTTTCTGTGCGTATACTTAAAGAATGGGTAACACATGATTCCGCGGGTATACGCGAATTTATTGGGAAAAGGGTATGCATTTATTCTATAAACCAATTTGATAAATAATTTTTAATTAACAAATAAAAATGTCGAACAAACCTTATTGATTCTACGGTTTCCATAATCAAAATAGTTGGTTATATTAAAGGTATTCATACCTTTAATATAACATTATATTTTACACATATTATATTATTTAATATAATATGTGTTTTAGTATATACGACAGTACAACCACTGTAATTAGACATTAATATAATAACATCTATGGTATAGCGTGGGTAATGGGTATACCGTAGCCTTATACTCAGTATAAGGTCTATGGGGTATACTGACCATAGAGTTATTTATAAATTCTAATTTATATATAAACATTGCTGTAAACGTAATATATGTAACTGATAAGGTGTTACAGAAAACCACCAGAACATGGTCAGACCGTGACCAGTAATAATAATCACGTACATAGAGCATAATTTGATGATGTACCAAATGTAAATGAATCAATACAGATAAATTAGTAATTACTATCATAATTTTATTCTAAGTTTGAATTTTGATTTTTAAATATAAAGGCACTTGTACTGGTTACATTTTAAATTTTTTGGAAACAAAACAAAACTTCTTACATTATTATAAAATATGAAAGTGCTAATAAATTTGTTATTACTTATTCAAGATGATATTCAAGTTAATTACATATTTTAATACATAAGTTTAAAATGAAATAGACAGGTAATGATTTCTCATAAAATAAATTGTTATTACTTATTAACACGTATAAATTTATCAAAATCTTATACCTAACAATAAAAAGTGGGTGTCGCTCTGCTGTACAGTAGGTTACAAGTGGGTCACTGCATAATGGATGGTATTACATTTGAATTCAATGATATTATATCATTGTATAAGAAAAACGATTCTGAGAGGAGACGGTATGTCCTTCTAGGTATAACCCACATAGCAATTTGAAAATATTAATATTTTCACAACATTTGAATTAGGTTTTACTGCAAATATTTACTTTAGAATATTATACCGTTATTTCGAAAATATTTGATCTACAAATATTTAAATGCAAATATAGTCACAACATTTTCAAACTATTTCATATCAAATATTATATATCAATTATCCATCCTATATTTTGAAAATATTTGACATCCAAATATTTAAATGCAAATATAGTCACAACATTTTCAAACTATTTCACATCAAATATTATATATCCATTTTCCATCCTATATTTTGAAAATATTTGACCTCCAAATATTTGGATTCAAATATAGTCACAATATTTTCAAACTATTTCATATCAAATATTACATATCAATTTTCTATCCTGTGTTTTGAAAATATTGAAAAATTATATTTATACAATTTATTATCGTTATCGTATTATAATCACGATTAAAGATAGAATGGTTGCACAACGAACTATGATAAGAAACAATTTAATGATGCTCATAGTTTCTTTTATTATCAACGATACTCTAGAAACTTTTACTAGCGCTCATAGGGTATAAATTATGTACTACGCATCAGAAATCAAGATTCTTCTGTAATAATATGCACATTTATTTTCCCGTGAAAATGCAAAAAAAGTACATACACGATTAAAAATACGATATTTTCAACGATTTTTACATTCGTGATTACATGGTACATACTACCTATGTAATTTTAATTGTAAAGTTTGGTTTAAAGTCACATCCTAATAAAAATTTATTTCTCATTCTGAGAAGTTTAGAGTTAAGTTTTGTGAAACATGCTGGCTCTATTGATGTGTTTAATGAAACATTGTCATATTTTCTAAGTACTAATAATCCTTTGACATTTGAATGTTACGTGCACCAAACTGATATTCTCACAGATATATGTAGCACATTTGTTATAATGAGAATGAGACAGTATACATATTATATTAAAAAACTAAATAAAACTAAAAAAAAATTATCAAAACTCGTAGGTAGTTAACTTAAATTATAATTTACACTGAAAGGGAAGTATATATATTATACTTTATTTAATCATCAAAAATATATTATTAATATTGTTTAAATATAATTATTATTTATTAAAAAATAAAAATTATGTAATGTACCCAACAACACAATATTATAATTTATAAAATATAAATTTATTATTTGTTATTCCGTATTTTATTTTTTATAACGTAAATTCATGACACGATTAAAAATAGTATATTATCAATTATTATTCAATATTTAAACGCTAGGAGCGCTAATGCTCGGTTCTGCTAGTCGTTGTGATAACAAGGAAACTCTGAGAAACACTTTATTATAGGTCGTTGTGCAACCATACTATCTTTAATCGTGATTATAATTAAGTTTACTATAACTTAAATTATATAATTAGCCAATTATAAAATAGGTAGTTATGAATTAAAACTATAAAATAATATCAATAATAAATTATTTTAATATGTATAAGAAATTATCAATTTGAGCGATGTACATTCAATTTTAAAAACTGATTTTAATTGATTAACAATTTAACTGAGTTCGTATTATAGGAGCCCCACTGATTTCAATACCTACCTATAATAGATTTAAATTTTAAACCAATATTCAGATAAATCTGCTAAGAGTAGTAACTTTTGTATATAAGCACTTTATTGAATTTTATCATTATCAAAGGTGGGCAAGTTTATGAGAAGTAAATAATTGAAAAAAAAATATATTCAACACTAAAATGTTGAGTAAAGAATAAACGCTTAACTCAGTTACAAAGAAGTTACTTAATTAATTTTTAATATTACCACCTAGGCCAAATATATTATGTACCATAGCTGATAATGATCGCAGGGCAACTTCAAATTTTATTAAATTATGAGTTAACTAAAATATTTTGTTGGAAATGTTTATCATAATACATCAATAATGCTAATAATAATACAATTGATTTAAATAATTGTGTACAGTAAAATCAATTGAACAATTAAAAAAAAAAAAAAAAAACAATAATTAGTTTAACTAGTAAAATTATTAAGTTTGTTGGAAAGTAAAATGTTCAACAAATTATAATTTGTTATAAGTGTTCAACTTGTTAATGCTCACATTTTGTAAATAACAATACACTATTAGTATTTTACATGCATTAATAAATGATTATTCCTGTGGGTGGTGTAGAAATATTAAGTGTGAGTTAAAACCAGGTATTATTTATATGAGTGCCCGGTAAAAAATTAAATAATATAATATAATAAAAGCAATAAAAGTAATTGAAGTTATATTTGAACATCTGGTTTTGTACAATATTACTACCTTTATATACATTATTATTACATTATTATAGTGATAAATAGTATTTTAATTTTAATATTATCATGTAATTTGTAAAAAGTAAATAAAATAATATCAATTTTATTTTCATTTTTTTTTATACAGAAAATGATAAAATAGAAATATTGTGGACAATAAATTTAATAATTTAATATTGCAATTGGAGTTCCAGCTGATTAGGTATAGGTATATTATGTTGTTCTGTACAAAATAATACTGTAGTAGGTATTTTAATTTTAACATTATCATGTAAAAAGTAAATTAAATAATATCAATTTCATTTTTCTTGTACAGAAAATGATAAAATAGAAATTTTGAAAATTGTTTTTATTTTTAGTTATAATATATAGGTAACTTATATACTACTTATATATTTTCATTTAAAATTGTTACAGTACTAATATATTATATATATTATAATATAATACTATAATTATGTATACTAATTTATTATCAATAGCTGGTACTACAATGAATATGGCATTTTTGTATTCAATAAAAATGACATATGAGTTAAACTTCAAAATTTTCATTATAGACCTAAGAAAGCTAATCAAATATGATGTATTTTACTATTGCTTTTTATCTATTTTAGATAGGGACCAGCTTAAAACATTTAATCATAATAGTCTTAGAAAATAAATTTTTAAAACATTAAATTACTAGGTTCTCGCCTTGAAAACTTAATACCTAATTATGACTTATATACCCTTTTTCCCTGCCACCAAAGGTATAATAGTCTGTATTATAGCCACAAGCCACTTATAAGTACCATCATATAGGTACAATACACTATACTAACATTGCATTAATATATATACGTCTACATCAGCTAGATCCACAGAATAAACACAAGTACCTACCTATATGGTACATGATTAATCAGTATGATGTATCAGCTATATATTGATATTGATCGAATGATAATATTTGTGACAGTTGTTGTTTTTTTATAGATTATTATATCACAACAAAAACCCTTCATTGAACTCCGTGTAAAAAACGGCTAAGTAAAAAAAAAACCAGATCTTTAAGCACTATAATAAGATGTGATATAAATAAATGCTAAGTAAATTTAATTAAAGTACTCTTATTTTGTATCAATAATTTATTTACTTGACGAGAAATTATTTTGAGTAGAAATATCCATTTTAATAATGAAATCTGAATGCCTCTTGTTTATTTTTTTTTCACGTTATTTCATGTGCCGTGTCATATTAATTACCTATATAGGTATATCATTTCTCGCTAAGTAAATAAATTATTGATACAAAATAAGAGTAGGTCTGTAGGACGTAGGTACACTAATTAAATTTACTTAGCATTTATTTATACCTATCACATCTTTATAGTGCTTAAAAATCTGTTTTTTTTTTTTACTTAGCTCGCACCAAGACTGTGGCCCTAGATTATATTATTATTTGTTATGAACTCATAATAATAATATTATAACACAATATTAAAAAATATATAATGTAGGTGCTATATGTAGCAGCTAGGTGTATACTATTATATGTATATTGTATTAGGGTGGATAAGATAAAAACCTTAGATCAAAATATAATTATTTTTATTTTTATTTTTAAAACAACTAACGTAGTATTCGTAATAACGTCAAATCAAAGTTATTGTTATTACTTTTAAGTTGGAAAATTTGAATTCCTTGTTTTTAAAAACAATTAATGATCTTATATTCTTATCAGTTAAAGTTTTATGTTCATATTTATCACATCATTGGGAAAAATATGCGACTAGTCGTTTCCGCATGCGCATTGAAGGCTACATAACATGGAGACTTGTCGCTAAACATGTACATCAAAATATTGAGTTGTGGCTCAATCCATTGTATTGTAAATTATATTATTATATTGATCTATTATAATTAGCACAGTCTTAATCATAGACTGATATTACTCTATGGTCTAACCCCACAGACTTCTATACTACACTAGATAAGGAACTCTTATACAATGTACATTGTTACAAGTGAAGCTCAGCTGTGAACGGCCGCCATTTTCTCGGTTGGCAAAACATTTCATTTATTATACAAAATGTATTAGGAATAATATTTTTTTTAACGGTCAAATAAAATAGTAAATGTAAAATGACTTATATAAAATATTTTTTTTTTTTTGTAAACTTAATGTTTAAAAATAATAAAATACGATATAAAATAAATCATAATATCATCTTATTTGTCATATGAAATACCATACAATTGCCAACCGACCTTGAAGCTTCAATTCATGACCGGAGTTCGCTATCTAGTAATATATAGAAATCTGTGTCTAACCCAAGACCGTGATAAATGATAATTAGAAATTACATTATCTCACAGATATATACAGATATTGTATATATCTGTGCATTATCTTAATCCGAGGTTATTATAATAATACTCTTCGGCGGAAAAACCGTTATGAAACGTTTCGTATTTTCTCGTATCACTCTATAGTCTATACGTTGTTATCATATTATTTTGAAATGGAATTAATGTTGTTTAATAATAGACATCGATCGTAGTGATGTAGTGTATGGTGTTGTGTACTAGCCGCGTTATTATGTACCATGAATCAGTGCACTGGTCTAACTTAACCTTAAAATTTCATTATTCAATTCACAATTGTAGTATTGTACTATTTTGTAATGATCTAAAGCATGTGTCTGTAATTTATATTTTATTACACTACGTTACCTACGTGGCTACGTACTACAACAATTTCAAGTGACTTATTAGAATTCGTGTCTCGTGTTGTCGTATTCTGCACTTACAGCAAACAGGTATGTATTCGTTCAAATATACCTATAAATTATTAATCCACAACTGCTTTATACCTAAGTATACATACTTGTTAACTGATTTAGAATTGTTTAATACTATGAAATAAGAAAATCTTTTTTAGTTCATGGTAAATACGTACAATATAACATGTCGTCGAACAAATCACACGATATGTCATTATATTGACTACTTATTTTCCCAACATTTATTGTTAAATGCTTTCTATAATACATATTGTTTTATTTGTCAAGTAAATCTGCAGCATCAGTTGTAGGATACTGGCATCTGCCTTTATATAAATATTAGGTATATCCTTTGGTTTATAACAGAGAAATGAGTTCTCATGAACCATTTCATTAATTTAGTAACTAAGCATCGAACAGTTTTTTTGTTCAAGTAGATCCCTATTACCTAATGTATATAAATGTGATTATGATAGTATTTTTTTATTTAGCTAGGTAGATATACTTGATTTCTTTTAAATTAATTATCACGGTTTAATATAATTTACAATGTTACTTGTCTACAAGTTTTTAAATAGGTACCTAGGTAGTTTAAATAAAAATAAATATTAAATAAGTATTTATTATAAATAACTATTATTAATTACATAATAAAACCTTAATAGTTAGGTTGGGTTATTTCATTATATTAAGGAGGTAACTTAATATAAATATTAAAAATAAATATAATATTACATTTCTACTTAATTTTACCTACCTATGTTGTTATGGATATACAGCTGTATACTAATGTTCAAAAACTATGGAAATGGTCATTGAACTAATTGTCACTGATAATTATCTAGGACATTTATTGGGTTTTATATTGATTTTTTCATTTTAAAGCGAGTGGAGTGTTTTAAAGTTTTAATATTGTACTTTGTTATAACTAATTTTAATTTAAAATTAAAATATCAATAGGTCCATGAGATGCCTCAGATAATATTATAATCTTTATATATTTTGGTAATAGGTGACTTTATTCTAATATTAAAGCTGACAACACAAAATTGGTTTTACTGAATGCAAATTTAGATACTAATCTTGTACATTTTTAAGGTGGATACAACACGCTGTTTGTAGCATTCTCTTTTAGCATTTCCAAACTTTTTGAATACCTTGTGTATATTATATTAATACATATTATAGTGACAATTATAAGACAAGTGGTTCTTTACCTATGCATTAAATATTAATTACGAGATTAATTATTACATCTGTATGTGTTATTTAGGCTGTATGTTCATTATATACTATTACACTTACTAATAACAGTGAGTAAAGATATGCAAACATAAAATATATTGAACAATATATTATATTAATATAACATGAACAATATGAAAAAAGCATCCAGTTATTATAGAACCAAACGAAGAAAAATTCAAAATGAACTTGAATTATTAGGTAATTGGTCTAGTGATGATTTGGAAACAGAACCTGATACTGACTGTGTGATAAAACCATTTTCTACTGAAATACCTATTGCTCATGATGACCAAAACTTAAACTCTCTTTATCAAATTAATGTCGAAAATGCTGACAGTTCATTAAATACTTTCCATACACAATTACATTTTTTATCACCTGAGTTGTCATGTAATGTAATCAATAATATCCCGATAGATGTTAATAGCAACACACACATAAATAGTAAAAAAGAAAGTCTAGAAGAGAGTATTAAGCAATCCTTAGGTCAATGGGCAGTTAATTGTAATGTTCCTCAAAATACTTTTAACAAACTACTGACAATTTTGAAATTTGAAACACCTTTAACATTTTTACCAAAAGATTGCCGTACACTTTTGAAAAGTGGATCATCAAAAGTTTTAAATATTAGAGAAGTGAAACCAGGCAAATATTACCATTTTGGCCTTAAAAAAGGTATCATAAAGTATTCATTGGTCTTACCATTAAGCGATCACATTAAGATTGCTGTCGGAGTAGACGGATTGCCAATTAGCAAAAGTAGTTCGGGTCAATTATGGCCAATTTTAGCTTATATTATGCCTTACTGTAGCTATGTATTTCCTATAGGAATATATTACGGATATCAAAAACCTCAAGACAGTAATGATTTTCTTTATGATTTCATTTCTGAAGCCCTAGAATTAACCACTAATGGTATTACTATTAACAACAAGATAAAAAAGGTAACTCTTGAAGTTATGTGCTGTGATGTACCGGCAAAAAGCTTTTTATTACGTGTAAAAGGACACTCAGGATTTTTTTCATGTACTAGATGTACACATGAAGGTGAATATATTAACCACAGAGTTTGCTTTCCATATAATGCCATTGCTCATAAAAAAAGAAGTCATGATGATTATGTGTCAATGAATAATGAAGAGCACCATATTTCACCTATAATATCATCTATTGTGTTAATACCCAATATAAATGTAACAGACTTATTTTCGCTTGACTACATGCACTTAGCTTGTTTAGGAGTCATGAAAAAATTAATCAATCTTTGGCTGACAAATGGTCCGCCAAATGTACGTCTATCAAGTTTGAAAATCAAAAAATTATCTTCTTCTCTAAACAAAATTCACAACTGTATAACAAATGATTTTGTTCGCAAACCAAGAGGAATTGAGGAATATCCTAGATATAAGGCAACAGAACTTAGGCAGTTGCTCCTTTATACAGGGCCGGTGGTTTTAAAAGATATCTTATCTGATGAATGCTATCAAAATTTCATGACACTAAATATAGCAATGAGAATTCTCTTAAGTACTGATCATTCTAAATATGTAGGTTATGCCGCCAAACTCTTGGATTATTTTGTGAAAACATTCGAACAAATGTATGGCTCCCACTTTGTATCACATAATGTACGTAGCTTACTACATTTAGTAGATGATTATGTCAAATATGGACCTCTCGATAACTGTAGCTGTTTTCCATTCGAGAACTATATGAAAGTTTTGAAACAAATGATTCGAAAACATGATAAACCATTACAGCAAATAATTAAACGTTATGATGAAATCTATATTAATGACAAAATAAAATTTGGAAATCATGATCATAATACATTCACAGTTAAGAAACCAGATTGTTTTATACTAACAAGTGCAGGTGAAATAGTACAAATTATTGAAATATTATCGAATTCATCAGTTATTATTGGAAAATCATTTAATAGCAAAAGTGATATGTTTGAAAAACCAATAAAATCATCAAAACTAGATATATATGTTGTTAATAATTTATCTGAAAACTCTATGCAATGGCATATATCAGATATTAAAAAAAAAATTATGATTTTTAATATAGATGGTAAATTGTTGGCTCTGCCCATATTGAAATAAGTATTTATTTTTTTATATGTGTGTGTTAAATGTATTTATAATTGCTTAATTTTTTAAAACTTTAAATGTGTCTTGTAACCTAATTAGGTATAATGTTTTTTTTCTTACTTATTTATACATATTTATGTTTAAGATTTAAAATTAGTTATCTAGGTAAAATTATGTATCTCATCTCTCTTTAAGGTTTTAATGTGTATATATATATAATAATTGTTGTAATTTAAAGTTATGTATGGTACCATTAATATGTTAATGACAAAAAAGCATTGTACAAATATCTTTATTATTATATTTTTATATTTATGTAATACTTATGCTTGTAAAAAATGTTATTTTACTTTTATCTTAGAAATATGTGGAGTGTAGTATGTTTTACTGGGGACAACACAGTAGCAGCTGTTCCTAAGTTTTGGTATCGTGATGGCTATTGTGCGTGGCCAAATAAGTTTATCCGAAAAAATATTGAGCGCCGTGTAAATCCAAATGAATTGGAGTTTACACATTTTAAATCAAAGGTTCTACACACAGATATAGGTAATGATTTATATTTTCATTGTGTAATTATTGTTTTGTAAAATTAAGTTACTTTATAATAATATGTACTAGATATAGTATGTATAACTATTAACTAACCTTCAACTGTATGTTTTTTTTGTAGCTAATCTTTTAGAAGCTCGATCAGTAGCTCAAGATAATTCTGGGATATCATCCAATGAACATTTTGATGTAAACACAAACTTAAAAAGGATTCGTAAACCTAAATCAATTTATAAAAAAAATGAACCTGTCAAAATTCCAAGTCCTCCTGGCCATATTTCTGAAGGTAATAATATTATAAACATTAATTGTATTTATAAATAATTATTATTGTTATTTATATAATTATAATTGTATTGTGTATGGTAATAGGCTATTACTACAGTATACATATTACAAATAGTTTAAACTAATAAGTTGTCCAAGATTTATGAACATATTTATAGATTATATAATTTAGATCATATTTAGGCATTCATTTCGTTCAAAATTTTTTGATCATGACATAAAAGTTTTAAAAAAATGTTGTTCTCTACTCTACATAATATTATACACTATACATTCATTACTTTCTCTCAACCTATTTTACAGAATCTGAAGACTTTACATTATTTAATATTGATGATGATTCTGATAAAGATAAGTCATACACTATAGCAAGAAATGAATCCAGTCCAAGTTCTGATGAAGATAACTGTTTATTTAACAATAAAACATTAATATCAAAATTAAATGTTGAAATTCCGCAATTCAAACAAAGTAAGAAAACATCCACTGAAGAAACTTCTGAAATATCAGGAATTGCCAATAAAAAATTGAAAATATTTCATCATAACATTTCTACCAATTCAAGTCACCAATCATCAACACCTGAAGTACCAACAACTAAAATATCTACAAGCACATCATCAATAATATTATCCCCTTCTATCGAAATCGAGAGTGATAAAGGTAAAATTAATTTTAACGGTTTCACTGTGATATATAATAATACGCATAGATAATTTTCAAAAATCATTGTAAGTATTGTATGTGGTGTGTTTTATGATTTCTAAACAATAAATAAAATATTTTACAATATAAAAAACACCAGTTAAAAAAAAACTTTTAATTTTTAGATTCTAAAATAAAAGCAACTTTTTAAAAAAAATATTAAATCCTTATGCTAAAATGTTTATTTGGTTTATTTTTTTAAACTAAATTATATAATCTTGAACTAAAATTGTGATTCAGAAATTAGAAATTGAAGTTCAAGAAAAAAGAATATGATTATTTTATTTTTACTTTCATTGATGATCACTTATTAATAAATAATTAAGAAAAAACCATGAACATTTCCATTTTCTTTTCACCATTATTTTATCTACATAAGCATATTATTTTATGACTATGTGATCATTTATGTAAATATACTATACACTTAAATTTATGTTAATTGTTCTTTATAGCATTCAAAAAATTTGTAACCAGAAGCCTAACCAATATTAAGTATGAAATTGAGTCCATTCAAAAAAGACAAGATTCTTTCCGTGAACTATTAGAGACCTACTTTGAAAAATTCTCCAACCCATCTACCCATCACTCTACAATCTTTGATTCCGATGTATTTAATGAGATTATCTGTATTGAATATGATAATGAACTGGAAATAATGGAAGAAAAGCTGATGACGGATAAATCTTACAAAAATCAAGTTGTATGTACATTTATTTATTATAACTGAAATTTATTATTTGTATTATAATAACTGGCATTGAACCAATATTTCAGATTGTATCATTAAATCGACTAGTGGGAGATTCGTTATCGGAAACAATTAGAAAAATTATGCAGAAGTTATTTTCTGATAAGTTTCTTTCTAAATACTCATATATAGGATTTAAAGGAAAACATCAGTTTTCCACTCTGCAATGTTGTAGCTTAATATTTGGTAAGTCATTTTTAAAATCCATCTTTTGTACTTAATTATTAAACAAAGCTTTGACATTTTGTAATTCTGTTGACAGAATCCATAAATAAGATGAAAAAGTTTCGGGATATTCCATTAAAAGAAATAAAAAAGCCAATAGAACTTTGGTTAGCTCAAGCTCCGTCTCGTTTAAAAAAACAAGCTGCTAAAAATATGTGTTCCACTAGTGACAATTTATAAAATCAACTTTAATAAGAGTTACCTACCTACTTAGATTTCATTAATAACCATCTCCAAACATAAATTTAAAAGTATTTACTATTATTTTGTATTTTTTTTTTCGTTTATACTTATTAATTATTTTATTTATGTACAAGCATATTATATTTAATGTGGGACACAGTTTGTTAAAATTATTTTGATATTTGATTGTATTTATTTTAAATAAGGTTTAAGGCTAGGTTTCATTAATAACAAATCTCTAATATGGAGATTATTATTTTGTATTTTTTTTCTCAATACTTAATTATTTTATTTATGTATACATATTTTTAATGTAGGACACAGTTTATTAAAATTAAAAATATTATTTTGATATTTTATTGTTTTTATTTTAAATACATATATAGTGCTATAGGTTTCATTCATAACAAATCTCTAATATGGAGATTATTATTTTGTATTTTTTTTCTCAATACTTTATTATTTTATTTATGTATACATATTTTTAATGTGGGACACAGTTTATTAAAATTAAAAATTATTTTGATATTTTATTGTTTTTATTTTAAATACATAGTGCTATAGGTTTCATTCATAACAAATCTCTAATATTACATAGATACAAATAAGTATAATTACATAATTATGATATATAAATAAAAGACTTATTAGAAAAAATGTGTTTATAATTTATTTATTTATTATAATGATGCAGTATAATTTAGGTATCAATGAAAAGTACACAAGGCTTAACCATATATATATATAGTTATAACTATATAGTTATGTTTAGGTGAATAATGTTATCAAGATTTGTGTGGACAGTGCATATACAAATATTGAATATACAAATATTGAAATGATCGTTACAAAGTAAAGGTGAAATATTTTGACATTCATTTGTAAAGAGGATAATATTATGTACAATATTGTTATAATATAAAAATAGAAACATATTATAATATTGTAACAACATATTGGTGAAATATTTTGAAAATTTTTAAATGGAAGGATACTACAATATTGTTATGATAACATTGTAGTAATAGAAACATAATATATTGTAACAACATCTCGGTGAAATATTTTGACAATTTTTAAATAGAATAATAGTACAATATTGTTATGCTAATATTGTAGCAATAAAAACATATATATTGTGACAATATATGAGTAAAATATTCAAGCAATGTTTGATCTTCTGCCAAAAAGTGTACTAATAATATTGTGACAATAATTAAACATTTTCTGACAACCACGTATGAATGTTCTGATAATAACAACATTAGTCTAGAAATATTAATACAATATTATGTGAATATTATTTTGCCATCTGGGAAGACATATTATATACTTATCTATGGTATTAAAAAAAATTGACCTATAATGAATTCAAAATTAATCATATCACAATATCCATTAGGTACTTATAACGCTTTATACACCAACATCAAACCCTGATACTGTCATAGATATATATGTAGTAGTATACTTTAGAAGCTTCAAGTACCCACGAATAATATTATACAATCACAACAAAATAACTAAAATAGTTATTCTAGGTTTTTTATTATGTAATTTCGTCCCAATTTGAATTTAAAATGTCTGTAAGAAATAACTGTGTACATATATTTTTTAGATTTTTTGGTTACAGTATGAACTATTTATGGGAACCTTTGTTTTAAAATTGTAATCCTTAGCTATAAAAACTGAACATTTTATAATTTATTAATTACAATTATTGATAATTTTCGATTAATTTTGATAAATTTTGTCAAAATTCGATGTTTAAATGCTTATAAAAAAAAATTGTGCCTATGTATTTTTAATATTTTTCAATTGCTATTGTAACAATATATCATTAGCCTTGTATTAAATGTTTACACTTTTTGGCCCAACAGATAAAACTTTATTGATATTTATAGAAAAAAAACCAAAAAAAAATTGAAAGCTGTAAATGTCGGTAAACAGCTCAAAAAAAGTCAAAATATTTTCAAAATTGTATGGCGTATAGGAAATGCAACTTTTAGTGAAATTTTCATGTATCTACAATTATTAGTTTTTGAATTACAACAAAATAAGGAAATCGCTACATGAGAAATCGAGTGAATATCCAATGTTGTAAAAATTTGAATTTCAAACGATCATAAAAATTTAATTTGACTTTCTTATAGACATTTATTTCTTGATAAAGGTAGATAATCTTATAAGGAATCTTGTATTACATTTTCAAATCTTAGACTTAAAAAGAAAAATTTTTACGAATTCTCAACTCAAAATAATTTGCTAATTTTCGTGATTTTCCCATATTTTGTCATACATTTTTTTACAAAGGTGACACTAATTAAGTGCATGTATCATTTAAGAAACAACAACAATGGCTTTCTTAGTGGTCACTTGAGCAGTGGCTTAAAGGAAGTCAAAACATCCTTGGTTATGTTGTTCAGAACAAAAATTAGGTTGTATTTTTTGTCAAGAGGTTGGTTGTTTGAAAACGTTTAAATACAAGGTGTAAAACTTTCAAAAGAATGGATTTCTTGTTTGATTGATAGTGGTAAATACTTAAATAAGAAAACACGGTTGGCCAGTCTTTAAAATAACATTGAGAGACATGCTGAATCCAGTGCTCATCTTTTTGCTTGCAGGCAGTATTAAGAATGACAAAGAGTCTAAAACTTTAACTAAGAGCTTTGATAGTCAGCTAAGTAAAAATTAAGATTCAAATGAATATGTTTTCCGTACTGCATACTTTATAGCGAAGCATAATAGACCTTTTGACGAAAATCCAAAGCTTGTAGAATTGCAAAAATGTAATGGTGTGCAATTAGGTTCAATTTTGAATTCTAGGTACTCGTGTACTTCTAATTTCTATTATAAAAAATTGCATGCAAAATGAGAGAAGTTATTGTAAATAATATAATCAAATCCAGATCAAAGATTAGGTCCATCAGCCTGGCACCCCAAAGTCAAAAATTCGGGGCCAAACTTAACTAAAAAATTAGTAACCAATTCGTAACAATTTGTAACCACAAAATCAGAATTTGTAACCTAAGTCTTAACTCCAAAATTAATTTTTTTCTATATGGGGTGCAAAATTTGAAATTTCAACAAGAATTTACAATCGCAGAGTGGTTGATTCTTTTAAAACAAAACATGGAGATTTCATGTTAGAAGCTGTAAGTGCACAAAATACTATGATGTTTAAAAACTTAGTTTTATCAAGTAATAAAAAAGTAAGCAGTCTAAACCATGGTCAATTTTTGATAAGTCTATGTAACAACCTTCAATCACGTTTACTTGAAACAAATAAAGAGGAATCTTTTATTGTAAATGATATGCAAATTTTAAATGAAAGTACTTACATGGCCTTCTTCAGTTGAAAATATAAGATTTGGAGAAGATGAAATAAAGATATTCACAAAAAGATTTATATTAAATACAGATAATACAATTCAGGACTTTCGAAAATATATTAACAATAAGATTATCGTTGAAGAATTAAAAGAGTTGAACATTTTAATAAACACATTGCTGGTTTCCACTGCGGAATGCCAAAGGGGATTTAGAAAAATGAATTTGATTTGTTCAGATATTAGGCCAAGATTATCCGTTACAAACATTTCTAGTATAATGTTTATAAATATTATTGGACCACCAGTTGCAATATGGAATCCTACAAATTATGTAAGAAGTTGGCTGATCAAACATAGATCTACAAATGATAACACAAAATTGAATCAAGAAAAGGCTAGTCTGTGGAAAATTTTATAATTTATTTATTTGCTTATAATAAACAATAATTATCATATGTTTTTTAATTGTTATTTATTTATTATTTTATAAGCTAAGCATGTTAGGTGCCTAAAAAAATACCAAATTTAACAGCAGTTTTGGTAGAGATTTCAAAGAAAATGAGATATATTTTATTTTATATTTTTTATATTTTCCTATTGGGAAAACAAATTAACACTGGGAGCGCTGTCGACGCCTATCGTACTGATGGTTGGGCGGGGTTCCCCCCTACATGCAGTCGGGACTCGAGTCGGGTTTTCGCGGCATTTCGAATACATTTTGCTTTAAGTGAAGTGAATTTGAACGTATTTTATAATATTAGTTGAAATTATATTTACCAACATATACAGTTAGCTATAAAAGCGTATAAAGTTTCCATAGCAAAATTAATTTATTATAAAAAGTAAAATAACCAACATAAAACTATATCTATACATCCCGAATTGGAAGTTACAAATTGTTTCCACCAGAGCGCGTTTTGTTAATTTGTTTCCCCAATAATCCTGTTTCTTGTTTTTATTAATTAATATTTAATAATAGGTACGTATATAAATATAAAAACGTAGTATATAGGGGGTATGGGGGGCAAAGCCCCCCACGCTTATATTATATCAATCACATTTAAACGTTTACTCACTAAAAAAAGTTACGACTACATCACTGTATACAGAAATAATGTTCTGATTTAAATGCAAAAGTACAAATTTAAGTCTTAAAGTGTATTATACATAGACATAATAAGATATGGACTGCTACTCCACACACCCTGCCTTAAGTTTATTGAAATAAGATTGTTAGAAAGAGATAGTCAATACATGTGTAATGTAATGTGACCCGACTACTTGAAGGTGTATGCTAACTTTTTCTAAAAATGTTGTTGTCTTTGTTGTTGAACTATTCTCCCTCTCTCTTTTATTAATTGGTGTAAATGGTACCCAAGTTGTATGCTATCTCTTTCTAACAATGTTGGCCCCTAGATCTCTCTCTCTGTTATCAGTCCATTTCTTTATAGGTCTATGGTATTATACGTCAACGGCTTTACAGAATTAGGTACCTATATAAACCATCCGTCTTCCAAGCGTTCCTGGTGGACAATACACTGAACTAAATGTAGTCAAATTACGACTCACTTTTCGACGCCGACTGCCGAGTACTACTGACTACTGACTACACTGTAGCCTGTATGTATTATCTTCACTGCGTGATGAACACGTCATAACAATATATAAAATAACGATGTTCAACCTCAACCATACTATATCTATAGCCGTGCGACCGACTACGACGGTGATAATGGTGAAAACGAGGTGTCATCAGCTGTTTTCCGTAGGTACAGTCACTACTTACTATAATGGTAGTAGCTATAAGCTATAGATATTAGATAGTAGCTACAAGTTACTATGCTACTTCTGTTTGTGTTCAGTAACACTATACTTTTGTCAAAATTGTCTTCATCACTTGTTGCATGTTTTCGCACGAACGCCTTGAGCCTGTACCGTAGAGACTGCGAGTTTTTATTATATTTCGCGAAATGGAGAAAGTTGAGATTGCTACTAGGAAGTCGGAAAGCTTAGGTAGGTGTCTCCTAATAATTTGATCGTAATTAAATTATTTTCTTTCCAGCTTTTTTTTGTGTAAATGTATCTTAAATTATTGTTCATAATAATCAGTCAAATTAACTGTTATTATCTATATCAAGCATAATTTTTAACTTGGTTTCATAATACATTGTATAGAAATTCATAATTATTGTTAAAAATAATTAGGTATTTATTTGGTTAAAAAATATATCCTAGATTTCAGATGTCAGAACTATAATATAATAAATATAAGATGTTATTATATATTGTTATATTGTTTACTGCCAGTAATCTGTAGATAATAGAATATGTTTTATAATTCAACAATATTTAATTATGATAGATAGTTATATTAATCTTGAAGAGTGAGACATTTTTACTCTTGACTAATAATTTTTTTTAATTTTTTTTTTTTTTTTAGGCTCTTTATGGGATTTTATTCTTTTCGAATTTAAACTTGGCTATTCTCTAGAAAATGACGAAAAAGAATTTTCAGACAAGAGAGAAAAAGTTTACAATTTTATGAAAATACCCTTAGAAGTAGAACGATTCATGTTGTATGGAATTTGTCAGGTGTGTAAGCATCACTTAAATTTTACTATAGTTAAGCATAGTGCATAAAATTGAATATAACTTACCTTGCAAAGTACTCTACCTATATATTTAACTTTCATGTGTTGTAATTTTAGTGTGTAGATTCATTCCTATTTGTATACACATTCCTACCATTACGGGCATTAGTCGCATTAAAATCATTAATTTGTAGTTCTTTATCAAAATTAAAGTGAGTGTTTTAAAAACTGTTATAACTTATAATCAATTGAAATGTATTGTAAATTTCTTTTAGTGGCAATCATGAAAAAAATTACTTATCTGCTGCAGAAATTTGTGACTTGCTAAAGATGGCTGTACTTATAACATGTTTGATGATGTTATTACCGTGGGATACGTCAATGATATATCATATAATTAAACGCCAGTCGGTTATTAAGTTATATATACTTTTTAACATGTTAGAGGTAACTGTCAAATACTTACCTTTAAGTTTATTACATTTTATTTATAAATATGATATTTTATAATTTAAGGTCGGAGACAGGTTATTTTCATCATTTGGCCAAGACATTTTAGACGCTTTGTTTTGGACCGCTACTGAACCTAAGACTAGTCAGCGTTCACATTTTGGCGTTTTACCACATTTTATTATTGCTGTGTTTTATGTCTGTATGCTTTTAAAAAATATGGTAATCGTTCAGTATATGATCTAACCAGATCGCATGATCTACTCATATTTTAAATGGTAACCTACAAGGTACTAAAAACTTTTTACCCATAACCAATAGTTTTTTTTTCATAAGTACATTTTTGTATCACTAAAATTTATGACATGAATTAGTTTCATTATTTTGTTGTTCAAGTTTATATATTTATAAAAATCTAACACTGATTTTTCAAAGTTAATATTCCCATTTAATTCAACTACTAACATTTTGTTTATTTTATATATTGAACCAACGTCTAAACACTACTGATAATTGTCAATAATGAGAATAGTAATATTATTATCACAAACTATACAAGAATATACTTTTTAAAATTATTATTAAATAAAATCTGCTGCAGAAAAAGGCCATTGTGATTCTAGTTATATTACAAAGTATTGTATTAAATTTTAATATTTGTGTAGTCAGTTATTTGATTCATTTAATCATTTACATTAATTAAAAATACAATATGTGCATGAATATTATATTTTACAATTTTTTTTGAAGATTAACTTTTATACTATTTTCATATTATAGGCAGACATCTGATATAATATAATGATAGTTATGTGTAGGTAATATCTAGTAATCATAATATAATACAATTATAAAAATAAATAAGCACACAGAGCAGATATAACTATTATCATTATACGTAGGTTTTATCTTGGTACACCTTGGTATTACAGGTAGCCACATATTAAATTCGATTTTCATTTTTCACTTGGTAGGTCACATATTGAATGAATATCAAAAATACTTCAAGTATTTTAATACAATAATGTTAACACAATAAAAGTCCTTAAACCAATTTCAAATTCTCTTTGACATACAATATTAGTTTTACATAGCATACTTGTATTATGCCAAGCTACCATATTGAATATCGCCATTAATTCTAAGAAAGGGGCATTACTACCAATCATGATGTCCAATAACGTAATGTGTTATTCATATTTTAATGTGAGTGCAATATTATAACTGAAAATAGTTTTTTTTATTGATTCTAGTTTATAGAACTTAATGGGAGCGTGTTTAAAAAGTTTAATAAAACAACTTTGTTCCAATTATCGTGCAGTGATATCCGTGAACGATTCCATCTGTTCATATTATTACTGATAGTTGTAGTGCAAACAATGAAAGAATACCAATGGACTAGTGGTTAGTATTTATTTCACTGTGGCTAGAAGTAACTTAAATTTAAGAACAAAAATTCAAAGAAAATTTCATAGCCAATGTCTACAATTATCTTTCAATAAAATTTAAATTGGTTCTGTATGATAATCCAAATCAAATATTATTATTATATATTGTTTTTATTTTAACTTTTGTGTTTGTCTGTAAAATCATTTTAGATTTTATTATTTCTTTGATCATGTATCTATCTATTTTCTGTTGATTTTTAAAAATGTTCTATTTTATTGCATGGTTTCAGAATCATTTTGGAAGTTGATGCTTGACTGCGTGAATGTTATGATATTGGAAATTATAATTGATTGGACGAAACATGCATTTATCACTAGGTTCAATGAAATCAACTTGTCAGTGTACAGTGACTATTTATTGAGCTTTGCTTATGACACTGCACAGTCTTATAATAAAAAGGTAAAACGTTTGGGATTATTCATGGTGTGCAGAGTTGTTGAATTTATTTAAAAAAAAAACCTTTTGTCTTATAGGCATTTACTGATCACTCGGATTCGGTGGCAAGACGAATGGGATTTATCCCAATTCCCCTTGGAGTAGTTATAATTAAGGTTTTAACTAAGTGTGTGTCTATTGATGGGCAACTAGTTTCCATAGTTCTACTATTGTCTACATTAACATGTGTAGCCACATTGAAAATTGTTAATCTTGTCTATATAATAGGAAGAGCTTGCAAGATGATAAACCTCGACAAAACGGTATGTGAAAATAAAAATAAAAATAAATCTCAATTATTTATTTATTTTGATATTATAATCAATAGATTGATTTACGGGAGGCATACCTTAATACACAAATATTAGAAAACATAGAATCAGATTTGGCGCATAATGACACTGATTTAAACTTATCCATAGCTCTCGATGCTGGTACACAGTACTAATTCAGGTTTAACAATCATTTTAATATATAAATAAAAGTTTTTATTTTGATAGGTACTATAGTATTCTATGTTAGTTAATAAGGCAACAAAATCCAATGTCATTATTTTTAAATGAATATTAGCCTAACAGGCGATAACAGCAAATCCTGTGATTTGTATGTTATATTCATTGAGATAAATAAGAATACTGAAGCACATACATGACATCAAAAACGGTCAGCCAGTTAAAATATTCTTGTACTACAGTGGTGAGGATAGCATCAAATATCAATCATTGATTGTCATGACTTGAACTGTTTTTTAAATTGCCAATATAGAGGTACGCGCTCCAGTATTCTTATCCACCTCGATGATTATACTATAACATTATCATGGCATGATATCCATGGCAAATAACTATGTTTCCATGTTCATTTGTAAGGCTGTAGTTTCCATAATGTTATAATCAGTGGTGTAATGAACATTTTATCCATAAGGGAAAACATTAAAGCTACCCACACACACAATTAAAACCTGCCTATGTATATATTTTTTTTACAATAAGTGACTTATAACTTCCAATAACAAATACCCTACACATACAATATAATATTATCATCCCAGTTTGAGTTCCCCTATTACATACAACAATACAGCGTTTTGATGCTTTCTTACCTATGTGCTGACTCTTTGAGTAAATCTGTAAAATATTCCAATTGTATATTTCTAAATCACCATGTTACTTATTCAACAAATATTTTTACATCCTAACAAAATTACTCACCCACCTAAAATTTTTTAGGACAATTTCCCTGAAAAAAATATGATTGTGACACCACTGGTTATATTATACCTATTATGTAAGGGACAAGAGTAATACACTTTGAATATTATATTTTTTATCTTATTGTTTTACTATATTCTATATTATATTATTGTTGATTTTTTTTTGTCAAAAATTTAATTAACATGTTAAAAATTGGTAATAACATTATAGTTATTTACAGATTTGTAATTTAAAAAAATAAAACCAACTATTATTCTTTTTTTTTCTTTTTTTTTATGTACATTATAGAAAAACAGATTATCTATATGGATATATAATATTATGATAAAATCATTAACAACATGTTCAACTATATTAGAAATATATAGTATATTTTTTACAGTTGAATCAAATTGAAATCATGCAATACATTCTTTTTATACTAAAATAAAAAAAATAAAACTCAAGTTCAGTTATTATTATATGGGTTTGAATTTATTTTATACTGTTACTGTTATAACGGTAATGACCAATTACTATAAAAAAAAATATGCAGCAGGTCAATACTGCTATAGCAGTACTAAAATATTACTGCTATAGCAGTAAAAAAAAAGTGCATTTCTGAGGTAGATACATAAATTATATTAAAAAGTGAGGTGTCCGTGAACGTGTTAAGAAATATGTCTAGGTATAACGTAAACATATCTTTTTAAATTATAAATCTATTCAGACAAGGCCTGATTTATCATTATTGGCTTACTGCTGCTATTATACAGATTATGTTCAAGACACTTCAACTATATATGAATAGCTATCCATTTTCAATTTTCAATTCAAGTTTATTACACATTTTGACAATGTATTATTTAAAAACGTTCTTCTGATTAAATTTACAAGAACGAATAACTTAACAATGGTTAATAGGGCTATCATTCAAGAACTTTAAATTTTATAATGGTTTTTGATGAAATTTTCAAAAAATATAAACAGTTTTAACGTTTTTCTAGTAAAATAATCGGTGAACTATTTAAATTATAATGTTACATCTACAATCGTTTGTTGAACATAGCTTGATTTAACTTTTGTCGCAAATAATGTTCAAAAATAAATTATGGAACCGAACCAAAAATTAACATTCAAGGGTGACCTGACTAGAATGAGTGTCAATCAAACTGAATCAAATTTCTTTCTGTGGTTGTAGTCTTTTAGGTTTTGGTATAGTACTATTTTCTCCTTACCTCTCTATTTCCATGGAAGATTCTACATTTTTCTTATTAATATATGGCAGTATTTATATACAAAGTGTAACAGGAAGACCTGACAAATTAAATAACTATTTTTTAAAAATATTTAAAAATTTTTTTTTTTATATAATTTATTGACTCTTGCTCTGCCCATATTATAATATAACAATTTATTTTTATTTTTAATATTGAAAATAAGAAATTTTAAATTGGAACAACATTGAGAAAATAAACAATTGCGGTAATACTGCTATTACAGCCTTATTAGTTTTAAATAACAATATACCTATGCCTATCCATAATGTCACCTATGTAGATGTTTAAAAAAAAAAAAATTATTATTTCACTACCAAATTAAAAGCATAATATTTATTTATATATATATATAAATTATGTTTGTCTGTCTATCTGTCTGTGTATCCTTTATGCGTTCCTAAATGGCTGGACCGATTTTGATAACATTTCTGAGGAGAAGATATGCTAATTTAAAAAGGGAGAGGACCAGCCCAGGAGGCCTCAAACAGGGATTTTGAGATATCCTATGGACGTTTTTTTATTAATGGTCGCCAAGGGGTTTAAAGCTATTATAATAATAGTTATTGGTTGCCATTAGTTTAAAATTGTTGCTATAAGGTTGTAACAATATGACTTTTTATATTTTAACTGTCATATTATAAAATAAAACATATTAATCATATTTTGGTATTACTATTTTCTCCATCTTACATTTGTCTGTATACATCTGACATAATGTACACTTAAAAAATAATGTAAACTGATGGTCAGAATGCCAGATGTATACTGCAAATCATAATATTTACAAGTCTCAAGCCAGAAAAAAGGCAAGTAAAACCTTTTTGCATAATATGAACAGATACGAGAGTGATATAGTAAGTTAAAATATAAGATTGAGAATATAGTAAGTACTATACCAAAACTTAAAGGACCACTACCACAGAAGGATATCCCATGGCCATAGTTTAATTCATGGGATTGGTATGTACAACTTAATAAATTAAAGGGAACTACAACCCGTTTCAAAAGCTATTAATTTACAAGAAAAACAACTAAATGTGTCATCATAATTTTATAATATTACACATTAATTTTACAATGGGTACAACTAATTAAAATCTTATATCCTGAAACTGTAAATTTTATCACATTATTGTTAAACATAATAAAGAATAATATAGAATAGTATTCTTTATTATAGATGACAATAAGTCATTGTAATTTTTGAAATGATTAATTATGACAGGCTATTCCTAACACTAGTATACCTATTTTATTACATTTTATACTACTATGCAGTATAAGTCATATAATATTGTTGGGGCTAATGGATTAGGTCCACTACCCACCCTATCATAACTCTCCATAAAATACAAACTTAGGATTCAATAGATATATTTAAGAAATGTATATGTTAATTACATACAATTAAAAACATTAATACTAAATATATTTTTTTATTGGACATTAAATTTTGAATGTTTCAACAATTTGTTCACTAATCATATAGCTTATTGATTTATTCAAATAAATGCCGTATACATAACATATATTTGTGTAAATCAGTTCACTATTTAAAATGTAATATTGTTAAGTGTTAATATTTAATAAAAAAAATTACCAAGGTATAGAAAAAATAAAAAAATTCAATCAAAGTATAATAATTTATGATACAAAAATTAGAAATACATATTTTAAATTACTAAATTAATAATTTGTAAATAATGTTTATATTTATACCAAAAACTTTATGACTAAAAGTATTAAACATATTGAAAAGAGTGATGTAATTACCAAGTAAATTGCAAGGTTTTATTAATTGATATTTCTTAAAAAAAAAAAAATTAAAAAATATTTAATATACTTAAAACTAGTTATAAGAAACTAAAATACATTTTAAAGTTACATCAACTATTTGTTTCCTAAACCTATAGCTTATTAATTTAATCAAATATAACATGTATATTGTATTTTTGTAAATCAGTAATATTTAAAAAAATAGCAATTGGTTCATTTCAAATCAATAAATATAAAATATTACTATAAAGTTATATAATATTGTCGATTATTGTACTATTTTTTTAATAATTAATTGAACTCATAATATTATACTTTACTTTTCTTAATTAATTTTTAAACCTTCATAAAAATAATATAGTAAGTAATAATCATACAAATATTCAGTATGGATTAAAAATAATTACTAATTGTTGATAAAAAAAAAAAAAAAATCTTCAATAAAATGGAATCAAAGTTTATGTTATAAAAAACTAGTGATATTTTTCTTTAAAATAATTAATTAATTATTTTTAATTAATGTTTTTTTTTATTAATTTTATATAAAAGTATACTCTACATAACTAAAATGATTGAACATATTGAAAAATGTGATGTAATTGCCAAATAAATTATATTATTTAAGTTATGTAAGGTACCTATTGTACATTTTTTTTTTTTATTAATATTTATTAGCAAATAAAAATGTTTTATATACTTAAAACCATGGCTAAATATATATTTATATTTATTTTTTAATATATTTTATAAATCTCCATGCTTGAAACTAGCTATAAGAAACTAGAGAAGCCAATAATAAATAAATAATTTATGCAAAAGAGTAAAATATTTCCAGTGGGTTGTTTACTTTCCAAAACTTATCCTGTACATTTCGAAGAGTTATATTGCCTTTGAGAGGAACAAATTGATCTGCGGTGGGTGCAACAAACATTATAAAACTGAGAGCTCGTTCCGGAAGATCAGGGCCAAAGTCTATTGCCAATCTCATAGCTAAGTACTTATTCAAATGATCAACTAGAAAAAAAAAACATGGATATGTAATGATCGTTGTGAAAAACTTACTTGTGCTACTTTATTACACTTACAATTTTTTGGTTACATAATCCAATATTTAAAATAGTGATGGACATAATGGAATGATTTTAATAATGAAATGATTAGAATCCCAGACATGATTATAATTGAGATATTACTCAAAATAATTACTCAAAATTTTCAATGAAATAATAATAGTCAACGTACGCCACAGTCGAGAAATCACTAGATAGTGATTCAAATAAATTATCAAATTAGTCATCAAGACAATCGCCTAAAACCAGTTTTTTAAAAGATTTAATTATTTAGGTAATTAATTATAATTTTATTAATAAATAAAATTATTTAATTTACTAATTCAATTCTGATAGTTAAAATTAAAACTAGTATTTCCTCATTCCGTGAACATCATTCAAATAATTTTTCATTTGACTATATATTTCGAGATCAGGAATTGATTGTTTTCAAAATTGGAATAATCACTCGATTATTATTTTAATAATCGAAATCTCTAGATTATGCCCATCACTAATTTAAAGTTCAAACCAAAAAGCAATTATGTACCTAGTTATGGATAATATACAGTTATGCTATTAAAATTCTATTTATATTATTTTATTAATTGGGCTTGTCCTGTACGATTGATACATAAAAAAGAGTTAATTGGTGAACAATGATAGGTAGATTTACACTTTAAAGTTTATATTATGTAGCACTTGATTACACTTAAAACTCTAAAATCATATTCTTATTATAATTATTTAGTTAATCATTGCAAATATATTTCTCAATATTTGGGTTATACGTAAAAAAAAACCAAGTATGAAAAACATCTGAACGAAAACAAAATAATTGTATATATAATTTTAAAGGACATTTCATTCTGTACGGTTTAGTTATAATAAAAGTATATTATTTTAAAATGCTTACCAGTTGCGTTAGCTGTTGTTTTTATATAACGTACAGAGTTTTCTTTCAAAACTCCAATAAATGGATTATCATTGACCATAACTGCAGGATGAGGTTTTAATACTAGTTCTATTTCATCTACTGGCACACTTTTTGATGTGCCATCACATTCTGTTGTCTCCAAGGTGTCAACGGTTAAAGCGGATCCTTCTTTTTCTGAGATCATAACAGACTTCATCTTTTTTGCCACTTTTGTTTGTACCATTGTTCTCATTACATTATCTTGACTTGAACTATTTGAAGGTTTTGAAGTATTTGATGAGCTACTTTCATTTAGCTCTTCACTTTTGTTCTTTTTCGTTCGTTGTTGTCGATTTTGAGTTTGTAATCTAATACCTTCGTTTATTGACTGCACTAAATTGGCCTGATTGTGACTCTTATTTAAGTTCTCCACTACTCTAGTTTGCTGTGCTTCGTATTCATCAAGATTAGGATATATCTTAGATATGATAAGATCAAAATTTGGATCAGCACGTAGGGACCGTTTGGATACTAGTTTCTTACGACAAGTAGGACATTCTTTATTACCTGAACGAAGAGCAGTCACAATGCACTCTGAGCAGAATCTAAAAGAAATGTATTATTTTGTTAATTAAAATGTAATAATATATATTATAATTTATTACCTATGGAGACATTCTTTAGTAGTCATTGTTTTTTTCAAAACATCCAAACATATTGGACACATTAGTTCATTATGTATACTTCTTGGTGATACTGCAATTTCGGTGTCGTCTGTAACAGGTTCCTGAGGAGATCTATGCAATTCGTACAGTGAAAGTTTCCACATTTTGGAAAGATCATTTGGATCTGCTGAAGCCATGTCAAAAAGTTTTTTTTTTTTTTACAGCTAAGCAAATATAAATAATTTATGTTATATGAGTATTGCTATATTACAACACGTTTATAATATATTTTAATAAAAATACTTAAAAATAATATAAATGTATTAATTAATTTAACTAAATAAATAAATATTATAATTTCAAGTAAAATATTATAATGACCAAAAGAATAAAATAATCGACCATGATGTTTGGTGTTTGGCAGTTGCATAGGAAAGTGAGGTTAGTTGTGGATACTGTTTACAAACCCTTACCACCATAAACCACCCTATGATGAAATAGTGGTAATGTGATAGTGTTTTATCAACGAGTTCCACTGTTTTGCCGAACAGGTTCACGTACACTACATTCGACGCCATCTATGTATCAAGATATTCGCCAGTGCAAATCGTTGTAGATTTACCCTTGAAAATAAAATGACTTGGTTTTAAGAAATTTGCTATACTAAACCGATTTAAAATTGTGGCACTCTGGTTTACTTTTTTTCGACCATGATAACAGGTGGTCGATTAATACCGATCACGATTCATCGCCATCACTAACTTGATATTTCCTATTATTTAATTTGTTATAAACATTATCAGTTATTGCTCTCAGTTATAAATATTTGACTCATTTTTGGCTATTTGTAGACATATGAAAATTTCGATTTTATAAACTTTTTAAAATTATTGTCGATAAAAATACTTGCACTCACTTAAAAAAACATAAACACAAGGTTTCTCATAGGTCTTTGTTAGTTGAAATTAGTTTGAACTTAAAATTTTGGTAAAATGTGTTAGAAATTTATAAACTATTTTGTTTTTACAGATTAAATTAAAAAAATTAATCAAGGTTCCTCACACATTGTTACAATAGCTGTTTTTGAAAATATAAAAGATACATTTTCAAGAATTATAAGCATTCAGATTTGATGACTAGTGTTTGATTTTGGTCATTTTTTTCTAATTATGTATTATAACTATCTATTTTTTTAACAGTGTTAATCGTCTGAATAATATATGTTCGTGTAATCGAAATGCTATAGGGCAGTTTATAACTTAAAATTATTGTAACTTGAAAAAAAATTACTTTTCAAAATAACTTTTTTTTAACTGAGTTAAGTTAAGTTTATTTTCTCTCTCGCTTTTAAACTTATCTAATCAAATTTTATTTTTTACTAACTTTTAACTTAACTTGCCACAATTAATTATTTTCATTAACTTGCCCACCTTTGAAGTATTGATAACAGGGACACCTTAATATACCATCAATATCCATTACCTACCATCAACCATAACCCCATAAACTGTTAGTTTTGTATTAGTTTTGTTTTAGTATTTTTCAATATTAATTAATTTTGTATCAGTTATAATACAATAGAACCTCAATAATACGGACTGATTGGGGCTCTAGGTTGTCCGAATTAATGAAAGTCCGGATTAAACAAAATAACCAAAATACGTGTATGTATCAAATTTATGATAAAATTAAGAACATGTATTATGTAATTGAAAATTGGATGACGTGATTGTCAATTTGTTTTTGGTATTTTGAAGAAATAATCGTGATCCCATGCATATATGTGGGAAATTCGCTGAATTCCCTTTCATGTTTATTATAGTCTGCGACTCAATCTACGCGTTTACGTGTTTAAGCGATTAAGCGAAGTCCGGACTATTGGGGTCCAGATTAATGAGGTTTTACTGTACCTATATATTATATATATATGTTTGAATCAACTAAAAAATAACAGTTAAAAATAATATTTTTTATTATGTTCATGTATTAGATAATTTGAAAAAGAAGTGCTTCACATGCTAACATTCTTTGAGATCATAGCTGAAGACTTGAATAGATTCCATCACACGACACACATAACAATGTGAGGTTATTCTAAGTTCTTTGTAAATCAATTCCATACACATTCGAGCGTTAAATTTCGCTCAGGACCTAAGGAGTGTTGATTTAACTACGCTGTGTAGTTAACAGTAATTATTAGTCTAAACGTTTATCTCCAGGTAGGACGACCAATCTAGGATAGTCAAAATAACAATTATTTTTAGTTTAAATTAACTTCATAAAAATTATAATTACAACTACATAGCTATTTGTTAACGCAACTATTTTATGGAGTTAAAAAAACTACTGATTTGTTTGTTAAATGTGTAAAAAAAAAATGCAAAATATATGACCGCGGGCTCGGTTTCGAACAGCATATAGTGGCAATAAAGTGGGAATCCTAACGTAAAGTCTAACCTACGAGCCCCTACCTAACAGTACCCATTATGGGAAAACGGTATTATTTAAATGGAGATCTAAGTACCTATTATTTGACTACTAAGGTAAGATTAACGGTAATTTGTATGTGAATTGCATCCCGATATCTGGTTATCATTAGCAATAAGACAATAAGTTTATTGAGATTACATAAAAGACAAAATTATAATATACATATTGATATTATTTTATTTTAATAATAGTAAATTGCCTCCCAAACAAGTTAAAACTATCTCAGCTAAGAAAGTACAAATGTACAATTTATTTATACTACCATACTAAAAAAAAAATAGTAAGACAAAAAAATCAGTTAACTGTATTGTTTAGGCAACAATATTAATTTTTTTATAATATTGTTACTTAAGATTCATTAACTATTCGTTTTAATTGCCGGCGGATTCAATGTAGCCAAGTAGATACCTATTGGCTACACCTACCTTAATTCTTGTATTAACATTTAAAAGGTTAAGCATGTCTATATTATAAATTAATTAGGTAACGTAGACAGATGGAAACGTATGACATGATCATGAGTAAACTGTAAAATAATTTATATTTTCGTTATTGCGGGTTTTCGACGATCAGCCTTATCGGTCTGGTGTGTGTCGATCGCCGCCCGTATCCGGTTTTAAAATCTTATAACAGTAAGTAGTTTGTGTGCGTGTACGTCGAGCGGTCGTACACTCGGGCGAATATTATTATTATTTTCGTAGTCAGTTCGCTCAGTTGTATAAGATACGCGTCGCGGCGATCGAACACTGTGTCTGCCAATATTATATTATTTAATAAAATAACATCTCGACAATAAAAATTTAATTTTAGTTTACCCTTCTGAAATCAGCTACATAACTAGTTATAACAACGTTCATTTATACTTATTTTAACTGATAAAATAATTTAGATAATGACTTAAACTTGTAGTAAAACTAACCCTTCAAAAATATTAAACTAAATAATTTTGGTTCTCAAAATTGCAATTCTAATGAGTTATTTCAATACCTTCAAACAGTTAAGTTACTATATTTAGATTAACGTTCCATTTTAGTTAATATGACTGACACATGCAGTTAACTTCAATTTTATTGGTCAAGAACATAGTAATGATCCTAGAATAGATTGAATTCAATCATAGATTGAACTAGATAGTTCAACTATCCCATTTTTATGTGTGGACGTATCCATTTGTGACAACAACAATGTGTTGAAACTGCGCCTTTATCACTGTTTGCTCCGGTCAAGAATGGATATCGTTATCAACTAGAACTCATCGGCGTAACTAGGGGGGCTTAGCCCCCGTACTTCTATTTAGCCCCCCAAAGAGTTTTTACTTTTTAGCCCCTCCTTAGGCTCATAGTTAGAACCCAGATAATTACAAAAAAAAAATAATGTGTAAAATAATAAATTATTATAATATTATGAAATATAATATAATTGAAATTGTGTACAGTGTGTACCAAGTACGAATTTATCTTAAATTATAGGTCATAGTTTAGAAGAAATGTGTTTAAGGTGTGTATTAGCTTCAAGCTTACCTATATAAAGCCCCTATCATATATAATATTTATACATATTGGTATACCTATTCTTATAATAATATTATAGTTACCTATATTATCTTGCACATTCGTACAACAGTGGTTGAATAGGTACTATTATATAGGTAATCATTTTATTTTCCAATTCTCAGTTCTCAATTTACTGTGCGTCTATGGCACCTCTGTGCAGAATGAAAAAAAGGTAGGTAGGTAATATTACAATTACAGACTGTCACGGCCGTTATTTTTATTTTTGAGTACGTATACAGTATAAGTAAATACGTTAGATTTTATTGCATACAATTATCAAAATGTTCAGTATATTCAAATTAAAAAAAATCAAGTGTAGTGCTGAGAACGAAGATGACCCAAAACAGTTATGGTTTATATTAAATTTTGGACTTTTTGTAACAACTAATTTTAGTGAATCTTATAAGGGGGGGCTTTGCCCCAAACGTGTTATTTTACACTTTGGGTTTGTAGGACTCTAGCCCCTGTAACTATTCAATCCTAGTTACGCCCATGAGTGAACTATATTTTATATTGTTTTTGTTAATGATTGATATTTATTGTATTCGTTTTGTAAATTATGCTGTATACGACTTCAAATATTTTGGACTTTGAGTGGAATGATGAATGTATTGATTTTACAATGATGTGTGTTTTTTAGATTCTGAGTGAAACGATGAATGTATTGATTTTACAATGATGTGTGTTTTTTTTTTTATTTTTTTTTATTTTTTTTGTATCTGTGTACACGATAAGTAGTCGAAATAATGCTTCGATTTTCGACTTCAGTATCTTGTTCGATTGGAAAGTGAATATCGTTGGTGCATTGGGGAGGTCAAAATTTAAATTTTCCAGTAGTTTTCACAAGCGCCGGGAAAAACAACATAAAAATTAAGGAAAAACGGGAATTTTTACGCAAAATTGATTTTCCAAAAAATCGATTTTGGTTATTGGTGTAACTCTAAAACAAATGAACGTATACATGAAATTTTCACTGGTTGTTTATATTTGCATTTTCTATACACGATATCATTTTCAAAATATTTTGATTTATTTTGAACTGTTTAGGGACATTTTCATTTTCCATTTTTTTTTAGTTTTTTTTCTAAAAATTTCAATAAAATTTTATTTGTTGGTTGCGAAAGCTTGAAAATTTAATAGAAGGCTCCTTATATGTTGTTTCAAAGGCAGATGAAAAATATTAAAAATCCTTAGTCACAATTATTTTTTATAAGCATTTAAAGTTCAAAAATTGACAAAATATTGAAAAATCACGAAAATTAGCAAATTATTTTGAGTTAAGAATTCGTAAAAATTTTTCTTTTTAAATCTAAGATTTGAAAATCTAATACAAGATTACTCATAAGATTGTCTACCTTTATCAATAAAAAAATTTCTACCGGAAAGTCAAATTAAATTTTTATGAGCGTTTGAAATTCAAATTTTTACAACATTGGATATTCACTCGATTTCTCATGTGGCAATTTCCTTTTTTTGTTGTAATTAAAAAACGAATTACTGTAGATACATGAAAATTTCACTGAATGTTTGTATTAGCATTTCCTATACACCCTACAATTTTGAAAATATTTTGACACTTTTTGAGCCGTTTACGGACATTTTCAGTTTTCAATTTTTTTAGTTTTTTTTTTCTATAAATATCAATTAAGTTTTATCTGTTGGGCCAAAAAGTGTAAAAATTTAATACAAGGCTCCTGATATATTGTTACAATATCAGTTGAAAAATATTAAAAATACATAGGCACAATTTTTTTTATAAGCATTTTAACATCGAATTTTGATAGAATTTTTCAAAATCTCGAAAATTATTAATCATCGTAATTAATAAATTATAAAATGTTCAGTTTTTATAGCTAAGGATTGAAAATTTAAAACAAGATTCCACGTAAGTAGTTAATTCTCTTACCGAAAAATCTAAAAAATATACAATCACAGTTTACTTTTATAGTCATTTTATGTTCAAATTTGGACGAAATTACATATTAAAAAACCTAGTTATTTTGTTGTGATTATATAATATTATTCATGGGTACCTACTTGAAACTTCTAAAGTGTACCATTATATATATATGATAGTATCAGGGTTTGTTGTTGGTGTATAACGTGTTATAAGTACCTAATGGATATTGTGATATGATTAATTTGGAATTTATTTTAGGTCAATTTTTTTTTAATACCATAGATATGTATATAATTTGTCTTAAACCTAGACTAACATACCGTCTTCGCTCAGAATCGTTTTTCTTATACAATGATATTGTATCATTGAATTCAAATTTAAAAGCATCCATTATACAGTGACCCACTTGTAACCTACTGTACAGCAGAGCGACATCCACTTACCCACCTTTTTTCTTTTTGTGTCTGTCATCATCACGGTTTTTGGCAGTAAAACTGATTCCATTTTCTTCAACAGTATCTTGTTCGATGGGAAAGTGAATCTAGTATTGGTGCATTCAGGAGGTCAACATTTAAAATTCCTAATAGTTTTCAAAAGTGCAGGGAAAAGCTTGAAAATTTAATAAAATGCACCTAATATACCGTAGACATTTGAGATTTATATCATATATTTATTTTATCGATTCCTATACTTGATAAGATTTTCAAAATATTTTGACTTGTTTTGAGCTGTTTACGGACTATTTGAAATTTCAATTGTTTGCGTTTTTTTTCTATAAATATTAATAAAATATAATATTTTATTTGTTGGACCAAAAAGCGTCAAAATTTAATACAAGGATCCAAATATATTGATAAAATAGCAGTTGCAAAATATTAAAAATACATAGGCTCAATTTTAGTTATTTCGTTGTAATTTTATTATATTAATACAACGTATTAATACCTATAATTAAGTATATAAAAATATAAATATAATATTAAATATCCACACTGATAAACCATCAACGCTCAGAATCGTTTTTCGTATATAATGGCATTGTCTCATTGAATTCAAATTTAAATTATCAGTGACTCACTCACAATTGTAACCTACTGTACAGCAGAGCGACATCCACTTAAGTACCTTTTTTATTTGATTTAATTTGGAAGAATATATATATATATATATGTTTACTGTTGAATATAAATAAACGACTATGTTAATTATATAATTTCCAATACTTATAAAATGAACAAAAGTCGTTAAAATGAATTAAATATTTGTTTATCGTAAAACGCCAAATACTAATAGTTAACGTAATTTATTAAAAATTTATAAAATATTTAAAAATGAAAATTAATAAATAGCAATTAAATATTTATTAATCATAAACATTTTTTTTAAAGTTTTATTGTACTCAAAATAATTATATATATGTTGTGTAAAATATGCACCAACAAAGGTTTTTATTATATTTTTTTTTTATAGAATTTATTAGATTTTGAAAAAAAAGTAATAATAATAATGTTTATCTATAATACAGTGAAACCTCTGAACACCCTTGGTAGCCGAATTTTCGTCCGCTATTTAGAGGTGTCCGTTTTTCAGAGGGGGTACATTTTTGAAGTTTATGCAGGATAATGTGTAAAATGAAAACATTTGTGCTATGGAATATTAAAGTACATAATATAATGTTGTTACAAAAATTGAAAAATGTAATATAAAATATAAATTTAATTTGGTATGTACCTACTAATTATACAGATTTGTTCGTCGGTAGCAAAATGTCCTGATTGTTCATAGTCTTGACTGTCTGATACTGAAACAAGATCGCAAGAAGCACTTTTATTCAGTTTCAGGTTTGATTTGTGCTTCAGAAGAAGCCACCCAATGCACAGCTTCCAAACATTAATAGCGCTAAATTAACCAGCATCTAAATCCCCTACAGCTTTTAGTAGTAATTGCTTACAATAAAGCTTCTTAAATTGTTGGATTATCACTTGTTCCAGACGTTAACAATGAGACGTAATATTTATGGGAAAAAACCAGCAATTGTCCACTATAAAGGCACCTGCTTGAAGTTTTAAAGTCATTGAGTCCATTATAAATAATTGAAATAGTGTCCGCTATTCGGAGGTTCACCTATTAAAAAGTAGTGAAAATGTCCTCATCGCCCAAACTTGGGAGGTTTAACTGTATAGGTATTATCTGCATAAAATTAATTACCAGAAACTTCATTTTTCATAATTGGTAGGTATACAAGTAATATTATAAAAAAATTATATCTTTAACAAAATAATTTATTTAATAATAATTTTTCATATTATGCAAATTACCAATATTGATATTATTACTATAGAACTGTTTTAAGCTGCAGTGGCGTACGTAGGGTTTTAATTATAATTATGGAATTTTATATTTTATAATGTATTATAAGAGGATATTTTACTACTTAGCTTTTGTATAGTATTAATTTAAGAAGATGTGTTATTTAATGTATACAAGGAATAGGTAATAATAAAAATACCCAATTTATTTGTAATAATCTTATATTTGCATTATTTATTTCAAGAATAATACATTTCGCCACTTTGATCCAAATATTGGTTAGAAAATCAAAGCGTAGGGTGAATAAAGAGTAGTCAAGAACGTCGTAATAAGATTTTTACCAATGGGCCGCTTTGGTGGTCGATTACTGACAGGCGTCTGGATAATCACCACTTTATTTTTTTTATTGGAAGATGAGTCTTGTATTGAGGGCGATCGACGATTTCTGTTTCTTATCATAGATCTTAGCGGAGAATTGGATCTGGCGAGGAGTGACATAACCACGTTAGGTCCATCATCTGAACCTTTAGTAGTCTTAACTGGGCCTTGTCGTCGTGCCCTTTTCATGTAAAAAAAAAAAATATTCGTATTAATGGAAACAGAAAAGTAATCAATGTATTTTTCAGTGGTCACCACTTTAAAATATATTCTTTTGCTGTGCGCTACCGATACCCCTAAATATAAATTCCCCAACAACCATCGCTACTCTTATGCAAATGTATATAATGGCACCCTAAACAAAAGACGCAATTTTTTTTCAAATTAACTGATTTAAACTGTGTATCTAACTGTTAGTCTCAACTATGTGCAATCTGTAATTATTCACAAAATATGTAATTTATTTTTAAAACGTAGGCCTTTTTAAAGGTTTTTATTTAACTTCGAACATTGTCTATTTGTCCTTGCGATTTCTCGACAACAGCTTAACTTATAGGAATAAACTTGGTATATTCTGAATCAGGATGATATCTAGTTGTGAATGAAGAAGAGCTTTTTCTAAAATTGGATCGTTTTGGCTTTCAATATAGACAACCGTGTACGCGTCACGTGGATTATACGGCGGCGGCCTGCGTGGGTTCGTATTATTATCGATTTCCAAGTTCGAATGATCAGTGTGTTACCGACAGCACATCTAAAAACTACAAAGACGCCCTTTCACACCGTATCACAGTATTAATATATTATTTTGTAGGGGAAAAAAATTACCGACTCGTCACGTCGTAGCCGGCCGCTGTTCGTTGATCATCACCTACCACGATTGAAAAATAATATATACCTACCCTACGGTTTAAAACGTCCAGGTTTTTACGTGGACCCCACCGAACAATTTACGCCGTTTCAAACCATATTATCAAGTGGGGGAAAAAAATATTTACTGACTTGCAGCGACCGTTCGTTGATCATTACTAAAAAGTGTTAAATAAATTTAAGTTTTAAAAAACTACAAATGGTTTTTATTTGACTTATTAGTAAACTGAAAAGTAGAAAGTTGATTTTAATGTCTTTTTACCTGGTATAGTGAGTATGATGATAATATGCTATTTTGACTGCTGAATAGTGCGATCAAATAAAAACCGGGCGGGCTTTACTTTACTAGGGAGTTATAAGTTAGTATATAGGGTCTGCCCGGTTTTTATTGGAACACTCTTAGATAGCGAAAGTACCATTAAATACAACACTATACCAGATAAAATTACATTATAATTAATTTTCTATTTTTAGTTCGCTAATAAGTAATAGGTTAAATAAAAAACTTTTTAGTTTTTTTTAAAACTACAATTTATTTATTTCTGTACTAAATTCAATAACTAGATTGTTTTTATTGTTTAGCAAATCTGAATTTATATGGCCGGTCTACTAAATTTTAGATTCTGAGTGAAACGATGAATGTATTGATTTTACAATGATGTGTGTTTTTTTATTTTTTTTTGCGTCTGTGTACACGATAAGTAGTCGAAATAATGCTTCAATTTTCGACTTCAGTATCTTGTTCGATTGGAAAGTGAATATCGTTGATGCATTGGTTAGGTCAAAATTTAAAATGTCCAGTACTTTTCAAAATCGCCAAGAAAAACAAAAGAAAAATTAAGGAAAAACGGGAATTTTTACGCAAAATCAATATTTCAGAAAATTGAATTTGGTTTTTGGTGTAACTTTAAAACAAATGACCGTAGATACATGAAATTTTCAGTGGTTGTTTATATTTGCATTTTCTACACTCGATAACATTTTCAAAATATTTTGATTTATTTTGAACTGTTTAGGGAAATTTTCATTTTTCATTTTTTTTAGTTTTTTTCCTAGAAATATCAATAAAATTTTATTTGTTGGTTAAAAAAACTTGAAAATTTAATAGAAGGCTCCTAGTATATTGTTTCAAAGGCAGATGAAAAATATTAAAAATCGTTAGTCACAGTTTTTTTTTATAAGCATTTAAAGTTTAAAAATTGACAAAATATGGAAAAATCACGAAAATTAGCAAATTATTTTGAGTTGAGAATTGGTAAAAATTTTTCTTTTTAAGTCTAAGATTTGAAAATGTAATACAAGATCACTCATAAGTTTGTCTACCTTTATCAATAAAAAAATCTCTACCGGACAGTCAAATTAAATTTTTATGAGCGTTTGAAATTCAAATTTTTACAACATTCGATGTTCACTCGATTTCTCATGTAGCGATTTCTTTATTTTGTTGTTATTCAAAAACTAATAACTGTAGATACATGAAAATTTCACTGACTGTTTATATTAGCATTTCCTATACACCATACAATTTTGAAAATATTTTGACTATTTTTGAGCTGTTTACGGATATTTTCATTTTTCAATTTTTTTAGTTTTTTTTTCTAGGAATATCAATAAAGTTTTTTCTGTTAGGCCAAAAAGTGTTAAATTGAAAAGTATTAAAAATACATAAGCACAACTTTTTTTTATAAGCATTTAAACATCGAATTTTGACAGAATTTTTCAAAATCTCGAAAATTATTAATCATCGTAATTAATAAATTATAAAATGTTCAGTTTTTATAGCTAGGGATTGAAAATTTAAAACAAGATTCCACGTAAGTAGTTAATTCTCTTACCGAAAAATCTAAAAAATATACAATCACAGTTTATTTTTATAGTCATTTTATGTTCAAATTTGGACGTAATTACATATTAAAAAACCTAGTTATTTTGTTGTGATTATATAATATTATTCGTGGGTACCTACTTGAAACTTCTAAAGTGTACTATTATATATCTATGATAGTATCAGGGTTTGTTATTGATGTTGATGTATAATGTGTTATAAGTACTTAATGGATGATTAATTTGGAATTTATTATAGGTCAATTTTTTTTTTAATACCATAGATATGTATATAATTTGTCTTAAACCTAGACTGACATACCGTCTCCGCTCAGAAACGTTTTTCTTATACAATGATATTGTATCATTGAATTTAAATTTAATAGCATCCATTAAACAGTGACCCACTTGTAACCTACTGTACAGCAGAGCGACATCCACTTACCCACCTTTTTTAATATTATAAGTAAATTATTTTTGTGTGGATAAATAGTTTTAAAATTACGTACCTACTCGTCTATTTTAATGTATATGCTGTATCTTGGACAAAATACAATAAAATTAAGCTATAATAAATATAATAGGTCCTACTTAAAAGTGTTGTGATAAATAAGAAAACCATTTTTAGTAAAGAAACTATTTATAATGAATGTCTAAGTATAAACACTCAGTAAGATGATTGTCGTTGGTTATTTACACATTTTCAAGAACAGAAAAATTAAAATCTGGATAAAAATATATTCATAAAATATTTTTCGATTTAGAATGAATATTATTTATTTTACATCGATTAAAATAAAAATACTATTGGTGTTAAATAGAAAATGTAAATATTTATATGAAGTACCTAGCATATGAACTATCCGAAGTGGCTAATATTACCTATGCACTACTTACAAGTAAAACAAATGAATCGATTAACATATTACTAACTTTCCTATTACAATAAACATTAGCAACCTATTGACATTAACATTAACACACAATTTATTAAAACCCACCGAAAATTGAATTAGGTACATTATATTATGATTAATTCAATATTCATATAAGGTATTACGATATAATGATTATATATTATGATCATGTGATATAAAGATAAAGAGCTCTGTAGTTAGGTATATTTATTGTTATTATGTATTTGTTTTTAATAATTGATAAAGTTATAGAGTAGGTAGTGACTATACGGGGATAAATGGCTATAGTCGGTCCCATAACAACACTTAAAAAAAGGATGCATTTACCTCAGGCCTCCATTCTTGCTGATGACGTACTCTGTGTTGGGAGAACTTGGGTCCTTTGGTCGCATCACTTCATAATAGTCACGGTTTATCGGATGAATAAGACTTCTAACAGTTGTAACGGTGCAGCCAAAAAATAAATCAATAACGCCATCATCACATCTTTTTTTGTAAGGGGGATCCCGCTTCACGTAGGACGACGTATCGGAAATCCGATCTGAAATTATGATGGTATGGATTATAAATAAATAACAAAAACAAATTAGACATTATTAAATAAATAAGTACACGATAATATAAACAAGATATGTAAAGCAAATAAATAAAAATATGAAATGAGCAAAAAGTCGTAAATCCCAAAAAAAATATTTCATTTGCAAAAATGTGTTTCATTAATGATAAAAAAATACCAATAATAGTATTAATTATTATCAATAAAGTGCTTACTTATAACGAAATAAAAATAATAATAACTAAAGAAGGTAGATACTCACCGTCGGGTCTGTCCGTATCGTTACTCAAGACGTAAAGTGCATCTCCGTTGATGACAATGATTGCGGTGATCAAAATTACGATTTTGGTTATAGATGCCATAATGTTGTAGGTACACACTACAGTACTACACATGCTAATGGTCAGGAATCGTCCACTTTCCTTTTTTTAAGCAGCCACGACGGCGGCGGCGATGAACCGTTTTTTCATAGCTAAGAAGGGGTCTTTGAGTGCGCACCTACCGGTCAACCAATAAACCACAAACGCGCATAATATGATATTATAATATATTTTTAATGCGATAACAATATTATTGGTTTATGACTGTTCAAGTCATTTATATGGCAAAACCCTTCTCATAAGTGGTCACATACTAGTATAGTAGTATACTTCCTATGACTTTTTTTTGTACATATCTATATGACTATATCATTTAAAATTACAATTACAACTATTTTCGAAATATTATAACTATACCCATCTGGCAACTTGTATAATATAATATAACTTGAGTATTTTAAGATGTACAAACAATTTACAATTTTAAAATACTCATATCTTGCTAAAAAATTAAAATATAATAAAAAGCCCATGAGATTGTCTAGATAATAATCTTACCTTTAAATTTTATAAGAGATAAATTCACTCTAATTTTTAAACTAACGTTCCTACACGTGTTTTGCTGAGGGTACAATTTGCACACATTTGTGAGATGCAGACAACATATGCGGATGAGGGGTCCTCTCAGTGGCGTATTTACGGGGGGTCCATGGGGTCCGGACCCCTCCCATTGACTCGTGTCTCGTACATGTTAAATGTTGTGCAGTTTTTACATGATAAAAAAACAAATTTTATCATACGATTTTACGGACTGTATAAAAATTTTTCGAAGCTATAGTTATATCAACATTTTCAATAAATATCGTGATTATTTTAATCAGTTGGGTACCGAAAATGGTTGAAAAATACCAAATTCATTTTTTAATTCAAATATTTTGTAGTTTTGTACATTGCCAGTATCTACAACCACTCCAGAGAGATCTTTTTCAAACTTTTTAAGGTTGAAAAGCCATCTAAGATCAACTATGAATGAAGTAGGTACCTACCTAATGTAATTAAGGAAATATTTGTATAAAAGTTATAACATATAACTATATATTCGATTCTGAGGGATCTATTGGTTCTACAATGGTGTTTATTTTTTTTCCTGTATACAAAATTTCTTCCAGAAGGAGTGCTTCGATTTCAACATGTATAGACATATAGTAACTTATCTTTTAGAAAATTGGATCAAAATAGTACTTTAGAGAGGTCATTTTTCGATTTTCTCAATAGTTATTTAATGCCACTGTAAAAACTACCAAAAAATTACGAAAAACCGCTAAAAATGGGATTTTAATTTCTAACACTTTGTCTATCACCATAGAAAAAAATAAAAAATAAAAGTATTTCATTATTAATTCAACTTACAGGCTATAATAAATAATAACAATATAAAATATCCAGACTGACAAGTGACAAACGGTCTTCGCTCAGAATCGTTTTTCTTATACAATGATATTATGATATTATATCATTGAGTTCAAGTTTAATACAATCCATTATACATTGACCCACTTGTAACCTACTATACAGCAGCAGAGTGACATCCACTCACCCGCTTTTTTTTAAATTTGTTTTCTACATATTATTATTTAATAATTAAAAACTCGACAATTTTATATCGCCTTATAAATATGGTATATTTTATTTAATAAAGAGTAAATGGGTGGTGTGGGGGCCTTCGTCCCCCGTGGCTCTGTGTTCTGAAAATTATCTGGACCCTTCCCATGACAAATTCCTAAATATGCCACTGGGTCCTCTTAATATAGAATTAACTGTCCTAGGCTGATACTCCACTTCACTAAGATTCCTTTTCGTATACAATGATATAATATTTAGGTATCATTGTATTCAAATTGAACTCATTTATTACAGTCACCTACTCGACACCTACTGTACCTACAGCAGAGAGGTTCCCAATATCCCATTTTTCATTTATGTATGCTTAGTAGCCTTAGCTTATCCGTTACAACATGAATGAATTTACATCCTTGTTTACTAGTTTACTATACGGTTGAAACTTGAAAAGTATTTTTTTTTTTAATTATAATAATACGGTGATATGGGGGGGGGGGGGACAGCGTCAACCCATTACTCCTACGTCGAGTCGGGTACTATTATCATCTTGTATGTATTTTCTCGAAATTTCGTAGGTATACGTATTGCATTAAGAAAAGTGTATTCGAATGTATTTGATAATCCTAATATTAGTAGAAATTGTACTTACCAACGTAAACAGTTAGCTATAACAGCATATAAAGTTTCAATGGCAAAATTAATTTATTAGAAAAAGTAAAATAACCAATATAAAACTATATGTATAATTCCCAAACCGGATGATTCGGATAATCACATAGGTATTAATTTCTTGACCGTAGGTATAAAAACTAAAGAACGCACCTTTTATTTTTTATCAAGTAGTACTTGTTTTTACGGTGTAGGAACGTACACATCTCATTTTTATATTCGTGTAGGATTTAACACATCACATTTGTAGGAATTAACGTTTTACGTAGGTACACGTTTTACGGAATTTGTTTTACTGCTACTCTCGTAGAGGAATTCCTCGGTTACCTACCTACCGACCGTTTTTATACAAAAACATGCACATACCTATCTTATCTGCGTCGTCTATATTGACAACCGTAAAAGGTATTACATTTACTATAGTATATTATGTCCTAAACATGTATATGTATTAAACACATATATGTATATAAATGGGCATTAGTATATATTTTATGTGTACCTTCGTATACTGCTCTGTAGCCTGCAGGTGCTCTCTTTGTATCCGTGGTGGCGACATTTCGACGCCAAGACGTGTCTCCACGAAAACACAACCTACCTACGGAATTTCGAAGTATAATAGTTACAAAGTATACACTGTACACATGGATCCAGGACACAGGGGTGGCCAAGCGGTGGATCGTGACGAGTCGATCTCAGACAATTTAAATTTCGATCCGTATAATTGTTAGAACTTATTATATTACTATACATTTTAAACATTTAGAAAACGGTTGCATACAACGGGATAACCCGTTTGTGTAATTTGTGCATTTTCTCACATGAAAGTTATAAAACCTGAATACTGATTTAAGCATTAAATTTAAATTTAAGATTTAAATCTACTTGTTTTTTAATGATCATTTGTAGTAATGCGTCTTAATTTAACTGTTAGCGACTATTCCCCAGATTATTATCAACTCGCCAACGATAATCATTGAGTATCTAAAAGAATTGTGAGCGAAGACTGACGATGTCAACCAATATGACTTTTGTTTATTTCATGATAATATGTTAATATTGCTATTATAATAATTTATTTTACAGTTAGCAATAGTGAAAAAATTGCAATAGGTTAAGTTGAATTTACAATAATATTGCAATTGAAAAAGTCCGTGTTTACTGTGTCTAAAATATAGTAATATAACTACGCGAAAAGTTTCAAGTACCCACAAGGCCACAAATAATATATTTAAATTACCGTAATATATCTAAAACCCTTAGATAAATCCTATTCTTCATTATATTATGTATTCATATCTATTTTAGTTCAAATTTTAACTTGAAATATCTATAAAAAAAAACCATGTTTATATATTATTTAGATTTTTTAGTCAAAGTATGAACTACTTCAGAAGAAACTTGTATAACATTTTAAGTCCTTAGTTATAGATAAAAAATATTTACCAATAAAATGTCCTACTACACCGAAAACAGTCGGGGGCGGGGAGAGGGGAAATGTCCGCGATTCATATTGATATACCTTGGTATGTCATTTTAACATATTACACGGAATCTATATAATTTAGTTATTACTTAATCAATATTACGGAATTGATAATTTTTTTATGATTGTTTTTCAGAATTGTCGATGGAGTACTCTTGCGAGTTTCTGAAAGCCGAATTTTTGTTTTTAACAAATTGCTGACTTGATATGCTATTAGCTACCGGGTGGTGGGGAGTGCATAAAAATATTAGAGAATTGGTTTTAATTTACTTTCGTTCTAATTTACAATATTGACAATATATAATATATTAATTTAATTTAAATTACTTATTAAATTAATTTTGTTTATACATATACTATTTGTGTAGGTGCTTATTTATTTTATTTAAATGTATTTATTAATTTATTTTTTGTATATTTTTAGTGCATATTTTAATGCTGTTAAATATGCATTTAATAATTGTGCATGTATATTTTATACGTTTTTGGTTAACAGAATTATGAAAAATATATATACCTATATCGTCAAACGATCGGTCATGGATATGAGATGATGCACTATAGTTTTTCATCAAGTCATTTTATATGAAATTGATTATAGTAATTAATTGTTAATTTTTATTTTTTTTTTGATAAAGATAAAGTATCTGAAACTGAGCTATATCGCATGCACCACCGACGTCTTAGTATAAAAAAATACAATATTTTTATACCGACTCGTAACCACTATAGGAATGCGGCAAGTCGTGTTTTCGTATTTCTAAAATACTATATAAAATATGTGTGTACATGTGTAGTGTATTCATTGGTCCGTATTTATGGTGTTTTGAAATTGGAAATCGAACTCAGTCCAAGCGATGAGGCGATTAGTTTTTTCCTCTGCCATATATTTCTCGAGAGTGTACCGACAGAGAGGCGCCAACTCTTGAATTATCGTCGGGAATCAGGACACAAGACCGGTTTTACAAGGCCCGGTAGGCATTATTTAAGTAATGTATAGTGTACGTGCAGCTGCATCGAACGAATAAATGACACGAAGTCACGAACAATAAACATATGTTGGTTTCGGGATAATGGGGAATCGGTTCCCGGCCCAAACTCGAAAATAAGACTCCCATATTTCTGTCATGTATTAAGATGAACATTATGATAATATTAATGGTTTTTGGTATAATAACTTTAATCCTTGTGAATATTTATCCGACAGCGAAGTTAAAGTGGAAAATACCTTAGAAAAATATTTGATGATAGTACATATAATATTATGAATAGGTATATGATACGTCTGAAGTTTCTCACTATAAATAGTGTTTAAGGGCTATTTATTGTTATAATAAATATATAATTATAGTTATAATATATATTGAAACATAGTTATTACTTTGGAACAAATATTAAAAAAAAAATAGTACAGGTATATTTTTATAACAAAAAACAATTATTAGTGAATTTCTGAACCACTGCGTAATGCGTATATAATTACAGTAATATTATCGTCGTGAGTAATTCAGTGACTATAACTACTATTCGTCCATACCAAACCGAACATTTAAATAACTTGACAAAGAAAACAGATGAGTACTTAGTTATAACCAGTGTTGAGAGTCATCTAAATTAAAATACCTATTAATAATTTATATATTAATCTAAATGTTATCTATTTATCTGTCTTATATAAAAACTTTGGTCATCTACTGTAATTTATCTAGAGATTTTTTATGTGCTGTAGAAATTATATTTTAACATTATTATTTATGTTTCTGACAGTAATAATATGCAGGTATGTGTTATATTTTCGTTTGTACTTTGCTGTAATTCGACAGTGACGATAGAATGAAAACAATTTATATTATTATTATTACTCATTAGTCATAAGTTTGTATATTCATACCCATACGCCGAAATGCCAAATGCTGCTATGTGTCATGTGTGTCAATGTAAAATAACTAATTAGTAATGACGAACATTATTATTAATAGTTTAATTTTATTTTGGTTTTTCTCTTATTTGAATGAGGTGGACCATACCTACAATGTATAATATTTAATTAATAAAGACATAATATTATAAATTTATAAATTATTGTTTTTTTTTTCGGTTTGTAATTAGGGCAAAATGTGGGTAAGTACTTGTTTTTTTTTTTAAAAAAATCGATACATTTCAAATGCCCTAAATAAATACAAACTGTTGTTTACATGATAAGTGATAACTGATACAATAAATATATAAATAAATGTAATATAATTAAATTGTGTTTTTAAATCATTATTTTTTAAAAATGTATCTGTTTTTTTTTAGATAAATTATGGTTATCTTTTATCTATTGAATAGATGATTGTGGTTGAGTTTATTTTTATCTTTATGTAAATAGACTTTTGGTCTATTATTTTTACCTTTGTCTAGGTGAAAAACAATTTATCTGGGCTCAACACTGGTTATACCAAAAATTATATGGTGTAATATTGATGTAAACAGGAACATAAAAAAAAAACTATCATGATATTATATAATAAATTATGAATTATAAAAATTAAATACATGAAATTCGAGTGGGCACGCCTGGACATTTTATAACAACAATTATATTATGATTTCAACGATTTTGTATTCGTATTTAAACGATACATAAAAATAAAATAATATAAATTAAATGAACGCATTCATATTTTCAATGAACTTAAACATGAACGTATTCATTTGAAAAAATTATGAATTTGAACTTGTACGTGTTGCTTTTTTAAGCACTTAACTTGAACGTGAACGAATTCATTTTTTTAGTGAACTTTCCTAATACTGCTTTTTTTAGTATTTAAAATCATAATAATATATTATTATACATTAATACCTTCATCCAAATACAGACATGCTCAAATCTAAAATCAATTATATAGGAATTCTATACTGCTCAGACATTAATATTTAAATCATTGTCCGTCTGGTCGTAAATAAGATAAATATAATGTATAGGTCGCTCTATAACTAAGGCAGACTTAATATCTGCAGGGCATCGACGTCGTCTGGTAGGTCAGTACCTGTACCTAGGTATATAAATAATAAATATATATTATAATTATTATTATATAACCTAAACAAAATGTACACTATTGAAATGGTCAACTCTTGCTTCTAGATAATCAAAGACTGGAATTAGCTTGAAATGCATGTTGCTATTTTCAACATCATATACATGCAGTCAGTGAGTGCTCAGTAAAACTCGATTGATTGAATATCAACATTTTATATTACATATTTTTGCATACTCCGACGTTAGTGTATGGTTTGCATATTTGTGCATATTTTAACAAAAAAGCAAACAAAAATAGGTACCTTATGGTCCAAAAAGGTGTTGAACAAAAAAAAAAAGAAAGATCATAAGTAGATAGGTAGGTACGTTTATCTGTCAAATATTTTACGATTCAAAGAATTAAATTTGTCGTTCTTCCTAAAATGTTATATACTTGGTTTGCAATCTTTTAATGATTATAAATTACATTTCAATTTAACAAGTCACATTTTTGAACTGCATATGTTAATATCTGTGCTATAATATATATATATAAACATTAAACATGTTATACATTTTACTTTTTGTTTATAAGAAATTTAATAAAACTAATAAATAATTAACACTGCAAAATAGAAATTTAATCTTAGTTTGTATTTTTTCTTGCCAATTTTGACTTTTTTTAGTACATGTCTTGCATGTATATTTTACTATTTAAAATACATATAAATCCGGTCTTGAGAGATAATATTATACACAGTCGTGACGCCACTATATTTTTTTTTTACTTAGCCCGTGCACGATCGCTGGATAATGTGTTTTAAACCAGCCGCATTCCATAATCGCCTACTCTACTACCCGCCAATGGCGTAGTTAATACATTAAGCGACTGAGACGATTTTAATGATCGGCTTGGAATGTTTATCACTTGTACAATATATGTACAATAGACATACTAAAATATACCCACCCAACATTACAAGGTGTGGCGCCGGCGTGGCCTACCTTAAGTGTTGCTTTTAGTTATTGTCACAAATTATTTATTTTTAAATTAACAAAATCAGCTTAAGAAATACTTATTCTTAAACATCAACTATTAATACGGCTCTTAGTCTGTCAATGTTTTTCATCGTACTAAAGTTCAATACTTATTTCAGCTATAATTCGTGAATCATCAACCGGCATTTATACTACCTATAGTATTATACTAGTTCCTTTAGCATTTTTAGTTCCTACCCATTTTAAAATAATATCGGTACCGGCTCCTAACTAAATTTTATCTGTATTATTACATTTATTTATATAAAACTATTCACAAAACAATATGCTATATTCAGATGTTATATAATTGTCATATTAATAATAATATAAGTAATATCACTATTCATTACACACATACAATAATTATTAGCTAGGCATATTTTATCATTATTATTTTGTAAAAATAAAGTGACTCATAATATTACTCACTAAGTGCCTAAGTGGGTTTTTCAATCAAAATTGGTATTTCGTAAATCGTAACCATTATCAACATTTTTCTAACGTTACGCATGTTTTATAGCTTTTTTTAATGCAGACTGTAGTTTCTACACGGCAATTATATAGGTACTTATAAACTCATTTACAATTACAATACTCTTATATCTCTTACAAATATTTGCTGAGCTTCCAATTTCTACAGAAACCGAGAAAAGTCATATTATTTGACATCGAGAAAATAAAAAAATTATATGTGCTCTACAATGGTCAATGGCTGAGTGTAGACTGAATGGGTTAGCTCTATTAAATAGGTATTTAAATTTTCATTAAGATAAGAATGTACCTAGATATTGAAATAATTGTTAGTAAGTTTAGAAAATAAAAATAATGCAATTAGAGAACGTCTTGCCTCTAGTTCGATAGTCTATACCTATCTAACTATATTTAAATAATAATATCATATTAAAATTAGAAAATTAGAAAATATATTAATATAACATTGCCTAATGGCCCGAAGGCGTTTTTTCTGGGAGAAACATTGTATTTTTCACGGATTTTACTCATTCGATCGTTACGGTTAGGTTAGGGTTATAATAATATTTTAAAATTAGGTCTTAATATTTTATTATATACATACAATTGGAAATTTTTAATCATTGTACAGTGACTAGCTGGTGTACAATTAATGTATCAGTATCTATCAGTGGGGATATGGGGAATATGGGGATATGTTTATGGAAGACGGTGAGGGGTGGACTTCCCTACACACTGCGGGAGTTGCTCATTGTTATTTTATTATCTAATATTATAGTGTTTTTAATAATTTTATTCAATTTTCAAAGTACAATATTAAATTAAATTTAGAAAAATAAATAAATACTAATGTTTAAAAAATCACACCGACTATGACTTTGCGGTTCAGGGCTTCAGCGCTTTCAGACACTTACGTGGCATCGCACACTAACGTCATATTATAATATTTAAAAAAAACTATGAAGTATTCATTCATTCAGTAAAAATGCTTGTATAAATATTTCTATACTTATTGTAGAATTACACATTCTATTTCAGCCTTATAATAATAATAATATTTAACCTGCATTTATGGGTATATAATATAATATAATTATATAATAATATTTTATTAGTTAATTTACTATTAAACTTCACGGAATTTAAATTAAGCTCTTCAAACTGTATAATATAACTGCAGATTCACCGAACCAGTGTAAGCCGCGGTAGCGCATCTATAGAATATTTTCAAGTAGGTCGATATAAATATCTTAATAGACATATTATGTCTGAATATTATTCAGTATACACATATATCCATACTATTACATTTGTGTTGTATTGTGTACAAAATTTGGTCCCCGGGCAGAAGGATAATAAGTATGAATTTTTAGTAAAATTATTGAGAACGCTAGAATATATTTTTTTTTTTCAAGGTTGCTAAATTTAATAATTGTTATATTATTCACCGGATATTATTAGTAACTTAGGTACTAGAAACGAGAAAATTATGGTTATTGAAATTCTAATTGAAACTCAATCAGAAACGACATTTTGAATTAATAAAAAAAAAAATTAATGATATTTAATTTATAAAAACAGAAAATATTTTGTATAGTAAATATTAAATAATAATGTTTAAATTAATTAAAAAGAAACCTAATAATTTTAAAATAGTTCCATATTATTAGTTATCACCACTTTTTATTTATTGTTTTGTTATTTAATTATTTCAATAGGTATTAATTGAAAAATATGCGAATTAAATATTTAAATAATATATTAACATCTATTTACCATTAAATCATCAGACATGTTAAAGTATTTGTGAACTTGTTAAAGTAATACCTACCATAATTGGTATAGGTACTGATATTGATATACATAATATATATTATAAAGCATACCTACAATTTCAAAAAAATACTTGTAACTATTTGTATTAAAATACTTAGTCTTAGTGAGTATTCGTAAAATACAAGTTTATAATAGTATTTTAAAAGTATTTTTAATATTTTTTTAATCAAATATTAGTATAATTAGTATCTTATTACTTTTTAAATATAATTTTTCACAAGACTGCTAAATTAAACAAAACATATGATGTACACGTGTTTACAGACAAATCCGATGTTTTAAAAAGCAACAGAAATTCTTAACTGGCGGTACTTCTGCAACACCGGTGCCGTAGGCAGACATTTTTTTTCGAGGGGGGCACTTAATTTTTTTTTCTAGTTTTTCCAAATACTAGAATAGGTACCTAATTATGACCCCTTTGTTCATAAAGTGTATCATCTGTTTTTGTGATTATATATTACGTTTACAACTGTGGTAGGTACCCTTTAATATAACAATGTAATAACATTATTGTAAACCATAGGTTGATGTATTCATTAACCATTAATATAAGTAAGTTTATCAATATATTGTGTTTTTTGTTCAAATATTATAAGTTTAAAAATTTACAAACAAGATACAAGACTCTATTAAAGCTGTTGAAAACTGTTCGTTTTTTCTTGCATTCTAATAATAAAAGGAAAAAAATGTTAGGTTATATTGTTCACAATAACAAAGTAAACGTGAATTTTGAAAAAAAAAAAAAAATGAAAGTTGATTTGGTACCATACATAACCTAGAAAAGAAATTAATAATTAAATATTGTTTTCAAAACTAAAAATTGAACTTTTGGTACTTTGGTTTAATTTTTTTCGTCGCTTTTTGAGACTTTTGTGGCACATGGGAGTTGAACATTTTTAATTGCAAAATAATAAATATAGTGGCGTGTGACTGCGAGTATATACGTTTCGGATTTCCAAGAATCTTAGCCGTAGTTATTTTTAATGCGTTCGGAGAAGTCACACAAACTATGATCAGTCACTACACACACGTAACAACAACACTAAAGATGGTTATAGAATATTTACTCAATCCGACCCCTTAAAAATGGTTTTCGACTGCCTTCACTTTTAATTTTTTCATTCATAATAATATAATATACCTAATATAAAACAAGCAAAAAACAAATTTTTAAAAACATTTTGGGAGGGGCCCCAAGGGTCTCCACTGCTTACAGCACTTGCTACACACCGTACTAGGTTTCATACAACCATAAGTGCATCGTGATTCCTTAAAGTTTCGTTTAGCAGATACCTATTAATAATAGTGGGATTACATTAAAACTATCCTATATAAGGACCAAATAAAATCTACACAGCAGTCAGTACTTTAGTTAAATGCCTCAAGACGATATTGTGTCCACGCCAGTATGAACTTCGATAGGTAGGTTAGATTTTTACCAACAAACGCATTCACTTTTGTACATGTATTGAGTATTTGAGTCATTTTTACACCCAAGACCCGGCGGTATAAGTTATATTATTCGATTATAATATAATAAACGAATGATTTTTTTTTTTTTTATTCATCCTATTTTAGTACGTACGGTTAGGTTAGATTAATTTAATCGATTGTATTAATTCACCGTGCGTTGAATTAAGTAAAAACGACAAATTTTATATAACTCTGATACCTTAGATTTAAATTATACACTTACCTGCGTACCTACATGCCTACCGGTACTACATTTACCTACCCAAAACGCAGAGTCCGCGATCTATCTCAAGTAGATTGCCTACCTGATAAAATAGACTCAAGCCGGGATTGAAGGGGGGGGGGCAAGGGGGGGCACGTCTCGGGGCCGGGAGATGGTATGTTGCGACAATTTTGACCGTAATTTGCGCCATAAAAAGGTACATTTAAGGGCATATGTAAGTGAGCCCAAAATATAAAAATATAATGTGTATTTTGCGCCACATATACAAATTAATTTTGGTAATTTGCGCCACGACAGAAAACGAAAAAACGAAATGGAATAGGTAATTGGCGCCACATTCAACTTCAATATTGTTGAATTACGGAGCAGATAAAGAGAAATATTACATATTCGCATAGGATCTACAATATAAGTACCGAACGTGTGTCCAGTAATAATATTGTTGTGTTCTACTAATAATAGACATATCGCCTCTATTAGACGTAATCGTAATATGAAGACTACAGACAAAATAAATTGACAGAAAAGGATTAGTTTCGTCATGAAGCTATAAATATTAAAAAAACGCGAGTAAGCTAGGTATTTATAGGTAGCTAGGTATTTTATTTCAAAAATTATGGTTTTATAAAATTATAAAATGTACTTATTTAATATACATGGAGTTCGTATTAACTGTATACATTTATTATAATGATAATATGACTGATTTTTATATGTTTTATTACTAAACGAAAATTTACTTATTTAATATATATGGAGTTCGTTTTACTTGTATATATGTATTTATAATTATAACAGGTGAACTATTATAAGGTGAAACTATGGCGCAAATTACAATTTTTTATAGGGTAAACGATGGAGCAGATTACATATTGCCTTTTTATTTAGTTTATTGGCGCAAATTACAAACTTAAAAAGTGGCGCAAACTACCAAAATACAATTTATAGATTGGCGCAATTACATATTTTTTTTTGGTTGTTTTTGGCGCAAAATTACATACACCCCCGGGGCCCATTGATTTTGGGGCCCCATCTTTATCCCAAAAATATATTTTTTTCACAGTTAAAAATAACTGTTCATACAGTTAAAAAAAATTATTGTAGGTACCTATAGTAGGTAAATTGTTATTTAATTATAATAATAAATTGTTCTGAATTTTATACCACGAACATTTACCATAAATAATGAACTATGTTTACCTATAAGTTTGTTTATTTTTGAGCATTTGTAGATTAACCGGTTAAACTATTTAAGTATATAAAAAATTAGTTAAAAGAAAACATGATTTGGCTCTTGTAAATTAGGTATTTCAGTTAAAAGTATTAATGCATATTATACTAAACTTAGAGGACATTTAATAATCCATTTTCTAACCCAAAATTGATCATTTGAACCGTCAAAAGTTAAGTCATATAGGTAAAAAATGTAATTTATTTATTTTTTTAAATTCATTTTTACCATTGCATACTGTATTATTGTAATATATATGTATAAGAAATAAGTTATATCTTTAGAAGGTACCGTGGCTTAAATTTTCAAGGTTAATGCAACAGTACCCCCACTATATCGTTTTATCATGTTTGGGAATTAAAATGGCAGCTTAAGGGGACGAAGTATGTTGGCTATAAAATGATATTATATACTATGATATGGACCGTACCTTTACGCTGCCATTTTATTTTTGTTTCATAACAATATGCAATAACCTTGTATATTTAAACATGTAGGTACCTAAGTGATAATGTGATATGATGCATTCATATGACAAGTATTTAATCAATCACTTATGAAGTTTGACAATTCAGTTATATTTGAAAGTTTTATAATATAATATAATAATAGGTACAGTGATAATTTTAATAAATAAAAATTAATTTCTTCAAAAATGATAACTAAAAAATAACTTTATTTCAGTTCACATCGTATTCTTAACTGAATGCTTACATTTCAATTTTATAAATAAAACATTTAATAAAGCAGATAAATTGCTACATTGTATTAAATATATTAATAAGTATACTTTTATTTTTTTTTAACTGTCTTAGATTTGTAATTTCTTTCATAGAACACATTTTTGTTTCTTTTTGAGATTTCAGACTATTTATGAAAAATGTTTCAATTTTCTTAATCTACGCCTTTTCTTGTTAACTAGTCTTCGTTTATTCTATACATACACTGACAACAAGATGGCATTTTAAAAGTATCAAAGTCAAAATTAGAACCTTCAATGGATATTAATCTTTTGTAGATATATTTTTGTACACAGGTTGACACGTGTCCTGGTGGTAAAGAAGAATCAAATTTGCACGGAACTCCAGTATTGCTACAAATAAATAAATTAATTTAAAATCTTAAACTTTGTAAATTTAATACTTACATGCATTTCTCCACTAGAATTCCTTGTTTAATGGTAGTGCCATTGTCTTTAGTTTCTGGAGTTTGTACAATAAAACGCCATTCGTTTTTTGATGTAATACCGGCTTCTGGATATATTACTTCTGTCTAGAAAATATTTTAAGTTAAATAAAAATTTAATGTTGAGTTTTATAGTACCTAAATGTATGGTAAATAACAGTACAAAATGTATACAATTAATACAAATATATTTAAATTCTAGACTTTAGGAAATCCTTTTCATTCATGGAAAATTGTTATAATTGTCTATTTCTTTGCGAAATTGTGAAAATTATATGGTTAGATTATGCTATATAAGTAATAGTCAAATTATCGAGTTAATCGACAAGAAAGTAGTTCCGATTGCGTCAATAACATGAACATTTTTTTACAGTTGAAAATCGAGAAGTTTCGGATAATTTTAATTGATGTTCCGTCTGATATAACAATATACTTCGATAAATGGAAAGTGTATTTAACACTTATAATTTTATACATCATAGTATCATACCGTAATCCATAACGAATTTTTTTTTGACCAGTTTTGTATATTGATATACCAGGCGGAATTTCAATTAAAATAAACCAACATTTCTCGATTTTCAACTGTAAAAAAATTACCTTTCATAAATATTATATTATATTTACCGCAACAAAGACCAATACCCCAGGTACCTACCTAACTTGAAATCCTAGGCACAGTTTCAATTTGTATTTATATAAATGCCCATACTTGTGCCTACATTAAGGGGTTCTAGGTTTGCATCTCCATGGCCCAACTAATTGACTGTCAGCCACCTAGGTTATATTTAACCTAAATTATTTCTCTTGCTTACCTCTAAACGACTAAACGACTGTAATATAGGTACATAATGGTCATAATGTAAGAAATAAGACAATTATTGACGAAACATGTAGGAACATCAGTTGTTTGCTGATTATAAAGTGAAAATTGTTTTATAAGTAGGTACTTTTGTAGCATTCAAATGTCATTACTGTACGCAATTGTATTTATTAGACAATAAAAAATAGTCTGTGGGTAATTATATTAATATTAGTAGATAGGTAGGTAAGTACTTACTCTTGACTGACAGAAAGATTCAAGTTGAGAATCTGATATTCTTGTTTCAAAATCATTTATCTAAAATATAAATGCATTTAATTAATTTGAAAATTAGATTGGTACCTATCATAATTTGAAATATTGTTTAAACCTCATTCATAGCATCTATATCATAATAAGGAGTTGACATATACTTGCTGTTTCTAAAAATATTTGATATATCTTCTCTAATAATAAAAAAAAAACAAGTCATTTGAACAAGATTAGTTTTTAGGTTGCTAATTTTATTTTTTGTTAGGTACCTTGGATAATTATCAACTTTGATGCAATAACTTGCATTCAATGAGCATTTCTCAATTGCCTTTTGTTCAGGTAGAAATGTATTTATTTTAATTTTCTCACTAGTTGAAGTTGGAAAAACAATCGATGAAGAGTTTGTCAAGTTGGCTGTTGGTAAATCTATAACTCTTATATTTTCAATATCAGTAACAATAACATTTCTAAAAATAAATAATAATTTTCAAAATCAGTGTATTTGCAATGCAATTTAACAATTGTGTTTACTGTGTTTTAACTATAAATCAAAAATCAAAAATATTGTTCCGCACTTGTTTCATATATTTTGTATTTTTAATGAGCACAATATTTGAAAAATACATGCAAACTCTATAAATATTAGGTATAGCAGCAAGGAGCCCATTATATTTTTCTATTTATATTGTTTAACTTAAAAGAAATGCTTACTGTGTGACTGTGTGCGTCCGTAATAGGAAGGTATATTTAAATTTATATTACAAACTATAATATTTACTGTTAATTCAAAATATTTTCGTTATATTTTACTTTAGTTAAATCTCAATAATTAATGGTGTGATCACGTTTTGATGTACATCAAGTAAAAAAGTTAACCTTATCTTGACCCACCTGGTGCAAAAGTTATTGCGCCGTCCCTGTAGACACATATGTACCTAGTATTTAGGTACCCTAGTAGCAGTCTTGTAAAGTATTCGAATAAATGTATTCGAATAAAAGTATTTGAATACTTTTTTTGTATTTTTTATTCATTAAAAAAATACTTTTTACCGATCCAGAAAAATAGTTTTAAATTTGTGACAAGACATATTATAAATCATGAACATTAATTTTATTCTTTGAGTGAAATATAATATTGGCCCATGATATAATTATTTTTATAAACACCAATGTGTTGTATCCTGTATGGGCCGTATCGGCCTTATCACATGTGGTAAAAATGCATAAATAACTTATAATTACGATGTATTTTTAATTATTAATTAATAAATGTTAATTACCAACCATCTAAAATTGAAAAAAACTAGTTGTGAAAAAAAGTATTCTATTAGTATTCGAGTATGTATTCTGAATATATTTTTTAAGAACTATTCGAATACGTATTCTGTATATTATATTAATTCTCATTTATTCGAATATGTAGGTATTCCGAATACAAAATAAAAGTATTCTTTACAAAACTGCCTAGAGTACATACTAGGTACGTAGGTACTATTATACTAATATTAAGCATTGTATGTACTTACGTACAACCTATGTTAAATACTTGAATGATTTGGTATTTAAAATACTTTTGACTTTTAAACCGAAGTAATATTATGAAGTAAGGAAACCTTGAAATCTAAATAAGAATTATCCGTCAACTTACTTTTGGTTTTCATTGTAACTTAAAGTCGTGGTTATAGTTCTATTATCTTGATAACTTGTTCCTTCGGTATCATTCTTTGTAGATAACCATACATTTTCTTCCCGGTGAGAATTATTGTTTAATATAAAAGTGTGTTCTGTTATGGAATTAAGCCACTGAAACAATAAAATAAAATTTACTAAAAATGACAACCTAAACCTAAACAACCAAAAGGTGTTTAGTACATATAAGATTTAAACTATATTCCAGAAAAATTTAAATTAAAAAAAATGTAATAATAATAATTTTGATAAAATAGGTACCTACGTAAAAATTAATTCAAATTGAAGTTATGTACATATTTTTCAGTATCAGCTTAAAAATATTACAAATACATAGCAAGATTTTTTTTTTTATAGGCTTTTAAAGATCAAATGTTTACATACTTTATCAAATTTAAAATTTTGTTGTTAAACATGTATCAAATTTTCAAATTAATAGAAAGGATTAAAAATTTAAAACAAGATAACTAGGTTATTCTGTAACCAAAAATATAAAAAATATAAAAATATAGTTTTTTTCTATAGTTATTTTATGTTGAAATTTGGACGAAATTATACATATTATAAGAAACCAAGAATAACGATTTTAGTTATTTTGTTGTAATTTAAAAATATTATTCTATTACTTGAAATTTCTCATGTATATTATTATATAAAAATATTAAAATAAGATAATATGCAAAAAATATTAATTTTACTTACCAGTTACCCTCTACCATATTAATAGTAACAACATAAATATTGTATAAAATATCCTAGGCTGACAAACCGTCGGACAAACGTCCAGAATAGGTTTTCGTATACAGTGATAATATCTTATCATTGAATTCAAATTAAACACCATCCATTACAGTGACCAACTTATAAATTACTGTTCAGCAGTAAGTACCACAAAAATAGTGGCAAATTTTCAACTATCGAGAGTGAAAAATTGTATTTTGGCAATAATTAAAAAATAATTAATAAAGTCTATAGTTCAAATAGTCAAAATATTTAGCAATTTGTATGGTGTATTGAATATGCTAATACAAACATTATCTTATAATAAATACTTAGTAAGAATTTCAAGTTATTAATGTAATTTGTTTTTAACCCGTCGTTGGTATCGCTATGTAAAGTCCCGCCATTGGTATTGAGTGAGCGCTGCGCTCACCTTGTTGTTTTTTCATCATTATTTATTATATAATGAACATAAAATATTGAAACCAACAACGAATTATTTATAGTTTAATCTTTTACAAAAAATGTTCTTACAATTTTTCTCGATTATAAATTGTTAACCACTAAAAATTAATTTATAATTTTTTATACATAATTATATAATAAGATAATCATTATCATTCATCTTCGCCTTAGTGGTCTGGAACATTTTGCTGATTATCATACAGTACACATATAAATGTTGGGTGCTACTTAAAAATAGGTCTGAGTTTACGAAAAAGTATTTGGTTGACCTATTGAGTGAGTGAAACGCTGAATTTATGGATATTAACAACATTGCATGTCGATATCTAATCAAGAATTATTTTTACAATTTTTATATTTGCAAAAGTATACTTAAATATGTGTCGATTGAAGGTATAAATAGTATCAGATGAATCAAGTAATAAATAAACAAATGGCTCTCAAAATACTAACGAGGTGAGCGCCGCGCTCACATCGCGACCACTGACGGGTTAAATTGCCTACGACAAATAAAATAAAATTGATTTTTTCGAAAACTGGTTTTGCTTAATACTTTCCGGTTTTCTTTAATTTCATTTTTTTTCTTCCCAACGTTTTATAAAAATAAAGGGAATTTTAAATATTGACCCCTCTATAAAGTCTAAAGAACCAACTAGGTTCAATTTTAAACCAGAAAAAATACTGAAGTCAAAAATTTGAATTATTATTTTGATTAGTGACCGTGTATATACAGACAGAAATAATAAAAGACACACATTTCATCAATCCGCTCTGAATTTAAAATATATTTATTTATCTAAAATAAAAATGAAAAATAAAAAAATTTTAATATTAAAACCATGATTTTACTCTTGATTAGTGTAAAATAGTAATATTAGAGAGATTTGAACTATTTTATGTTCTGAACGGAGTGATGAATGTATTCATTTTGCAATGATGTGTTTTTTGTGTGTCAGTAGGTATACACCATAAGTAATCGAAATAATGATTCGATTTTAAGCTTCAATATCTTTTCTAGTTTGAAAATAAATCTAGTTAAGCATTGAAGAGGTTAAATTCTAAAATTCCTAGTAATTTCTTAAAGCGCCGGTAAAAACAAAATAAAAATTAAGTAAAAACGGGAATTTTTACAACAAAAAATCGATTTTGGTATTTGGTGTAACTCTAAAATAAATTATCGTAGATACATGCAATTTTCACGAAATGTTCGTATAAACATTTTCTATACACCATATTATTTTCAAAATATATTGACTCATATTTAACTATTCATAGGTATATGCATATAAAATGTTCAATTTTTATTAGTTTTTTTTTTTATTAAAAAACGATACAAACATTTTCACACAATCAAAAACATGAAACTGTTACAAAAAAGTTTAAAGTAAATCAACAATAGTTTTTTATGAGCGTATGAAGTTCAAATGTTGACAAAATATAATGATATACTTTAGAAGTTTCAAATACCTACCTACGAATAATATTTTTAAATTACAACACAAAATTAAAATCGATATTCTTCGTTTAAATTTATAATTTTGCCCAAATTTGAACTCAAAATAATTTTTAAAAAAAACTGTAAATATATTTTCAGATTTTTTGGAAAACAGAATTATCTACTTTCGGGGACTTTGTTTTATATTTTCAATCCTTAGCTACAAAAATTAACCTTTTATAAATTCTTAACTGCAAAATAATTTGTACATTTCTATTGAGAAATTTTGTCATCATTTGAACTTTAAATTGCTATGTATTTTTAATATTTTAAAACTGATATTTTAACGATGTGTCAGGAGCCTTATATTAAATTGTCAAGCTCTTCGACTCAACGAATAAAATTGTATTGATATTTAAAGAAAAAAAACTAAATTGTTCAGCTAAAATAGCCCAAAACGAGTGAAAATATTTTGAAAATATTATCAAGTATAGAGAATGATATAATAAATAGATGAATTCAACAGTTATTCGTTTTTGAATTGAGAGAAAAATAAGAAAATCACTCCATTATGAATCAAGTGAATATTCAATGTTGTGCAAATTTGAACTTTAAACACTCATAAAAATATAATGTGAATTTCCAGTAAACTTTTTTTTTTTTGATGAAGAATCTTGTATTAAATTTTCAAATCTTAGATATAAAATGATTAATTTTCATGAATTTCTAAAGATCTCATTAATTTGCATGTTTTCGTGATTTTTACGAATTTCGTCAAAATTTGAACTTCAGACTCTTATAAAACAATATAGTGTGGGTATACGCTCAACTTTTTTTTTATTTCTACTAAAAACAATTTACGATGAACTTTGTACCTATTACATTTTCAAATTCACCCAATTAAAATGCACTAACTAGATTCACTTTCCCACTGGAAAAGACATTGAAGTTGAAATTCTAAGCGTTATTTCAACTACGTATACAGAAACCAAAAAACTATACTAAAAAAAAAAATAACACACTATGTTAAATTAATACATTCATAGCTTAGCTCAGAATCTAAAATTAGTTATTTAGATTTTATTAAAACGTATTTTAGTTAGAAAAGCTTCATCGAAGTGGTTAAAAAATGCAAAAGACGTCATCTATGTCCGGACTTCAGTCATTATCAACTAGGTAGGTATTAAACTAAAAAAAAAATAGAATATTCAATAAGTTTCCTACAAAGTACAACGATAATAATATATAATATCTGTATATTACAGGGCACCATGAAGTGGAAAGTTACATTTAATCCTATTGAAAGTGAATCAAATATTATATGTTAAAATATTAAAAAGATAATATGTAAACCCTACTACTGACAATTAGATAGGTACCTGCCTACTGTACATATAGGTACCTACTAATGTCAATTGTTACAACACTAAAGAGTTAATAAATGTTATTCGTATAAAAATCATTCATTACCGTACTAATGAAAGTCATTATAAACATCAGCCATGGCAGGTCGGTCATTTTGTCTGGATATATATATATTTATCAAAAAATAAATAAATATGCAATGAAAGTTATAAATATAATTAATCGATATAGTTAAACAATAATATTATGTTTTATTATAAATACACAACCAGTCGGCTTGACCGCGTTTTGAACACTGAGGGGCGTAGTCCAGTTAAACTGGGAACTGTGATGTGGGACTTTTGGTGGTATTATCATAATAATAATATGAACAAAAAAATTATTGTACCGGTATGTATCCATTTGGTGCCACTGTTAATTATCTGATAAATTATTGAATATTTTCAAAACTCGTAGGTATAACTGTTGTATTATTATTATTATTATTACTATTGTAATATCATTATTATTATCAGCAGTTAATAAAGTTCAGTTGTTAACACGATTATAAATTCTTTAAAATTCTTTATACATTTTTTATAATCGTGGTTGTATACTATTACAAAATAGTGCTGTGGACAATTTAATTTTTTTTTTTATTCAGTATTTTAAAATTTACAATTAAATAACAATTAGGTAGAAATCATTATAATATTAATAATCTCAAAATTACAAATTCTCATTTTATTTTAATTACATTTATTTCAAGTAGGTATGGAATATTGTGTTTATTTAAAGTGAGAGCAAATTAATGTTACATTGAGGCCAAGTGTTTATCGAGAATTTTGTACGTTGTACCTATAAGAAATATCACATATTTATAATTTAATTCTATGTTAATTGTTAACATATCCCTAGGTCAAAATATCTAATATTTCAATATTTTTTAGGTACAACCAGGTTACTATTTAAAAAGTAAAAATAAACTATAAATGTACACCTATACACACAAATACACTAATACTCACACCTCTTTAAAATGCGAATTTCAGAAAATGCAATTTTAGTGCACACCTAAGTGGTAGTACTTTCGGTACCACGGACGTTTCAAGTCTCCAGCTATCATAATTAAGGCTCTACTTTGATCAGTCAGACAGGTAGTCAAAAACATACATTCAGTTTTTCCCAAAATTTCAAATTTCCTGTTCAATTGTTTTAATTTTTAATTCCACATAAACTTTATTCGTACTATTACAAACATTTCTTTTTTAAATTAGCCAAATCTGAACCAGCCGTTCTCAAGTGGTGAGATCACCAACGAATGACATTTTGTTTTTATTTATTTTTATTTAAAATATAGATTTTTTCGATACATTTTTATGTGAGACCCGCATAGTAAACTATTCAATATATTTGGTCCAATTAATACTTTGAGTTCCGACAGTAACTTCTCGTGGTAAGAAATATGATAAGACATCAATAAATTCATACAAGGTGAAAAAAATCTACGATTGTTTATTAGAATAATAATATTATAATTATGGAAATTTATATTTTATATTGAATAAGGAATAAGAGTATTTACTATTTAGCTTTTGAATAATATTTATATAAGAAGATATTGTGTTGTTTAATTTGTATAAAGAATACAATTAAAGATTCATAATTAATTTATAATAATCTTATATTTGAATAAGATTATTAATTTTAAGAAGTATAAAGTTTGGTGTTGTCTATAAACTCTGGAGTGATCACAATGATTGGCGAAGTAAGAGTAGTTACTAAAAACATAAGTAAACGTTTAGTATTTGACATCGTAGTTGCTATTCGATTAGTGACATCCTTCGTGTGTTTCTCCACTCTAGTGTTTTTATTGGAAGATGTCTCCGGTATTGTTCGACGATTTCTGTTTCTTATCATGGATCTTAATGGAGAACTGGATCTGGCGAGGAGTGACACAACCGAATTAGGACCATCATCTGAACCTTTAGTCTTAACTACAGCTTGTCGTCGTTCCCTTTTCATGTAAAAAAAAATTATTTGTATTAATGAGAAAAGCAATCAATGTTTTTTTTAGAGGTCACCACTTTAAAATATATTCTTCTGCTGTGCACTACCGATATCCCTATGGCCTATATAATAAAAACAAATTCCGTAACAACTAACGACCATCGCTACTTATATGCAAATGTAGGGCACCATAGAAAAAAGGCATTTTTTTTTATTCCAAGTTCTATAATAATATGAATAAACCTAGTTAGAACTGAGCATCTCAAGCACAGCTGTCCAATCTGTCATTATTAACAAAACATGTAATTTAAATTTAAAATTCAAATTCAGTAACTACGTAGATCATTTTTATTGTTCAAAAAATATGAATAAATGGACAAAATTAAATTAATGAACGGACTGAAGAATGATTCAGCAGATTATTAATGCGTGGGCTTAGCCAACTAGCAATTAATTTTCCATCGTAAAAACCAACCACTGCACCGTTCCACAACCCAAAATAGAAATATTATAACATTCAAAATTGCAATGGAATAATAAATTAAAATATGTATCCTAAACTATATTTGTTCAACAAAATGATCATAGTTGGAATAAATTTACAGACACCGAATAACTGATGAGACATTGATTTCCTACTAATTTCTCAATATTATTATAAGTAAATTATTTTTGTGTGGATGAATAGTTAAAAAAAAAATGTATACTTGTCTACCTACACTTTTGAATATTGTATATCTTGAACAAAATACAATAATATTAGGCCATAAGAAATATAATATAATGATTAAAATTGTTGATTATAAGTAATAAAACTACTTTTAATTAAGAAACTAATCTAATTCCTTTGTTTTTAATGTTGCTTCCGGGATAATACGAAAACTGTATTTAATTTAATTCAAATGATAATTATTATTGGTAGGTACCTACTGCTGTTATAATAATAACTGTTACAACTAGTTGTATTTGTATACAAAGAAAAAAAAAATGATTCGATTAAAAATTTAACGTATTATTAATTTTCACGTTACAATACACATTATAAAAATTTATAAAAATGCCTACATAAAATTTATTTAAAACCTCCGAAATGTAGTTTTTGAATTTAATTAGGCACACCTTATATCATAATTAATTCAAATGAGATTTTACTGTATAATGATTATACATATGATCATGAGATGACGTTAAGTGAAATGTAGTTAGTTATATTTATTGATATTTTGTATTTTAATGATTATGAATATTATAGAGTAGGGAGTGACTAGAAGGATAAATGGCTATCGTCGGTCCCATAACAACACGTAAAAAATCAGATGCATTTACCTCAGGCCTGAAAGCTTGCTGATGGCGTTCTTGCTGTCTAGAGATCTTGGGCCCTTTGGTCTCATCACTTCATGATAGTCACGGTTTATCGGATAATCAAGACTTCCATCGGTTGTAACGCAGCCACTTATGTCATCACATCTTCTCAGGTAAGGCTGATCCCGCTTCACATTGGACGGCGTATCGGAAACTTGAGCTGAAATTATGATGGCATGGATTATAAATTAATAACAAAAACAAATTAGACATTATTAAATATATACATGAGACTACAAACAAGAAAAACGTCAAGCAAATAAATAAAAATATCAAATGAGTAAAAAGTCCTAAATCCAAAAAAAAGATTTTATTTGCAAAAATTAAAGTTTCTTTAATCATAAAAAAAATACCAATAATAGGATAAATTACTATCAATAAAGTGCTTACTAATAACGAAATAAAAACAAAAATTATAATAAATTAAGGTACTCACCGGTTGGTTGATTTATATCGTCACCCAAGACATCGAGTGCATATCCGCTGTTGGCAATGATTGCGGTGATCAAAATAATGATTTTGGTTATGGACGTCATGATGTTGTAGGTACACTGAAATACTGAATTCTTGTGGTCAGAAAACCTCTGCAGGCTCTTTTATAATCTACCACTATGGCAGTGGGGATTAACAGTTTTTTCATGGCTAAGAAGGGATCGCTAGGTGCGCACCTATCGGACAACCAATTAACCGCACACGGGCATATGATATTATTATATTTTAATATGATATACCTAATTTTCTTAACTTATGACTGTTGATATACATTGCAAAAGCGTATATTTCGGTGGTCCATTAATATTCACATACGTACCTATGACATACCTATTATTTAAGATCGCGTCAAAACAGAAAATGGGATTTTAAATATGAAACTGTAATTTATAAAATACATACAATTTATTGTATTAGCTACAGTTTTAATAGTTAGGTAAGTTCGTATTGCATAAATACAAAATAGGCAAATATTTATGTAATAACTATTTTCGCAATACTATAACTAGAGATGTGAGTGCTGTAAATTTACCGTCAATTTTACCAATTTTTTTTACCTTTAAATAATTTTTTAGCAAAACAAATGTTGTGTGGCCCCGCTAATCAAATAAAATCAAAAGCGCATAGTCTGCATTGTAAAGAAATATCTTTATTATCAACTGATACTGTGATATTATCATTTTTAATATTGATAAACTTGTTATTGTTTATATAGTTTGTTATAGACTAACGTATCAATATTCTGCCGCCCCTACTTTATATTAGAACATTAAATATCAGTAGGTAATTAGAAAACATTTTATATGCAGATACCAAGAAGGCAGATAATGTAAAATTGACCTTGTTGGGTAAATTGCCTTTAAAAAGTAATGAAATTACGTTATTCGTTACTTCAAATATTTTTATTTTAATTACATTTGTATTACCTAAAATTATTTTTATCACGTTACATTACTTTTTCATTAATTAAGTAGTGCATTACAAATAACGGTACTTTTTTTATCACTTTTTTTTAACCATATTCAATTCATATGATTCAAATGATTCAATAATTATTATTTATATATTTTACAATCATAGACCTAGTGATAATAGACCTATTTTAGTATTATGTACAATCATCTCACCTATTTGGCTAATGGCTATATAGTCATAAATCATAAATCATAATTAATTTTTATTAAATTTTATTTTTAAACCGAACTATTATCTTTCTACTAATAAAGTAATATTGTTAACTATTATCGGAGTTAAAAATAAACATAATTGATTTTTAATTTTTCTGGGATATCCTATACCTGTAATACATTCAAAACTATTTTTTTAATAAAGTGGACAATAACACGTTAGTGCGTTACTTAGTAAAATGTAAAATGTAATGCAATCACTGCTGCGTTCCTGAAAAAGTCATTGCTTTACGTTACTACCCAACACTGGATATTGATAATATACTATTATTAATAAAAAAGTTAAGTATAAGTATTAATATTAATATAACCTAACCTATGAATACTAATATTAATATTAATATTAAGCTAAATATAAATGTTTTGACTTAAAAAGAAATAAAGGTTATGTGAATTTTGATAGTTTTGTTTAATTTATATTATTTATTAATTGTAATATGAACAATTAAATATTCATGTTTTATAAAATGTACTAATTACTAATGTCTAATACAGAACAATAGATATTTTAGATACATTTTTAAATTATTTGTTAATTATGATTATTATTAGAAAGAACTAGTTTTAACAAGTAGGTATAAACTGTAATAGAAAGTAATGATTTTAGCTGCTGTGAGCTACCCTGGTGAGTTAACCATACAATCGGGAGAGTTTACCACCACCCTTGATTAATCAGCCGTTAATGGGCATTTATGTTTAAGATCGCGTTGTTAAAATATTGTGGAAAAACGAAAAAAAGTCTTATGCATCGTGATGGGATGTGCGTAGTACCTGAAACCTGGTATATTATTTTCATCGTTAACGACATCATCGATTCAACGGGTGATTTGCGTCCAAATGTACCTTTTTGATGTAAATTGAGTCCCAAGTATTTTTTTGGTATATGTAAATTGCATCCCGTGTATTTTTTTTGCATGTGTAAATTGCGTCCATTATATTTTTATATTAAAATTTACATTACCAATTTAGAACCAATATTTTCCTTCCCATTTATCAGGCTTAGGAATTGCATGTAATTTTTTCTCAATATTCTTCTACTAAATGTTGAAATGCATCAATATAACAATTAGTTGACTTTGATGGCAGTAAAAAATTAACAAGTGGGATAAAAATATATAATTATTATTTAACACACAATGAATAGTAAAGAGTTGATAAAAATAATTTCGGGCAACTTTTGAAAGTACCATCCACAAAAATCGTGTTCAAAGTAGTAAAGCAGTAAAGCTTGTAAATTACAAACTGTCGAGAAACCTAATATATTATCTGTATATTTGTTCACTACCATATAGTCTTCACCTTTAATTGTCTCAAATTCTATACCTACTTTTGAAAATCTCGTGAATTTGTGTTAATGTAGTTGGTAATTTGGGTAAATTTGGATATCGAGGATTATGTATATTTCTTTTAGATTCTGAGTGGAACGATGAAAGTATTGATTTTACAATGAAGTGTGTTTTTTTTTAATTTAAAATTTTTTTTTTGTGTCTGTACCTATACACGATAAGTAGTATAAATAATGCTTCGATTTTCAACTTCAGTATCCTGTTCGATTGGAAAGTAAATATTGTTGGTGCATTAAAGAGGTAAAAATATAAAATTCACAGTAATTTTCAAAAGCGTAGTTAAAAACAAAAGAAAAATTAAGGAAAAACGTGAATTTTTCGTTGCAAAATCGATTTTGGTTTTTGGTGTAGTTTTAAAACAAATGACCGGATATACATGAACTTTTTACTGGTTGTTTATATTTGCGTTTTCTATACACATTAAGCTTTTCAAAATATTTCGATTTATTTTGAACTGAAAATTACATTTTCAGTTTCCAATTTTATTAGTTTTTTTTTCTATGAATGTCAATAAAACTTTATTTGTTGAGAAAAAGTACTTGAAAATTTAATACATGGATCCTTCTATATTGTTACATTGACACTTGAAAAACATTAAAAATCCTTGCTCAAAGTTTTTTGTTATAGGCAATTAAAGTAAAAATATTGACAAAATACGTAAAAATGAGGAAACTTTGCAAATTATTTCGAGTTAGAAATTCATAAAAATGCTTCTTTTTAAATCTAAAATATAAAAATGTCATACAACATTTCTCATAAGTTTGTCTACCTTTATAAAAAAAAAAAATCTATAAGAAAGTCAAATTCAATTTTTATGAGCGTCTGAAATTAAAATTGTTACAAAATTAGATATTCACTAGATTTCTCATGTAGTGATTTCCTTATTTTGTTGTAATTCAAAAACAAATAATTTTAGATACGTGAAAATTTCAGTGACTGTTTATTTAATCAATTCTTATACTTGATAACATTTTCATAATATTTTGACACTTTTTGAGCTGTTTACGGAAATATACAGTTTTTGTCTCCTATAACGCTTCGCCACTGAGTTAATAAAGAACTTAACGATTGCTTTATTTTTCTTAGGATCTCGATATTTTGTGCATCATAATTCTGAGACCCAAGTTTAAGCATGGAACATTGAACGGCGAGTTTAATATTTTTAATTAGATATTATTTAAAGATTAGATAAGAGACAAGAGGATTGAAGTTATGAGTTAACAATATAAATAGTATACATAATATGTTTACAATATGAAAATTAAATTAAAATTATTAAATTAATTTTGTTTAGGTATACATATTATTTGTATACCTATTTATTTATTTTAAATGTATTTATAAATGTATTTTTAGTGCACATTATGCTGGCACATTTTATACATTTTAGATTCTGAGTGGAGCAAGGAAGCTAGTGGTTTTACAATGGTGTTTATTTATTTATTTATTTTTTTTTTTTTATATCCTGTATACAAAATTTCTACCAGAAGGAGTGCTTTGATTTCAACATATAGTACCTTATCTTTTAGCAAATTGGACCAAGATGGTACTTTAGAGAGGTCATTTTTCGATTTTCTCAATAGTTATTTAATGCCACGGGAAAAAGTACTGAAAAATTACGAAAAACCGCTTAAAATGGGATTTTAATTTCTAACAATTTGTTTATCACCGTAGCAACGAATAAAAAAAATAATAATAAAATAAATAAAATAATTAATGACAATATAAAATATACAGACTGACAAACCGTCTCCGTTCAAAATCGTTTTTCTTATACAATGATATTATATCATTGAATTCAAGTTTAATACAATCCATTAAACAATGACCAACTTGTAACCTACTGTACAGCTGAGCGACATCCACTTACCTGCCTTTTTTAGTTTACAGAATTAGATAAAAGATATTTAATAACGTGAAGAAATATAATATTAATTTATACTATACATTGTATAGGTACTGCAAATAATGCAAAACAATTTAAATTTTTTATTTTTATAAGAAAACACAACGTAAAAACAACTATACCCCTTCCCACCAAGTATAAAAATTGTATCAGTGTACGACTCTGAATATTTGTATTTAATCCATTTTACTACACTTCGGACACTAATACGAGATGCACTAGTTTATCATCAAGTCATTTTATGTCAAATTCATTATAATTATAATCATTAGTTCATTTTCTAGTATTCATTTTTTTTCCGATAAAGAGAAAGTATCTGAAACCGAGTTATATTGCATGTAACACCGACGTCTTAGTAAAGAAATCCAATATTTTTATACCGACCCGTTACATTAAGAATAAGGCAAGTCATGTTTTCGTGTTTCTAAAATACTGTATAAAAAATGTGTACACGTCGTGTGTTCACGGGTCTCGTATCTATGGTGGGTAGCAATTGGAAATCGACCTTGAGCGAAGCGCGGCAGTAGTCAGTTTTTTCCTCCGTTATTTTCTTCAGGTGTGTAACAACAATTAAAAGGCGTCAACTCTTGAATTATCGTCGAAGGATCAGGAACACACGAGTGACACGACCGGTTTGGGTGTGTATTATTTAAGTAATTTATAATGCACTTGAATAACTGAATCGAACGCATGGATGACCCGAATAATATGTTGGCCTAGAGATAATGGAGAGTCGGTTTCTGGTCCAAACTCGAAAATAAGAAGCCGACAGCACTGCCGTGATTACAGTGTTGGGTAAATTACTTTTAAAAAGTAATAAAGTTACTTTACTCGTTCCTTAGAGAGAAATGTAATAAAGTTACTTTACTCGTTACTCAAATAAAATTGTAATGAAATTACTTTACTTTTCAAATAGAAAAGTAACTACGTTACTTTCTCGTTACATTTTTTTTTTTATAATTTTTTTTTTAATTGCTTAGCTATTATCATTTAAAAAGCGAAGGAACTAGAAATACACTTCCTACAGAAGATATGGTATTATTTGAAAAAGATGTACCTACAGTTAATAACATAAATACATACCTAACAATATTAATTACCAGGGCTCGGAAGTTGTGGCACTAAAAATGGTAATTTTTAGCTCCTTAATAAGCACTAAAAAACTCTAAAATATGCGCTATAAATAGCACGAAAAATCAAAAAATATGCATTTAACTTGAAAAAATTATAATTATAAATGTATTACAAAAAAAAAAATTAAATGTTATAATTTTATTAATTATTATTCATTACAAAAAAAAATTAAACGTTATTATTTATTAATAATTAGTAATTACATTTGCCAATTTCTATACTGTTATATAATTATAAAAAATATAACCAAATAAAATTTAAAAATATAACCAAATAAAATCATTATTTTCAACTAAATGTGGTTATTTTCCAAATTATCTGATAATATACCCAAAAATAGCACTAAAAACCTTAAAATGGCAAAATAGCAATAAAAATCATAAATATGCAAAAAATGGCAAAATAAAATTTCGTGTATGACATCAGATAAGTGTGAAACATATTTGTATCTTACTTTGGGTGTTCTAGGACAAACCAAAAAAAATATGCGTTTGCCACAACTTCCGAGCCCTGTTAATTACTTATAACTTTTAAGTTATAACTATTAAAAATAGTAGTAATAAATTGTACATATGAATATTCGGTCATTACTCATTAGTCATTACTAATAAAGATATTAGATAAGTTTATTATTTTCACCGTTTCTTGTAAAATGCCAAACAGCAATAATAATTATTTATAACACTGCAATGTAAATAATTCGATTTATCATTGGTTATCCATCAATATTTATTTTTAGTGCATGTACAGACGTAATGTTTATGCTTAATAATAGACAATAGTTAATAAGAACATTAGGAACGTATAATAATTAACCACTTGTATAATAAATAATACCCGCATTAGACATTATATTTTTAAGTTTTTTTTTTTTTGAAATTCGCAATAGGTACTAAATAATTTAAAACTGTAACGCGTTATACTATGTAAATTACTCATCAAAAGTAATTTTCATTACATTTTCGTTATTTGAAAATAATTGTAATTAAATTACGTAACGCGTTACAAACAAAGTAACGGCGTTACAGTAACGCGTTACTTTCGTTACGTTACTACCCAAGACTGCGTGATTATGATGAACAATATGGTATACTATCTTTGTGAATGTTTATCCTTAAGACTAAACATTTTTTTAGGCCCGTATAATCGATAGAAAAACGACTCATTAACTTTTAGAATATTTTACGCTTCTTTATTTCTTTATCTTAGCTAATCTAACAATTACATTATAACAAAATAATAATTTTATAGCCTTTTTTTTTATACTTGTTTTGTTGATACTTTATTATTTGTTAATTAATAACGTGCTTTTATTGAGAGTGAATGTTGCCGCAGAAACGAGAGTAGTGGGATTGATAATATTATATTATATTTTCCTCGCATAGGTACGAAAAATCGGACTTATAAGTACTTGAACAATTTTGGTTGTGATTTTTACGTTAATGGATGAATGGATGATGAAGTTTGCATTTGAATCAGTAAATATAATCTATGTACCTATATTAAATTATAAAATATTATAAATTTGCCAGATATTTTATTTTTATTTGTATACATAAATAATATACATCATTTATTGTATGATTTTACAGAGCGTGTCTATAGTGTTCTATATACTCCTATACTTACAATATTCTCACACACAACTGGTGATTTATACACAATATATGGATGTTAATTTTATACATAATATGAAATAGTGTTTTTTTATAAATACAATTATTAGTGAATTTCTGAACCACTGCGTAATGGGTATTATATATTTACAGTATCTAATATTCTCATCTTAGGTAACTCTGTGACTAGGTACCTACTATGTCCAACCAAAAATTTAAATAACTTGACAAAGAAAACGGATGAGTAATTAATTATACCAAAAGGATATTGTACAGAATTAATGTATACATGAAAATGATAAAAAAATTGATATATCTATATTTAAATATTTGTTTTCAAATACATTTTTACTGAATATTAAAATATAAGTTTTGGATAAATTTCAAATCAAATATCTGTAAAATAATTATTTAGGTAGGTACTTGAATACTTTGAAAATGCATTTTTAACTAGAAGCCAATAAATATTTAAATTTATATGTTTTAGTGTTTTGGTAGATAAAATTTGTTCAAAATATACCCATATTGTTAATTAGTAGTTAATTATATTAAATTATTACCTATTGTATGCAAAAATCGTTAAATTACTCTTTTTATTTTTATTTTTTATGTTTATCTATCAAACAGCAGTAGTTAATTGTTTATAATATTGACTCTATTATAGTTCAACTTTTGCTAAGTATTTAAAATCAAAAATAATATATTATTAAAAATTATTAACTTCATCCAAATACAAACATGAGCAAATCTTAAGTCAATTATGTAGGAATTCTGTACTGTAGTGACCCAAAAATGTTAACATTAGTCCGTCTGATCATATATTAGATAGATGTATACGTAAGAGCTCTAGAACTAAGGCAGACTTAATATCTGTAGAACATTGGCGTCCGTATCTTTACGGCTATACCTATAAATATATAATATAATAATATAATGTGTTTTAAACCAGCCGCAATAAATCTTCCCGCACCCTACGACCCACTAACTGTGTAGTTAATACACAAATTGACTCAGACGATTTTATCGTCAGCTTGGCACTTAACCAATTGTACGATGAAAAATAAACATATAAAATACACCTAAAATAATACGGTGCGGCGCCAGTGTGTCGCGTAGAGGTATCTTCAATCCGATCTGTCACGTAAACTGATGGGTTAGGCATTTTTTACTCAATTAGGTGCTTCGGTGAGGGTTGGGATTGTTGCATGTTCAGTTTCACTTATTTTATTTTTGATACAAATACGATATTAAACTATATTGTTATATAGGTATCAGGGACTGAAACCTTTTGAATTTATCGGTACCTATCAGTTCCGGTACTGGTACTCCAAAAAAAAAAAAAAACACTGTTACTCTTCGGTTCTGGTTTTTTGATAAAATAAAAATAAAGGTATAGGTTCCAAATAATTTCATAATAATAATTCATACTAATTTAGGTACCCATAAAGTATAATCCTTTTAAATTCCTATCCGGAATACGGGTTTAATTAATAGTATGAGAAACATTACAAAACTCATATGACAAATTCAATTAAACTATTTTTGAACCTGAAAGAACTTATTTAATTTAAAAATTCTGGTTTTTTCCCGGTAATTTATTAATTATTAAAATAAAGATTTCGGTTGAGGCTCCGGTTCTAATATTTTAAAGGTTCCAGTTCCAGAAACAGTTCTGAGTTCTTTTAGGTTCAGTTAGAGCCCCTGAATTGATAGGTATGTTTGTGTTTCGGAATGCCTTAAACAGAAAAAATACAATAGAAAATAATATTCATCGATTAATACTAGAGTCAGACATATTCTGTAAGAGATAACGATATTTTATATTATTGATGTGCGTGATAAA